>CAHIKZ030000373.1:595000-915409 GCA_903632075.3 Acanthosepion pharaonis | reverse complement strand
AAGTAGCTCTTACTGAAAAATATTCAAAATATCTTGTGATATAGATTCAGGGTATGCAATATCAGTGCTTCTCTCATTAGTTGTCATTATAAAAAGATTGTTTGGGGATTCAACCTTAACACAACCAACATAGACATTTTCCGTGCGCCTTGTTGATAGTCATAATAAAACTGAGCCTCACTAGGATTTGAAAACTCTTGAATTCAAAAGGCAAGTATATAAAAATTATGGGAATCCATGGAATGAATACATCATCCTTTTTGCCTAGACTCTTTCAGTTAGTTGATTCAATAACAACGAGAAACGAGGCAAGTTCTCTTACACAACTTTCGAGAGTTAATATTTTTACGAAACTTTCAATTGAAGGAACACCAGACACTTCAAAAGATATGAGTAATTTAATTGACTTTTACAGATAAATCTCTCTCGATAAATATGTTACAACAACTGTGATTGATTGTTTGACTTGTTTTTACGGCTTATCAACTAACTGTACGTTATTTAAAGCCGGCACATTTTGAATTATAACTCTAATTCTTTTTTCTTGCGAATGGATATTGGATTAACAATATCTTGAGAATAATAATGATTTTTATACATACACGTACTACTATTATTTAACATATAGCTGGGGGCGATGCATTCATATATTTCCCAAGAGTATTTGTTCGTAAGTGCAAATAACGAAGCCGACTGGAATTCGAACTCGACACCACTTTGCAATTCCATGCAACAGCTATGAATTTGTTTTTTCAATTGTATCATTTTTAGAGGAAAAATAATTCGTTCGCAACGCGTCACTGATAGTTTTCAGAGTTTGGGGTAATTTTAGGTAATTGAATAAATCAATTTTAATCTTGAAAAGTTGAGAAATTTTATAAGAAAACATTTTTGTTGATTGCCAATGTTTTACTGAAAAGATGTTTTATATGTTTGTTTTGCTTGTTTGTTTATTACTTACGATTCATTTGACTCGAAATAACAATATAACTATATGAACAGGTGGTTGATTGTAGAACCAACATTTGTAGAACCAGCCACATTTTTCACAAAAATTGATAACAAAGAAATGGTACACAATGCATCACGAAATCTTGGGATAGCTACGGTATTACTGTCACTGGGTTTAATCTCTTCGGAATAACTTCAAAAACTAAGAAAAGTACATGTACTTAAACATGACATAGTCCGGAAAGACAGTGAAAGTTTTTCTTCACCTAGACTGACGGCTAGCAAGAGAGTCTATTTTACCCTTAAACGGAGGAAAATAGGTTCATCTCTTTTCCGAGGTCATTAGCGCAACGAAACAGAATATAAATATATAAAATAAAAATAAGCAGTTCCTAAAAGTGGTAGCAAAGTTTTCACACATTAAAAAGTGTTCGACGCCATATTAAATGGCAGAGCTTTATTATATTTAAATCAAATTTTTAGTGGGCAGTGACCGGCCACGACTGCCAGTTTTCTTACGCGTTTACGCAATCATTAGATGGTTGCTAACTGTATTGTGTGAAATTGGGAACCTTTATTCCTGCGAGGAAATTCAAGATGTTAAAAGTGTAACCGGTGCGTGCATATCATGCACACGCCATCAAACATCACCGCGACAAGACCCAAGATAAAAAGCCATAAATTCACAATTAATAAAAAAAAAATAAACACCATAAATTATTCACCAGAGTGACAAGAGTATCTGATGTAATGGGGAACAACGGGACCAAGATAAAAGAACTTACTGCTTTTAAGCAAAAAGTGCTCGACATTACAGGACCCTTAAAGTCACCTATTGTTGAGTTATGTGCCATGCCTGATACACGCTTAGGCGATCATGTATCTTTCGATACATGAGATCGACTTTTTTCCCCACAGTAGGTTGCCATTTCTTTCTGCAGTAGACTAGTTGCCCTCAAAGGCTATAGAACCCGGTCTGTTCTGCTACTTACCCATAGCTGGTGGGGGTGGGGAGAAGAGGATTCATACCTTTCCCAAGGTGAGTGGAATGTAATGACTGACTGTAATTCGAAATCGGCTCTCCGATTCCTCAATCCGATCCGCTATCTATTATTCCACCGTACCTATTATATAGCATTATAATAATAAAAATAAGCAGCTCTCAAAAAGAGTCTACTAAGGTTTCACGTAGGAAAAGAAAAGTGGTCTATGCAATGGCAGAGCTTTATTATATTGTACATAGTTTTAGTATCCTACCATCATATGCACTAATCATGTTTTCATTCTTGCAAGTAAATATTGTCAATCAAGAGTAGCCTTATGTAGAGATTTCATTCAGACAGATTCGTAATAGTTCTCTTATTCAAGACACTTGCACTAGTGACTCTGATACTTTTACTCTGTGTATTAGGAAATATAATGATATGATAATCAGCGCTGCTCAAATTGCACACGCTAAGAGTCGTGCAAACAGAAAGAAATGAGATAATAACACTAACAGAGAAAAAAGGGTAAACATATTTGTTTACTGGGCACATGAAAAATGTATTTGTGGTCGAGGTAAAGTAGTTCTCTGACTCATAGAGTGTCTATAATGCACAGACACAGAGAGAGACGTTGATTTCATGTCGGGATTCAAGTAAACGCTGTCACACGTTGATGTCCAATTCCAGCAAAGATACGCGGTAAAAAGATGGAAAGCCTCTTTTTGGAATTCCTGCTATTTGCTGCTTTTTATTTTTTTGCATGATCGGAAAAGGGTTTATTTTATTTACGTAATAGTCACATATTCCTTTTAATCTTTGTAAATAAATAGAAAAATATTTTAATATTAATCTCAATATGTACATTTTGTTTTTATTTCAGTCTGTCTCTATGCTTATGTGAAATCACCAAGAGCAATGCAAATTACTCTTCGACTTAACAGGCGTATATTCTGGCGGCATACTCTCAGTAAGTATCAATTCAAACTGTAATAATATTCTGTCTAGTATAACGTTTAAAACCCGGTATTAAGTAGAAGTGTGAAAATAAGTTGATCATTATTGTTAAATTTCAAATTTTGTGTCAACTCAGTAGTATCAACGTAATACTAACAGAACGAAAAAAACTACAAGAAAGCAACAAAAATTTTTAAAAACAGCATATTTATATTAACGTCTTTTAAGAAGAAATTATTACGAAAATACTTTTACCTTTCACCATTAATATTTTTTTTTATTTTCTAAGTTATTTACTTTTTTATCATAATGTTAACAGTCATTTTGGCAGCAAACACTTCCCTCAACCCAATTCACAGCTGTTTAAATTGCCATCACAGTGTTTTACACATATTCTGTCTACGAGAGAAAATTCTTAAGTTGTCCAAATGTCCTGAAAGAAGTTTTGCAATTTTTTACTAATCTTTCTTTCGTCATATTTGTTTTTGGCAACATAAAAATAACCCGAGTATTGCATTGAAAGCGACAAAAGATGAAAAATAAATATTCAAAAATTAATGATGATGATGATGAAATTCTATTTTATTGACTACTGTTTCATTTACTTTTGATAACTATGTTTTAATTAGTTTAAAAAAATACCTGAAATTATTGCTTTTAATTTCAACTTGAAAATGAATTTCATCTTCAGCATTATGAAGAGGAATAATGCGTTTAGATATTTGAATTATTTGGTGAATTACAAAAACTGTTTCTATGTTTTTTGTTTAACCAATTTCACAAAATTAATTTGATTCGTTTTTTTTTTTTTTTTTTTTCAGTATCTGGTCACAGGTACCGAGTATGCTGGTCGAGAGGTTACTTGCACGTTTGCTTCAGACTATATCACGTGCGTATTTCCTCGCGCAGTGTCCGTGCATGTCTCTCTTTCCACGTACATTACCATAGTATTCATTATAGTAAAACAATTGGATGTTTTTACAAACACTTTGGTAAAAACGAAATTTCAACTAACGAGGAAACCCCACTTCACTTCCTTGAAAATCAAAAACATACTGATGACCCTTTTCCAATTCCGAAAGAGATGAACCAAAATAAGGATGTCTTCGGATTCGAACAGTAACGCTTTGATTAAGATCTTTCTCCTGTTTTACAGAACATAGAAACTACAAGCAGACATACAATAATACGCATATATATTAACATGCATAGGAAAAGGAACACATCCAAACAAATCGGTAAAAAGATCACGTCATAAAAAAAGTAAAATCATATATGCTATGCAAGAAATCATATCTGATTTCAGTTGCTTCCCTTAGAATAACCTAACAGTTACATATAGAAATGCCAGTGAAAGCAAACACAACAGCGACGCTTTGTAAGATCAAAAATCATTAGTCGTCTAATAAATTCACGTGGTGCGCCATTATTTTGGCCTTGTGTCATATAAGGATAAACTTAGTAAATATCTAACTATCTGGCTACATAAATACATAAGTGAAAAGTAAAACATGAAAACGAAAAACTAAATAATTTAAAAATACAATGATTTTTATGACTTTTACTTTATTATTGTAAATGTTTTTTTGCTTTATTTAAAAGAAAATAAAAATAAATGCTGTCAATAAATGTTGTTTTTATGTAATTCATATTTTTTATAGAATATATATTTCTTAAATATGTTGGTGCAGTCTACATGGATTTTAGGTGGGAAAAAAATTTGAGCGTCATGTCCACAAATCAAAATACAATATTATAAACAACGCGAAAAAATGATTTTCACAGAAAAGGAAGACCAAATAAAATATGACAATCAAATTTATACAGTAGACCATCATCATGGCTTAGCTTCTCAAAACGAAGATCAAGAGAATCTGTACACGTCACTTGCAGGCACTTTTGTGACTGACAAGTCCAATGCGGGACTTGCATACACGGTCGCAGTAGTTGCAGCTAAAAGTTTGGCCTGAGTTCGATGTCATAGCATTGCAGTACTTCCTCCTCTGCCTCTTGTCCGTGGGAGAGCGGACCTGCAGGTATTTTCAAAGAAGGAGACAGCATCGTTGCTGGTGAGACGCCATATTTACGGTTCTCAGCTAGGGTTGACCATTGGCAATGGTTAATGTGACAGGTAACAAAGGATTTTTTCTTTGAATCGCGTCTTTGGTACCCCTCTGCCACAATAGCCTGTGGAAAGTTCGCTGTACAATAAAATTTTAGGCAGGTGATGATTCTCCATCCTGGAAACGTGTCCAGCCAGTGTATGTTAAAGATTGTGCTGGAAGCAGCGCTGGTGGAACCGTTCGATGAGTCGCAGGTTGTGATGGTAAGGGACCCCCCGACTCTGAGACGTATAATAGAATGGCGAGGACTATAGCTCTATCCACTCCGATCTTAGTTCTTTTCTTCAGGTGTCTGTTGTACCACACACTTTTCTACAGTCTGCCAAATGAAATGTTCGTCCTTGCCAGTCTGTCGTCGACCCCCTTTTGATCCCAGCATCCGACTTGATGGCACATCCAAGGTAGGTTAACCGATGGACTACCTTCAGATCAGTTGCGACAATGGAGATGTGGGAATGGTGATACTCTATCCCGGGGCGCAGGCTGGTAGAGTACCTCTGCCTTCTTTAAATTAACTCCAAGCCCAAAAATCTTGGAAGCCTCTGTCAAGCAGGAAGTTGTCCGCTGCAAAGCCCCTTCTGTGTGGGCAACAAAGGCAGAATCGTCAGTAAAGCAAAGGTCACGGATAAGTTGCTCCAAGGTCTTTCTTTGGCTTCTAATCGTCGTAGATTAAACAGGAATCCATCGAGACGGTATGTGATGTAGACACCGTTCTCATCATCAAGATATTGAATCCTGAAGAACATAGTGAAGAGAGTCGATATCAGAACGCAACCCTGCCTTACACCGTTGGTGATTGAGAAGATCTCTGAGAGATCAATGTTGTGTCTAAGTTTGTCATGCAGATCCTAGTGCAGTTGGATGATCATGTTCAGGAGACTCCGCTCACTATATTGACTGATTTCGTCAGATCAATGAACGCCACATACAGACCCTTTTTTGCTTCCGACACTTCTCCTGCAGCTGCCGAAGAGCAAAAACTATGTCTGTTGCGCTCCTGATGGTTCTGAAGCTGCACTGACTCTCGTTCCTCGATGACGGGTACCAACCTATTCGGCAGAACCCTTGCAAGGATCTTTCCTGCGATGGAGAACCGAGTAATCCCTCGGTAATTAGAGCAATCAGATTTTCCCCTTTCTTCACGTACAGAGCAATGATTGAGTTTCATGTGCAACACCCATGATTCCAGATTTCAGGTGAGATTCCATCAGAGGAAGGGATCTGATGACTTCACAGTTCAATGGGATGGAACTGGCTTGTATCATTCAATACTTGCATGTCCTTGAACTCGCCCCTCAAAAAAAAAAAAAAAAAAAAAAAAAAATCTCCACTTAAAGTTAGCAAACCATTCAGTACAGTTACTATTGCATCATTGTAATAAAATCCCTTCAATAAAATTTGATAATTCTAACAGCAGGTTTATTGAATATAAACAAAACTAGTGAATAAAATGTCTATATTGTCTACTGAAGGCCTAAGCTCTTTACTGGCTTCTTTTAATGAGTAGTTTCCGGACACAATCTTAACAGTATAAGATATGCATATGACGCAGTATTGATAGCAGCTGGAGAAAGAAAACTGTAGAATATTCTACAGGGAGAGGGGGTCGTAGAGGAAAGTGAGAAGAAATTAACCATCACTTATAAGAAGACATTGGTTGTCAATGAGAGAAACAATCCAATATACTAACTCCAAATTGGAGATACCAGTAGGAAGCAAGCACAAAAATTTAAATATCTGTCGATGGTTTTCTCAGAGGATGGAAAATGTAACACAGAAATCTGAAGGTACATTTGAATAATGAAAGATGTTTTCCAAATGTTAAGCAATGTATTAATAGTCAGATTTCATTAGAAACAAAGACTGAACTGTTATGAATTGTTATGTTATGTCGGCATTCCTGTGAATGCTGTACAATCTCCTCACAGATGAAGAAACTTGAATCAACAGAAATGTAGTTCTACGGAAGAATGCTAAGAATACCATGGACTGAACTTGTAAGTTGGAAGTTTTAAGGAACACGGAAACAAAAAGGATACTTAGAATGAGAAAGAACCAGTTGAAATGTCTAAGATACATAATGAGAAAAGAGGGCATGGAGAATTTGACCTTCACAAGACATACGGAAAGCAAGAGAAACAGTGGAAAGCAGCGACTAACCTATCTAAAGCGCTTATGTAAATGGATTGTAGAACAGGGAATGGGAGGAATTGTGAAAGAGACTAAGTGCTATAAAGGTTCGGAAGTCATGGAGATCCATGATCACCCTCGTCCTGAAATTAAATGGCGCATAGAAAAATTCGGCACGTATATGACATTTATAATTTGCATAGACATTCGAGCAAAAGAATGACGAATAATAAAGAATCAATTTTTGAATTATTAACATTAAATTCCTTACATCAGTTTACAGGCCTAAGCCACCATCTTATTTTCTGTAAACACATTTTCTATGTCACTATAAATAATATTATATTAATTTTTAATAATGCAAAATATTATTATTGATTAATACAGGTTTGCTCTCATGTAATTTCACTTAGAAAACAAGCCTCAACCTCAAGTAAATAAATCTAATATTGTCGTAAATATGAAAATGGTGAAAATGTAATCGTGATAGTGAGTGCGTGCGTGTGTATGTATATACATCTATCCCATATAATCAGTAATGAAAAAATAGTCACAGAATTATCAGATTTAATGGATTCTGCGAATATTGTATTTTTAAAATAAAATTGTTTTACTTTTTAGCAAACTGTCTTTCTGCGTTATCTGATAACTTCCTACTTATATGCTATTTACCGTCTCTTTATTTTGTTTCTTCTTTCTGCTAATGACAGAATTCAAATCTCTAATCACCAGATTCGTAGATTTTTTTTCTAATCGAGTTCACCATAAGCAAGGCAGTAAAGCCACCAAGACACGAGGGGCCACTGAGTGTGAAAGAATTTGTAAAAAGAAGCATTACTAATAAGCGCAAACAAAAATAAATAAATCTGGAGAACGGTAGATAGCGATTGATATTCCATTTAAATTTTTGAAGATTAAAGTAGACTGGAAAGCATGGAGCAGGGAAAGAGTTCTACAAGCGAGAAGTACGAGAAAAATTCTAAACTCTCGTACTGTTTAATTTCATAAAGTCTAAGTAAAGATTACTATGAAAGTATTTATAAAAAAGGTACAGAGAGGCAACTTTACGGTGGTGGGAAAGTTACTGAAACCAAAACGCCAGATTAGGACCAATAATATTGCTGATTCTTCTTTGGATTTTATCAAGAATCTCTAAATATATAGCAGGGGACCACATGTGGCAGAATATTCTAAGTGTGGAATAATGCTAGACTTATAAATATGTAAAATATTTTTTGAAGAGAAAATTGCTTTAGCACGCCACAGAAAAACACACATTCTTATCAGCTGACCTAGCAATGGATTCAATGTAGTCTTTCCGTTTTATTTCAAAAGAACTTTTAGGTAGGCAACGAGTCCCTATCCTGAACTTAAGATCAACCATGCTGATAGAAAGCAGAAAAAGGTGTCTCTAAGATGATTACTTGAGAACAGTTTAGTTTTGGTGACGTTAAGATTGACAAGCCATCTTTTGCCCTAGTTAACAACAGACTGTAGGTCGTTTTTTATATCAGTTGATAATATTAGTCTGACTGATTAAACTTACTATCGAGACAGGAGTAAATGGTTGTGTCATCAGCATAGATACCATAACTGATGCTACCGGGAAGGTGGGTAATAAAAATAAAAAACAAAATTGGACCAAGGATATAGTTCTGGGTAACACCTGATTTAATAGAAAACGATATAAAAGAGTAGGTCTTTAGGATAAGATTATGTTGAAACTTGGATAAGCATGGAATAATAATAATACAACACAAAATGTACGTTAACAAAATGTATTGAAACAAGAAAAAATTTACACAATATTTACAGTTAGTTTTGGTATATTCTTGGGAAGACTGTTCCTGCATAATGGGTTGACTAAATCGCAGTCGGTCAGAGTCTCTCGATTCGATGTCTTCTTCTAACCCCCCGTCTTCCGGTACCAACCCATATTTATATGGTCGGTACTCCACTTATGTAAATTAGGTGTATCGTACACAACACCCTCCTCCCTTTTGGATTTCAAATTGGCTTCCTATATGGGTTGATGATTATGGCTATTTCTTTGTAGATCCATTTGCCTAATTTTAATATTTTTCCGTTTTGGATTCACGTCCAATGGATCCGTCAACTTCCGTTTCCTACCGGATCTTCTTGGTTCAGGTGTATTCTGTGGAGGTTCTACCTGAAACATATCATACATTATATCAATGGGATCTTCTTCCACATCCGGTATACACTCTTCTTGCTCTATACGGTACCGTAATCTTTTTTAAGTTGGTTTTGGTGCCTTTTATGAGTATTCTTCGGCCCTTTAATTATGTAAATCAGGTCACCGATTCTCTTGTCCACTATGCCTCGTTCCCAGAACTCAACGTTGTTTTTATAGCACTTGAAAAACACCTTCTCTCGGGAGTGTATCTTTTCCTCGCTGTATACATGGTATTTTTTACTCTATTTTTTCCTGGCAAAAAGCATCAAACACCGACTTAACTTTCTAGCGAACATTAGTTCAGCTGGTGCCATGTTGAGCGTGTTCTCTGGTTTGGCGTGATTCTGTATACTTGTAAGAATTGCTGAAGCGCCTTTTCCGTTGGAACTCCTGGAGGTTTTCTTCAGAGCTCGCTTTAAAGTATCGACAAATCTTTCTGCGAGTCCATTAGATCTCGGATGATACGGAGGCGTCGTTATGTGGTTAATTTGATATAACTCACAAAATTCCTTAAATTCTTCAGAAATGAATTGTGTAACATTGTCACTCACAATACACTCTGGCACACCGAACCGTGCAAATAGTTCATGCAAAAAAGTTGTTGTGGTATTGGACGTAGGCTTTTTTACAGCGTAGTACTTCCGGCCATTTTGTAAAACCATCTACCACTATTAAGTAGTAAAAATCTTCTACTGGACCAGCGAAATCAATGTAATCTTGTCCACGGATGATCCGTCTTGGGCCATGGTTTTTGTGTACTATGGGTGGTGCCTTGGCTGCTAACGCACACCCCCATCGATGAACCATGTTTTCGATATCCACATCCATTCCTTTCCAATACACAAAGCTTCGCATTAAGCTTTTGTTCTATTAATACCCAGGTGACCCATATGAAAGTCCCGAAGTATTCTTTTCTGCAGCTTCTTTGGTATTACTACTCTCTCACCATATAATAAAACTCCATCACCTATTGAAAAAATCTCCTGCACTTTTTTGGTCATTTGCTACCATTTTGCATTTAATTTCTAAAATGAAATCATCGCTTTCAGCTTCTTTTAATTTCATTTAGCGTAACCGGTAGCTCTCTTACAATGTTGTTTACCATGCTTTTCACCTCATAATCTGCTCTGATATTTGCAATAATTGATTCTTCGAATCTTTCTTCTTGACTCGGTACTAGTCTTGATAGACTATCTGCATGAATTATCTTTTTGGATGATAGGTGCTTTTTATGTGAAAATCATAATTGAGAAGAATGGTTCCCCATCTTAACAGACGATTTGCTGTATAAACGGGTAACCCTTTCTTTGAACCAAAATAGTGATCAGTGGTTTATGATCCGTTTCAAGGATAAAATGTCTGCCGTGGATGTGCCTGTGAAATTTTTTGTATGGCAAAAATGATACTCAGTGCCTCTTTTTTCTATCTGAGAGTAACTTCTTTCTCCTGGGAGCAAAGTTCTCGAAGCGTGCAATTGGTTTCTAGAACCATCTGGCATTATGTGTTGAATACGCTCCTATCCCGTATGAACTAGCGTCACTTGCCACTACAATATCCAGTTTTGGATTGTAATGAGTTAAAAAAGAGGTCGGACGTAAGCATTTTCTTTATTTCATCAAAGGCTTTCTGACATTCTACCGTCCATTTCCATGCCTTGTCTTTTTTTAGCAGCTCATTCAACGGAGCTCTTAAATTGTACATTCCTTTAATGAACGCTTGATAATAATTTGCAAGCCCTAGAAAACTTTGTAGCATCGCCACATTAGTGGGCGTCGGCATGTCTCTAATCACAATGGACCTTTCCGGATATCTTCCATTTTTGTTGATTATGTGCCCTAAATACTTAATTTCCTCCAAACCAAATTCGCACTTTGACTCTTTGACTTTAAATCCAAAGTCCTGAATCTTTTTAAATACTTGATCGAGATGCTCTCGATGTTCGTCGACCGATTCGCTCCTTACTATGATGTCGTCTAAGTAAGCGCACGCAAAGTCTAAATCATTCAGCATGACGTCCATAGCTTGTTGAAAAATGACAGGTGCCACTTTAATACCAAAAGGAAGCCTGTTGTACTTGAATAACCCTCTATGCGTGTTTATCCCTAGTAACTTCGAACATTCCTCTTCGACGGGAATTTGGAGATAGGCATCTGATAAGTCAACTTTTGAAAATATAACTCCACCATTTAGCTTGTTAAAATCTCCTCCGGACTCGGTAACGGGTAATGGTAGTCCTTAATTACCGAGTTCAACCCTGTCGAAAATCAACGCAGACTAACTTGGTTTGATTTCTTTTTATACACAAATCGGCGCAGCCCATGAATTAGATTCTACTTTCGAAATAATTCCCATTTTTCCAACCTATCAAGTTCTTCGTTAATTTTCTCTACACTTGCGAAAGGCACATTACGTTTCTTTTTAAAAATTGGCATAGTATTTTCCTTTAATTCGAATTTGGCTTCAAACTTGTTACATCTTCCAAGACCAGGTGTGAAAGTTTCCGGAAACTTTTTCTTTAATTCCTCATTAATGTCCTGTCTTGTTTGAGTATTACTTTCTTTTTCTGCAGAAAGAGTTTAACGGTTTATCCCACAATTCAGATGTTTCAATAAAATCTGTACCCATCAAATTTTCTCCATTTTCAGAATGAAAACTTATTTTTTTTAACTATCCCGTTCAATTTCATGGGAAGTACAACCTCGCCTTCGAATTTAATTTCCTTTCCAGTCACTGTTCGAGCGCGTTTCGTTGACTTCATTATTGTAGGCCTTTTAAAATTTTCCATGTTTTATAGTTCATTATTATTAAATCTGAACCAGAATAGAGTTGAAATTTGATATTCTTTTTAAATATTTCAGTCGTCACATACTTCCTCAAATCTCTATCTGATTTGATATTTGAATTTGTTTGTCTAATTCGGCTATTGACTTTTCGTTTTACAACACGACCCTTTGTGACCATTCTTGTGGCACACGAAACATTTTTATTTCTATATTTTTATCCATGGGCAATTTACCTCCCAGTGTCTTCCGTTGCACCAATCTACAATTAAATGGCGGAACCATTTTTTTAACATTTAATTTTCTTGTCTATTTTTTAAAATACGCCGAATTTTTAATCCAATTTTTTTTTCTGATGGGTAATTTGACTGTTTCTTCACTTTTTTTAATATAAGCAATACCAGCTTCTTCAATTTTTTGAGACTCTTTTAAACTTACGGCCCGCTGACACTCCTCTGCTAACTTTTTGCAGGGTAAGGTTTTTGTTCAGATTCGAGTTTAGACAAAACTCTACGTCTTATTTTCAGCACTCTTACTGGATACCAGTCCTTGAGCAAAAAATTAAACACTTGAATTCTTCAACCGTAATCTCTGCCAATCTGAAATTGTCACAATGTCTATTCACTATCGATGCATAAGTTAAGTAATCCTGATCGTCGGATTTAGCTACATTCATGCATAACCATCGCTTATGCCAAAGCGACATATTTGCTCCAAACAACTCCTTTAGCAATTTCACTGTTTCCGAGAATTCCAATTCATTTGTTCTTCTCGGTAGAATAAAATCTACAAATTTGCTATGTTCCACTGTACCTAGCTTTCTTAGTAATAGACTAACTTTTCTTGAATTCGACCAGTTTTTCACAGTCTGTGTGGAAAATATCTTCATATCGTTTAAAAGTACGCTTCAAACGTTTTTTTCTTCGTCTGGCACATAGTTGAAAGTTTCCAACGAATTAAATATGATGTTATTAGAATATGAAGAGTTACTTTCATTTGTCTGAATGTTGTTTTAATTTCTCAATGTTAACTTTTGAATTTCCAAAACCTTGACATACATTTCTTCCTGTTCCTTTGACGTTGCTGACTCAACTCCTCTTGCCTTTCTTTATAATTCTGCTGTGCTAATTGCTGTTCTCTTTAATAAAACAAACTGTTCCTTTGTTGTTGCAGACTCAACTGCTGGGATTTGACTAACTCAGCTTGACTCAACTGCTGGGCTTTAAACAATTCAGCTATGACTTTGGATAATTCCTCCATTTTTTAGCTGATAGTGTTCATGCAACAAAGAATATACTTTTAAATTGTGTATCCACGAATATACTATAAGCAGACAAAACAAAATTGAAACAACATACGCCTTTTTTAATTTTATGTCTTGCTTTATAAAATATTGTTGAGCAACCAAACAAACAAAAAATAACAAATTTTTTTTTTTTTTTTTTTTTTTTACAAGTTCGCTTACCTTTCAAAGTCGACACGTTGTATTTGTGCTCCTTTTAATTCCATGCATGTTTTTTTTAGTCGGCCAGCTTTTTTTTTTTTTTTTTTTTTTTTTTTTTTTTAGTCGGCCAGCATTTTTTTTTTTTTTTTTTTTCGCCGTTATTTGTTTACGCCACCTTCCAGATTTTTCTGAGTGAACATTCCTTTAAGCTTAGTCGTCCTTTAACTAGTTTTAACTGTCCAAACTTCAGAATACTTTTCCGTTCCATTAGATGTTCGACTTTTAATTAATAATTTTTTTTTTTCTTCAGCCTGGGTTCTTCCACTTGTCCCAATTGTTGAAGGCTATCAATTATTAATTCTTTTTTTTTTCCGTAACGTAAAGTTCTTTATACCTCGTCGTCATTGTTGAAACTTGGATAAGCATGGAATAATAATAATAATAATAATACAACACAAAATGTACGTTAACAAAATGTATTGAAACAAGGAAAGGGTACACAATATTTACAGTTAGTTTTGGTATATTCTTGGGAAGACTGTTCCTGCATAATGGGTTGACTAAATCGCAGTCGGGCAGAGTCTCTCGATTCGATGTCTTCTTCTAACCCCCCATCGTCGGTACATCAGCAGTTGACCTAGAGAAATGAAAGCCATATTGCTTGCCTGAAAGAAGGTCTTGCGATGTGAGATACTTAACCAATTCAACATTGATTAGAGCCTCTAATAGTTTGCAAAAAAAAAAAAAGACAGAAAGCTAATAGGCTGATAGTTAAAAGGATCGGGCGGTTCACCTATGTTCTTAAAAACTTGAAGAGTGAAAGAGCAGATGAGGATTTCCAACAAGCAGGAAAGCGAGATGTAGCGAGGCATATATTATACAGTTTAGAGAGAACAGGAGCCATTTCTAATTCATATTAGAGATGCCAGAAGAAACCATAGAAGGAGTTATATGCATATCACTCAACAGAGAGTCAATTCTAAGTGGAAGGTTAGGCAAGGATACCACAGATGAGTCAAGAGTACAGTTCAAGGAGAATTTACGGGAGAAACAATTAGCTTTATCAGCAGATGTTAACACCTTAAATTGATTAAATTTGAGGAGGAATCGAAAACTCTCATTTAACACACTATCACAGAGCCACCAGTAATCACGAGAGCCAAACTTGTTAGATGCAGTACGATGTTTCATTCTCTGAGCAAACAGAGACTTAACTCTTTTGGGGACATGTTTACATTTCTTACGTGCAACCACGAATAGACGTCTGTTGTGTTGGGAACAATCACACTTGAAGAAAGCAATACTTTAGAACAGACCGAGTAAAAACTTGTTAAAAAATCCTTTATATAGTATCTCTTTGTTTCTAAATAGATTAAATATAATTTTAAATTGATGATATTTACCTAATCGATATATTCAGCTGTATGAAATACCTTTCTCTTCTCAAACAGAATTGATAGGTGACATCACAGGACGGAATGAAAGTTGTGTTTATTCAGCTATCCAACAACTAGAATGATATAAAACATAATATTTATCTTTATTTTTAACATTAATCTACGATGGTAAACAGTTCACGTTCCACTACCCATCTCTAAGGATATCGTCTTGTTGTTATTTTTAGTACTATTCACTTTCCACTGAGTCCAAGGAAAACTCTGTTCATTGAACTCACAAACATTAAGTCACCAAATTTACGTTTTTAAGGAATATTTTTGAAAATAATTAACTACACATAAAATTCATATCCAATTTGACAGCTCATAAAATAACTTTGAAGGCTTGAACTGCATCAGACAGGGTTGTAATTGCAGCACACTATGTTGTGTTTACAGCTACAGCTGCAACAAACAGGTTTGTACCTGTAATAGACATGGTTACAGCTGTAGCGGACAGGGTCGCAGCAGAAAGGTTTTCACTTGCAGCAGACAGGGTTGTAGTTGAAGTAGACATGGTTGTAGTTGAAGCAGACATGGTTGTAATTGCAGCAAACAGGGTTGAAGTTGCAACTGGGATAGCGGTCAAAGAGGCAATGGAAGATGTGGTAGTAGCAGATTTAATAATAAAATGGACCACCCCTTTACATTTCTTTTCAAATTCAGAAAAAAATTTTTCTTATATTTCTTTTTTTGAAAAATACAGAAAATTTCTTAACAGAATTTATTGTAATATTAAGGAAACCATTTTGGCATTCTCCAGTGTAGCCCATTGTGCTATCTTCGAAAATGTTCCATATCTGTTGAGAAGTTTCTCAAAAATATGGCCACAAAGAATCTGATGTCTACGGTTTAACTTTATGCAGTAGTCATTTTTAATTTTTTTTTTCTGCTGTCACCATCTAAAATTTTAAAAAGTAAAATAAAGTTAAGCAAGAAAAATATATTGATTTGGGAAAAAATTTATAATAATTAAAATATTCTGTAATCTTAATACTAACTAATTACTAAACAATTGCTAAAACATTTAACAATTTTTTTAAATAAGTAACGTTCAATCAATTTTGCCACATGAAGAATACATTTTTAATTTTTTTATATTCTTCATTACAAGAAATCAGTGTTAAAAAGTAAAAGTTTTCAACACCAATTTTTTGTATTGTTTTCTATGAAAACTATTCACAATTAATTTTAAATTAATAACAATTTCAAATGTGAATGGAATAAAGTATAAAAATAACAATTTCAAATGTGAATGGAATAAAGTATAAAAATAACAATTTCAAATAAAAATTGAGTAATAAAGATTTAATTTAAAAAATTAAAAATTATTTTTTAGTAGAATAAGGTTTTTTTCTCTAGGTTCTTATTTAATAACTTACTAACTTAAATAAAAATTACTTAATTGAAGTATGACCGAAGCTAAAATACATACAGAAAAAATATTTAGTAAAATAGTAATTAAAAAAAGTAAAACTTACTTTAAAATTTTGAAGGGGTGTTTTGCTAAGGCGTTAACGATGAAACATAACTGAATAAGTGAAAGAAATACATGACCGTTTAAAGATTATGTCATGTGTAGCGTACCATAGGTAGAAATTGGGAATGTTTATACAGTAATTTTTTTAATTTTTAAAAAATATTCAGTACAAACGTCTGTTATGAGCTTTTCAGTTTTTGATTCGTAAAAAGAATTTTCACTTAAAATTATCAGCAAACCGCCGCCTTAAATTAATGCAGAATTTTAAACGATTTTTTAATATTATAAATTATTTAATTAAAATTTTTAAAAAATGAAAACAATTCTTGTAAAAATTCATTATTCATTAAAAAAAAATTCTGTTTTAAGACATTAAACTTATTTATAAAAGCCATTAAAAGCTTTTCCTAATTAAATAATATCATACATTCATTGATCTTTTTTTATTTTAACAATTAAGAGAAGATTTTCGGTGAAAGGGTTAACTGTTTTACAAAGAAAATTGATGATTTTCAGTCTCCAAGGAATCCTGCTTTTAACTAATAAAAAAAATCCCCGCTCTAAAAATTGAGTTTCTGTAAATTTTATGAAATTAAGTAAGTGTGTGGTAACAATTATTTGATTTTTGCAAGAAGTTCTAAATCAGTGTTTTTCACCAGAAAAAAGCGAAAAAAAACTAATCGTTATCATTACGTCGTTCTCTAAGAAAACAAAATTTTTAACCAAAATTTCGAACATGATAGAAAGGATAAAAAATTTCAAAAAATAATTTGGTCTTTCCTCTTAATAATAGCATAAAGATTTTGATGACAAAACTTTGTTTTTATTGAGTTTGTGGTCTTTTTCTTCATGCTATGCTGTTTTTCCGCAAAAAAGTGGAGGTACCTAAATTAGATTAAAGATTTTGTTTAACTAATTGAAACCAGGTAAATATTAATTTAATAAGAATATCAAATTTCACTGTTACATCATCAATTTGTTAAGAAACTCAGGTATTACATCGACAATTCCTAACAATAAAAATTACGGAGAAATATTCTGGTTAATGAGACCAGGTTTTCAAGCAGAAGTTTTAACTCGGGAGAAACCCTAGTTTTTCATTGCATTCATAGCAATCAAGTTGATTTCAAGTGTTCAACTTATTTTTTAATCATTATATACTGTTGTTTACGCTTTATATTCCCACTTATACTTGTATGTAATTTAGAAGCAATTAGGTAATATATGTATCAGAACAATCAGGAAGACTAGTGGCTAAATAAATATTCTCATTTTTGAAACAGCAAATATGACCTTTTCAACCTTGACCATTTTTTCACTTGTCATGCAATGAGAAATATTTTCTTTTTACAATGAAATTAATTGTAATAACATACGAAAAGACACTTAGTAAATGACATATATTACTATGCTTCTGTTATTTCTTCGAACTTATTCTCAAAACTGAAAGAAATGCGTGGAATTTTAGCCACAGTCAGATGCTAAAAAATAATTTTCTGTCCTTTTTAACACGTATCATATAACCGAATGAAATTTTATATTCTTATGAAGGCATTAATACCTTTTATAGTGATGACAATAAAAGTTTCAGTAAACGTAAAGACAGTACTATTAATGCTGTCAAAATAATTGAGTATTTGGATATTCTTATTTGGACTCAAGACGTTTTTGTTTTGTTTTTGCATTAAATCGAGACCTAAAAATTACAAAGGCTGGTGGATTTTATGTTATTTTTTATGACATTTAACAGGAACAATGGGACTGGAAGTTTTTATAAATTTGTTTTTAATCGATATAAAACATCTGGAGAATGAACGGAGAAACAGGACGTATACATAGGATTGCTTCCAGGAAACTTAGACTTTTTTTTTTTGTTATTTGCCTCTTCTTCAGAAGTTTCCGATTGTTTATGCCAACAGATTTTAAAAAATAAATGATTAGAAAATATCTCTTAAATTGATCAATACAAAAAATATTCACAATGTCAACAGGAAGACGATTAGTCATTTGGAAAGACAAACAATCCTCAATTTTTGACAACAAATAATTCCGGGGGATGTTTACAAATGCTCTAACACTTGAGATTATCTGAACTGCAGGTAGGGCTAACTGAAATAGGCCAATTTGCCGCTATAAATTCGTTTGATACCTAACCCTAGATACCAGTTTGCGTCCCAGCAAATGAGACAAGCTGATATTTGAGTGGAGCTGAGTTCTTTGATAGAAATCACCCCAGTCATCATGATGAAATTCCTTTTTGCAGTTGCGATGTTTACCCTCATTGGGTTTAATCTATCATCGGCAGCTGCAATAGAAACGGGTGAAAATGATACACCAAAATCAATGGACGGTAAGTACAAATAATTGCAAATCTCTGTATTCCTCCCCCCTGTGTGTGTTGTGGATGTGTATAGTAGACGGAATTGCTGTCTTTTAACCTGTTATAATAGATGTTCCTGCTGAAAGTAAACTTGAAATTTTTGTATTTTTAAGAGAGATGCATTTTCGCCATTTTGAAAAATAGTAGAGCACAAAATGCAACAATAATACATTTGTAAAATTCTACATGCTCTTCACACAGTGCAATTCAAGCTTTCCATTTATATTCTAGTAACCATTAAATTTATTTACTTGCTAAATCTAAGATACTGTCATGATAGAACAAAAGCACATAAAAATCATATAAAATCCAAAAGCGCATAAAAATAATATATATATATGTGTGTGTGTGTGTGTGTGTGTGTGTGTGTGTGTATGCTCCTGGGAAATCTGCTTTAGCTCTCTTGAGAGAAAGACTAATTTTAAAAACAGTGGCTCATATACCTCTTTAAATGCATTGCTCTTCAACCGAATTGAATTGAACTCTCTGTGCCACTGGGGTTAAATTTTCCATTTTTCTCTATATCGTGCGACGATAGCCTAGGGGTAAAATCTCTGACTGATACCAAATCGGTCGGGTTTCGATCCCGGCTTACAGCAATCGGACGTCTAGCCATACTGAAGAACTGTGATACAGCGAAACAGTATGTCTGTGTATGACTATATATACATATTATTTTGTGTGTGCATTACTTAGTGGAAAGCGCTCAATATCAGTGATAGAGCTAATATATTCAGTTGTATAGATATGAGTTTGTGTTCAGTCATTGAAACATTCCAACAATTGGCTAATGCAGCTACATTTGAATTGAAAGCCATGTTGATGGTTCCGTTGACATTTATAAGGTATGCAATTTTATTTTGGATGATGCGCTTTATATCACGTCACAACATCATATTCAGCAAACATTTTTACAACAAAGCGTAAACTTGTTCAATAATAAATGCAATTGGCGAAAAAATAGGATCTGTCCATTAATCAGTCAGTGTATGACCGACAATGTTGTATATCAAGCGTGTAATCGTCCAGGTAGTGATGTTATATTCTATTTTGGTTCTATTGGGAATCTTTATAAGTTTCGCTTCTACCATCACCGTATGACTTTGATACAGAAACTTCACTGCTCTCTCTAATTATTTCTGGCAGCTGAAAGACTCCGGTAATTCACCGTCTATTAAATAGAATAAAATGGCCAGGGATAAACCGTTTAATGGCAAGGGCGGGGGTTGGTGTAAATACAGCCTGTGTTTCGTTGAAAAAATAATTATCTTACATTTAAATAACCCGGACATCCTAAATAGGAGAAAAGGACTGAGGGTCACATGTAGGCATAAAAATTAATATTTACTTAAACACGTAGACCCAGATTAATTTTTATGTACCATCGCGGTTTAATTTTCAGTGTAGAGCATTTTTATTTTTATTTATCTATTTGCTTATTTATGGGTTACTAATTATTCTATTTTCATATAGATTTTTTTATTTTTATTTATATTTTTAAGATATATTTATTATATATATTGATTTATATATATACTGATATATTTATTATATATATTGATTTATTATATATATTGATTTATATATTATCTAAAATTTATATAGATATACTTTTTCTCTATTTATTTTACTATTTTATATTAAATTAAGTTAGCTTACTTCCATTATCAATAATTAATAATTTACTAGTGTACTCCTGCCGTCAAAATTGAAGGCAAGAATGAATGTCTTATAAGTAATATGAATTATATTGTTAGTAATTTTCGCTTAATCCAAGTACAATTTTGTAATTTAAAATAGTTCGTTGTTAACATTCATAATTGAACAGTGTACAATTTATAAACATCTAAGGAAAGATATCCGTATATTATCCTCATGAATATTACATACTTACAACCAAAATTATATTTATTGCAAAATATTTTCAAAGCGAAATATTTATTGAGTAAACTTTGGAAAGTCAGAGTAATCCATAACAGTCCGTAAATTCAATCTGTAATTTCAGAGTCTGTTTATTTCTCGTCCTACTAAGTAACACCATATCATTAGATTTTTTTTAATTAATTTTTTTTAATTAATTTTTTTTTTCTGTTTCACAACCGCTTTTTTTTTTTTTTTTTAATAATTCTTCAAGATTAAAATGAATTTCTAAAAATGAACAAAGTATTCTTGAAGATATATGCCGTGTATTATATTTACGAACCCACTTCGATAGCGATATCAGTACGCGTCAACTGGACAACGTTCGCCCGGCACCGGCTAAGTCGTTGTTATTTTGTACACTACACCTCAATTGTTACACACAAAAAAGTATATATATATATATATATATATGTGTGTGTGTGTGTGTGTGTGTGTGTGTGTGTGTGTGTGTGTGTGTGTGTGTGTGTGTGTGTGTGTGTTTGTATATGTGTGACGTATCATAGTTGATAACACACAACTCTAAAATTAAATTAACAATTACTTATCTTTTTATGTTCATATGTTAATACTGGTTGGTTTAATTGCGAGATTTAATGTCATGAGAAATATAATTATTTTTTTTTAAGTTTTTGAAAAAGATTATATCACTATAGTGCATAACTACTCCAGCATTACGATAAACTGATATATTTTCAAATTAAATAACCCTCAGCATCTGAAGATTGCTTTTGGTATGAAACACCATGGTGTGCATACGATATATATATATATATATATATATATATATATATATATATATATATATATATATATATATATATATATATATATATATATATATATATATCATCCTTCAAAATCCATTCGGTCAGGTAATAATTTATTTCGTGGATTTCAGACGTCCATCTCTTGAGACCAGGTTTACAAAAATAAATGGTGAAGAAACAAGAGAGAGAAAAAGAAAAAGTTTTAGTAATAAAAGAGGAAAGAAAAATGGGAGAAATACGGAGATTTCATACAAAGTTGTTTTTTAGGGGAAGCGAAATAAAGATAGACATGAGGAGAGGGGAAAAGAAAGAGAGTGAGAGAGGGAGAGAAAGGAATTAAGCAACTTGACAGGGTGACCCAGAATCTTTTTTTTTTCTTCCGGTACTTGAAAAATTAAAAAAATGGGATGGTGGGAGGGAGTGATCATATTCAAAATAGATATATTGAAATAGTCTGTTCATTTTAAGCAGCGAAACCATCATTATTGCATTATAATCGTTACAATTACAAACTGTTAATAATAATAATAATAATAATAAATATTAAAAGGAATAGTATAAATTTAAAACATTAAATTCTTAAAAAAAACTAAAAAAAATCTTGATTAAATTAATAAAAGAAAAGTAAAGGACAATTTCAAATAACTAAAAACTTAAAATGCAAAGACTTTTTTTTTTTTTTTTTTTTGTCAGTGGAAAGTGTCATGCTGCCATTTCTAACCTTAGGTCCCTGGGCGGGATCCGAAAAGAAATGTGTAAACGCCAGAAATCAAAGAAAATAAAAATAATAATAATAATAATCTCCAAGTGAGGTTGACTTTAAATACACAGAAAAATCTATCCATTGTTTACTGGATTATTGTGTGCTAAAATACGAGAGCCTTCTTCTCGTTTATAACTACAGTCATTAAGAAAAAGCGAGTAAAATTAGGAGCATTGTTAAAGTTATGTGGCTTTTCATAAAATAAGACGTGGCTGAAACAATAACAAAAGAAGCAAAGAAAATCTGTTTATGAATAATTATTTCACGAAATTTTGATTGGTTTCAATATATATATATATATATATATATATATATATATATATATATATATATATATGAATGAAGAAATATAGTTTTAAGGTGTGCTGTATTTATGGGATGAAGTGCTCAATATCGCAGACAGAGCGTATGTAAATATAAATATAAAAATGAACACTCAGATTCAACTGGCTGTTTCATGATGGATGCAACCGTCAGGCCGCGAATGCTGGATATTTCCTCGGCTATTGATTGTTGTAGGCTGATGATCTTTTCAACAACAATAATGATTGTTGTAGACTGATGATCTTTTCAAAAACAATAATGATTGTTGCAGAGTGATGATCTTTTCTTACAACAATCAATTAAAAACCTGCAAACTTTGCTTGGAGGAAGAAATAGCTATTATTACCTTCCCAGACCAAAATAAATTACTAAATAAACGATCTGAGCTCATCTCAAAATGCAGACGGGAAAACAGACTTTTACTACGTTAATTAAAAATCGAAAACTGAAATGAATAAATACAAATAAACAAAATAATATAAAAAAAACAAACAAATAATAAACAAATTAAGAACCCACTAATGAAGTAAAAACAATCAACTCAAATAAGTAAATAAAATAAATAATAATAAACAACTTAACAAACCAATCCCACCTAAAAAAACGTCAAAATAGACTACATAAACCAATCCAAAAATTAGACGTAAAAATATCTATAAGTGATATAAATTGATAAAATAACATTACTATGTTACTCAAAAATCGAAAACCAAATAGAAATAAAAATATAGAAAATAAAAAATAAGTAAATAAATAAAAATGTTAAAATGAATCCAAATAAATAAATGAACAAATTAACAAATCGACACCGCTAAAATAACCGTTAGACCTAATAAAAATAAACATAAATAAGCAAAAAAAGTAAAATAACCAATCCAAATGAATAAATTAAAAACTGTCCACCCACCAAAATAACAGAGTAGACTGCGGCAAGCAAACTAAACATTGCACGAATAAATAGCTTTAATTATCTTCACAAACCAAAACAAACTATTAAATAAGCGACCTAAGATAATCGCCCCAAAATTTTTTGCTACGTTAATAAAACATCAAAAAACGAAAAGAATAAATAATACAAAATGAAAATGAAAAACAAGTAAAAAAAAAAAAAACAAATAAATAAACAAGCCACTGCCGCAAAAATAACCGCCAGAAGGGATTACCCACAATGCACCACTGACCCATATATATAAATTGCCAAGAAAAAACCCGGCATTCGCGGCCTGCCGATTGCAACCAGCATGAAACAGCCCGTCGCTTCTGAGTGTTGACTTCAATGTTCATTTTATATATATATATATATATATATATATATATATATATATATATATATATATATGCACATATACAAACACACAAACATATATATATGCATATACGCATAAATATCCAAATACATACACATACACACACATATACACATACACACATCTATACATATGTCAATAATAATAATAATAATAAAATTACAAATAAAGAAAATGAAATTAATTCATAATTTGAGATTATAACCGATGTAGGCAAGAAAATGATGATGTATATTAAAACACTGTCAATGTATGTATGCATACATGTTAGTACCCATAAAAAATATCCAACACTTCAAGTATAAAATTCTCCAAAATTAATCTTATTAGAGAAATTTAAAGCGATTCTTATGTCTACACTTCATTCCGTTGGTTCAATAATTCATCAACATTTTTATACTTAATCATTATAATTTTCTTTATTGCATAGATTTCACTGTCCCTGGAGTTGCTGAGAGTCTGACAAATGATCCTCCGTTGAAGCCTCTATCTTTAAGATTTCAGTGATATTTAGATAGATCCGTTTGATATCTTAAAGACGCATTGGTAAAGGAATACCGGTGATTGTAAAATCTTTGCTTCCAACTCCAAGCTGATATCCCTATGTATACCTTCTTCTGACTGATATTATCCTTCGGAAAAATATTAGCTTCGTATACTACATTTTCAGAAGTACAAAAAGTCCCAACTGGGCAGTTATTTCCGGTTACAAAATTACAAAGAGGCTTATTTTCTTGTGTTTCACTATCATAAAATTTATTTAATAAAAGGTGATTGCGTGAATTAATTATACTGTGTATATTACTAGTATAGGAATAACTAATTTTTAGAGTTTTTCTATTTTTTTTCTGTTAAAGTATTGTTGAAGTGTTTGTCTATTAAATTTAATATTATTATATTGCTCTGCTCTTACATTGAGCTCCCTTTGGATTTATATCCTCCTCCTACTAATCATCAAGTGATATGTTTATATATATATATATATATATATATATATATATATATATATATATATATATATATAATGATAATAATATAAATAGTTATACTCGTTTGGAAAAAAACTTACGTATTTTAGCTTGTAATTGCACAAACCAATGCCGAAGGAAAAATAAGGGATAAAAAAAAGAAAGAATTAAGAACATGAAATTGAGGCGAAAACAATAAAAAAAACTACAAAAATCTTGATTAAATTAATAAAAGAAAAGTAAAGGAACCTTTCAAGTAACTAAAAACTTAAAATGCAATATATATGCACATATGCAAACCCACACACACCCATATATATATATCCATATGCACATAAATATCCAAATGCATACACATACACACTCATATACACATCCATATATATGTCAATAATAATGATAATAATAATAATAATTAAATTAAAATTACAAATAAAGAAAATAAAATTAATTCATAATTTAAGATTATAACCGATGTAAGCAAGAACATGACATAAATGATCATATATATTAAAACACTGTAAATGTCTGTATACATAAACGTTAGGACCCATAAACAATATCCAACACTTCAAGTATAAAATTCTCCAAAATTAATGTTATTAAGGAATTTTAACACGTTTCTTATGTCTACATTTCATTTCGTTAGTTCAATAATTCATCAACATTTTTTATCATTATGATTTTTCTTTAATGCATAGATTTCACTGTCCCTAAAGTTGTTGGGAGTTTGTGATTGACAAATGATCCTCCATTTTATCTTTAAGATTCCAGTAATATTTAGATAGAGCCGTTTTATATCATAAAGACGCATTGGTGAAGGAATACCGGTGATTGTAAAATCTTTGCTTCCAACGCCCAGCTGATATTTCTATGTATACCTTCTTCTGACTGATATTTTTCTTCGGAAAAATATTAGTATACTATATTTTCAGAAGTACAAATACTCCAAACAGGGCAGTTATTTCCGGTTACACAATTACAAAGAGAGTTCTCTTCTTGTGTTTCACTGTCATAAAATACAAGGTGATTGTGTGAATTAATTATACTGTGTATATTACTAGTATAGGAATAACTAATTTTTAGACTTTTTCCATTAATTTTTTTCTTAAAGGATTGTTCTGATTGAAGAGTTTGTCTATTAAATTTAATATTATTATATTACTCTGTTCTTACATTGTTCTGCCTTTGGATTTATATATATATATATATATATATATATATAATCGGAGATTAAAACAAAAACATGTTTAAAATCGCTACACAATAGCTTTCGTGTTTTGGCACTAAGTTGTGCCTCTTAGGGGGATGGTAAATAACTAGTGAGTAAACGATTATTTTCAATCTAATAAACAAGGTGGATAAACTTTGAAATTGGTAATACCTTTTCATATGGTCATAATTAGTAATATGCGGGGCACCTTCTATGAGTGATTATTTTATTTTGTTTATTTAGATTTAATATAGCTATGTATTACTGTCTAGTCGATATTATTAATATCTTATATGGATGTTCCACCTTTTTTTAAATTTTAAACAGTTTAATTGTATTTACTGATTTCTTAAAAATCCTTTCAATTTTCAACTACCAAATCTATGTTACAGTTAGATATATGTTTGATTTTCTTCCTACCCTTCCTCTTAGATTCTTATGGAAAACTGGACAAGACATATTTGTCCACAATTATGATACAATGTTGCCACTTGCTTATAGGTTGAACCAATTCATGTCTGCTACAAATAACCTTGTCTATGATTCTATTTCAGGCTACATTCTAAATTTTCTTTTTTAGATTAATTTTGAATTTAGCGTAGGTCTGTCATCTGATTGGTTAATCAGGATAAACCAAAGAGCCTTATTTTAATTGTGATCTGTTGTTTTCTCGTCTTCTCTTCTCTTTCGAAAAATGGGTGTATTGAAATTAAAAATAAAATAGTGCCGAAACACGAAAGCTATTGTGTAGCGATATTTAACATGTTTTTGTTTTAGCCTCCTTTTATAAATAATATAAAGCTCTACTCTGCATTGGGCCCTTTGTATTGAATTAAATGCTACGGACAGTGGAATTATACTCGATTCGTTCTCAACTTATATCTGAATATACACACACACAAAAATACACGTACGTACACACACACACACACACACACACACATATCTATATATATATATATATATATATATATATATATATATATATACATTTACACGTGGGCGTTTATGTGCGCATGTTTGCTTTGTTTCTGCGTTATTTCATGCACAATCATTTTTCCACGGCCAAAATATGAGAGAAAATAAATTTTGGTGCCAAAACATTTTCGTCAATCATGTGCATATGAATGTAGCTCTTTGACGTTAGCAGCTGTTGATTCTTATCATGGACATTATTATTATCATGGATATATATATATATATATATATATATATATATATATATATATATATATATATATATATATTGCCCATTTAAATTTTCTTTATCTTTACATTTTTTTAATAGATTTCAAAGAAAATCTCGAAAATCTTCTTCATGTTTTCTCTGAAGCGATACAAGAAAAGGCTGAATCCGATGAGAATATGGATCTGAAGGACCTTATTCCGGAAATTAAAATTCATGATGAAGAGTACGTACCTCCACTAAATTTTCGATACCTATGGTTTAAAATGATTTTTTTAATGAAACTTTCATTTTAGCTTTAATTTAAAGCTAAATGATTAAATTTATTATTTCCAGTAAGCAAAATACACTGGTGTATTTCAAATAGAAATTATATTGATTTGAATCTCAACTTTTTGCTCGCTTTCAGAAAATCGATAAAAATCTATAAATATCAGCCATTTTGATAGATTTGTAAACAAAAGTTATTTCTCGGTTTTAAAAATCTTCCAAAAATAAAATAAAATTTGTGACACGTTATTTGACGAAACTTAGTAAATTTACAGTTAAATTGAGCTGATTTGAAACAAATATTGCTTACGTGATATACAAGCATTTCTTAACAACGGGGTCTTGTTTTTCCTGACGTGTTAATCGATTGATTGGCAGCCGAAGGTGTTGAAATACTAAATGTGGTTGACTAGAAATTGAAATAAATTTATGAAGTGAACGCTTTGTTTTCGGTTTTTAACTAACTAGTAATTTATTAAAATTATGATAATATTTTCAGCAATTATTTAATATTTTATTGAATTTTATTTACTCATATATTTATTTACATCTTTATGTTTTTATCAAAATAACTCTCACAAAAATAGAATAAAGTTAAAGTAAAAAAAACTAATAACAAAAAAGAACATTTTTATGAAATAGGAGTTAAAGTAAAAATAATTTGAAAAGAAATTTCAAAAAGACACACAAATTAAAAACTAAGAACTTATAGAAATTTAATAATAAATATTCAATTTAAGTTAAAGTAAAAATTATTTTTTTAGTTTAGTAGAATTATATTGGGTTTCGTCTCCAGGTTACTTAATTGAAGTATGACAAACACTAAAATAAATATATAAAATAGAAATATTTAGTGAAATAGAATTTTTAAAAAGGAAAAATTACTTTAAATTTTAAAATTTTGAAGGGATGTTTTGCAAAGCCTGTTGAGACGAAAACACAATGAAACACAGAAATAAATACTGAAAGAATTACAGACAGCCAGATTTTTAGAGAGGGCCACTCCTAAAACAAATGACGGACATCTATACTTACGAAAATGAGAATGTTTCTACGCTAAAAAAAAATTAAATTATTTTTAAAATATTGGGAGTAAACGACTTACATTAAGCTTTTCAATTTATGATTCGTAAATATAGTTTTCACTTAATATCACCTAACCGGATTGAAGTAATGCAATATTTTAAGCGATTTAAATTATTACAATTAAAATTTTTAAAATGAAAATAATTCTTGTAAAAATTCATTATTCATCGATTTTTTAAGACAATAATTTCCTTAATAAATCTTATTTATAAAAGCAATTAAAAGCCTTTCATATTAAATAATCTCAGTTTTATTTCATTTTTTATTTTACAATTCAGAGCAGATATTTAATAACTGACTAATCCAATTTCCAAAAAGAAATTGACTTAAATTCTCCAAAGACCAATGCATTTAACTAATAAAACGAAATTTGGTATTGAAATTTAATTTCTAGAAATTTTATGAAATTAACTAAGGGGTGGATTGATAATATATGTAAAAATATTTTTAGCAAGATTTTCTAAGGACATTGCAAACATAATATTATTCATTTGTCAATAAGTCCTGAAAGTTACATTAAAATCCGACTATTATTTGATTTTTGGAAGAATTTCTAATCAATATGTTTTTCACTTGAAAAAGGCGCAAAAACACTAATCGTAAATATTACGTCGACCGCTGACGCAAAAACAAAAAAAAAATTTTAACCAAAATTCCGAACATGCTATTAAGGATTAAAAAATTAAATAAAAACAATAAAAAATACTTTGGTCTTTCCTCTTAATAATAGCATAAACATTTTGACAATAAAATTTTGTTTTTATTAAGTTTGGGTCCTTTTTCATCATGTTATACTGTTTTTCAGCGACAAACTGGAGGTACCTAATGAAGAGCCTTCCATTGAGACTGAAGAGGAAGAAGATCCCCTAAGTGATGAAATTTCAACTGACGAAAATGACGAAAATGCCAATAGCAGAATATATTGTTACTGGCGAGGTCGTCGTGGTCACTGCTGTAAAAGATTGAGAATTTCCAGAATTAGATTGCATGGTAAGATTAAATGGTTCTTGCAATTCATAAAATTGTGTTTCATTTTTCAATAGCACGTACGTGTCTGTGTGTGTGTGTGTTGCTGCTAATATACTAACAAGGATACCCGGAGTTGCCCGCTGAAGAAAAGATAATAACAAAGATAAGACAGCAAAAGCATTTTCTTTAACATGTTCTGTCTGACAACAATTTTTTTTTTAAATTTACACAAGTACATTTTACTGAAAATATTCTGCTGCCCAAATCAAAATTGCTGTTGATATGGATTCAGGGTATGCAATATCAATGCTTCTTTCAGTAGTTGTCATTATAAAAAGATTGTTTGGGGATTCAACCTTAACACAACAAACATAAGAGATTTTCCGTGCGCCTTGTTGATAGTCATAGTAAAACTGAGCCTCACCAGGATTTGAAAACTCTTGAATAAAAATTATGGGAATCCATGGAATGAATACATCATCCTTTTTGCCTAGACTCTTTCGGTTAGTTGATTCAATAACATGTGGCAAGGAACAACGAGAAACGAGGCAAGTTCTCTTACACAACTTTGGAGAGTCAATATTTTACGAAACTTTCAATTGAAGGAACACCAGACTTTTCAAAAGATTTGAGTAATTTAATAGACTTTTACAGATAAATCTCTCCAAAAATATGTTACAACAGCTGTGATTGTTTGACTGCTTTTTAAGGCTTATCAAATAACTATAGGTTAATTAAAAGCCGACACATTTTGGATTATAACACTAATTCATTTTTCTTACGAATGGATATTGGATTAACAATATCTTGAGAATAATAATGACTTTCACAGATACACGTACTACTATCTAACCTATACCTCAGATAGCTGCATTCATATATTTCCCAAGAGTATTTGTTCGTAACTGGAAATAATGAACCCGACTGGAATTGGAACTCGACTCTCCGATTTATCATTCAGGGGAGCTATCCATTACACCACTTGCAATTCCATGCAACAACTGTAAATTTGTTTTTTCAATTGTATCATTTTTAGAGGAAAAATACTTCGTTCGCAACGCGTCACTGATAGTTTTCAGAGTTTGGGGTCATTTTAGGTAACTGAATAAATCAGTTTTAATCTTGAAAAGTTGAGAAATTTTATCAGAAAACATTTTTGTTGATTGCCAATGTCTTGCTGAAAAAATGTTTGATAAGTTTGTTTTACTTGTTTGTTTATTACTTTCGATTCATTTGACTCGAAATAACAATATAACTATACGAACAGGTGGTTGACATTAGAACCAACATTTGTAGTACCAGCCTCATTTTTCACAAAAACTGATAACAAAGAAATAGTACACAATGCATCGCGAAATCTTGGGATAGCTACGGTATTACTCTCACTGGGTTTAATCTCTTCGGAATAACTTCAAAACCTAAGAACAGTACATGTACTTAAACATGGTATACTCGGAAAAACAGCGAAAGTGTTTCTTCATCTAGACTGACGGCTAGCCAAAGCAAGAGAGTCTATTTTACTCTGCTATTTAACCCTTAAAGGGAGGGAAATAGTTTCATGCCTTTTCCGAGGTCATTAGCGCAAAGTGAACGAAACAGAATATATATATATATATATATATATATATAATAAAAATAAGCAGTTCTCAAAGGTGGCTGCTAAGGTTGCACACAAGAAAAAGTGTTCGACGCCATATTAAATGGCAGAGCTTTATTATATTTTAAATCAAATTTTTAGTGGGCAGTGACCGGTTACGACTGCCAGTTTCATACGCTTTTACGGAATCATTAGATGGTTACTAACTGTATTGTGTGAAATTGGGAACCTTTATACCCGCGAGGAAATTCAAGATGTTAAAAGTGTAGCCGGTGCGTGCATATCATGCACACGCCATCAAACATCACCGGGACGAGACCCAAGATAAAAAGCCATAAATTCACAATTAATAAAAAAAAAACACCAGAAATTCACCGGAGGGACAAGACTATCTGATGTTATGGGGAACAATGGGACCATGATAAAAGAGCTTACTCCTTTTAAGCAAAAAGTGCTCGACAATACATGACCCTTAAAGTCACCTATTGTTGAGTTATGTGCCATGCGTGATACACACTTAAGCGCTCATGTATCTTTCGATACATGAGGAGATAGATTTTTCCCCACAGTAGGTTGCCATTTCTTTCTGCAGTAGACCAGCAAAGACACGCTGTAAAAAGATGAAGAGCCTCTTTTTAGAATTCCTCCTATTTAGTGCTTTTTATTTATTTTCTTTTTTTTTTTTTTTTTTTTGCATGATAGGAAAAGGGTTTATTTTATTTACATAATAGTCACATATTCCTTTTAATCTTAGTGAATAAACAGAAAAAATATTTGAATATTAATCTCAGTATGTACATTTTGTTTTTATTTCAGTCTGTCTCAGTGCTTATATTTACCCACCAAGATATATGAAAATTACTCTTCGACTTAACGGACATACATTATGGCGGCATACTCTCAGTAAGTATCAATTCAAATTGTAATGATATTCTGTCTAGTATAACGTTTAAAACCCGGTATTAAGTAGAAGTGTGAAAATAAGTTGATCATTATTGTTAAATTTCAAATTTTGTGTCCGGTTGACGTCAAGTAGTATCAACGTAATACTAACAGAACGAAAAAAAAATACAAGAAAGCAATAAAAATTTCTAAAAACGGCATATTTATATTTTTAAGATAAAATTCTTAAGTTGTCCAAATGTCCTGGAAGAAGTTTTGTCATTATTTGCAAATTTTTACTAATCTTTCTTTTGGCTTATTTGTTTTTGGCAACATAAAAACAAACCTAGTGTTGCGATGAAAGCGACAAAAGATGAAAAATAATTATTCAAAAATTAATGATGATGATGATGATGATGAAATTTTATTTTATTGACGACTGTTTCGTTTACTTTAGTTAACTATATTTTATTTAGTTTAAATAAATACCCGAAATTATTTCTTTTAATTTCAACTTGAAAATGAATTTCATCTCCTACATTATGAAGAGTAATAATGCGCCTAGATGTTTGAATTATTTGGAGATTTACAAAATCATTATCAACACATACCATTGCTTTACAAAAATGGGTAAAGATTTTTACATTCTGACTTACATCATAAATACTTAAAGGATGAATTTACTGAGATATTCCAGCAAAAACTGTTTCTATGAGTTTTTTTTTTTTTTTTTGTATAACCAATTTCACATAATTAACTTGCTTATTTTTTTTTCTTTTCAGGATCTCGTCACAGGTACCGAGTATGCTTTAGGAAAGGTCATTTTAAAATGTGTTTCTACATATATAGATTGTATATTTCCTCTCACCGTGTCCAGGCATGTCTCTATTTCCGCGCAAGATACCATTTCATTCGTTATCGTAAAAGAATTGGATGTTTTTACAAACGTTTTGGTGAAAACGAAATTTCAACTAACGACGAAACCCCACTTCATTTCCTTGAAAATCAAAAACATACTGATGACCCTTTTCCAATCCCGAAAGAAATAAACCAAAGTAATGATGTCTTCGGATTCGACCAGTAACGACCTTGATTAAGATCTTTCTCCTGTTTAAGAGAACATAGAAACTACAAGCAGACATACAATAATACGCATATATATTAACATGCATAGGAAAAGGAACACATCCAAACAAATCGGTAAAAAGATCACCTCATGAAAAAAATGAAATCGGATATGCTATGCAAGAAATCATATCTGATTTCAGTTGCTTCCCTTAGAATAACCTAACAGTTACATATAGAAATGCCAGTGAAAACAAACACAACAGCGACGCTTTGTAAGATCAAAAATCATTGGTTGTCTAATAAATTCACGCGGTGCGCCATTATTTTGGCCCTGAGTCATATTAGAATAAACTTCGTAAATATCTAGCTACCTGGCTACATGAACACATAAGTGAAAAGAAAAAAAATTAAAACGAAAAACTAAATATTTTTTAAAATACAATGTTTTTCATGACTTTTACTTTCTTATTGTAAATGTTTTTTGCTTTATTTAAAAGAAAATAAAAAAAATGCTGTCAATAAATGTTGTTTTTATGTAATTCATATTTTTTATAGAATATATATTTCTTAAATATGTTGGGACAGTTTCCCCAGATTTTAGGTGGGAAAATAAAATTTGAGCGTCATGTCCACAAATTAAAATACAATATTATAAACAACGCGAAGAAAAGATTTTCACAGAAAAGGAAGAACAAGCTAAATATGACAATAAAATTTATACAGTAGATCATCATCATGGCTTAACTTCTCAAAACGAAGATCAAGAGAGAGTCTGTACACGTCGCTTGCAGGCACGTTTGTGACTGACAAGGCCAATGCGGGACAGGCATACACGGTCGCAGAAGTTGCAGCAAAAAGTTTGGCTTGAGCTTGATGGCATAGCATTGCGTAATTCCTCCTCTGTCTGAGAGCAGCCCTGTAGGTATTTTCAAAGAAGGAGACATCATCGTTGCTGGTGAGATGTCAAGAGTCACGGTTCTCAGCTAGGGTTGACCATTGGCAATGTTTAATGTGACAGGCAACAAAGGGTTTTTCAGGCAATCTTTGAATTGATCCTTTGGTGCCCTTCTGCCACGATAGCCAGTGGAAAGCTCACTGTACAATAACATTTTAGGCAGGCGATGAATCTCCATCCTGGAAACATGTCCAGCCCAGGGAAGCTGGGACTTCAGTAGCATAGCCTCAATGCTGACGATCTTCGCCTTTTCAAGAACTTTAATGTTGGAGACGAAGTTACTCCAGTGTATGTTAAGGATCGTGCAGAGGCAGCGCTGGTGGAACTGTTCGAGGAGTCGCCGGTGGTTTCGGTAGGCGACTCATGACTCTGAGCCGTATAGGAGAGTGACGAGGACGATAGCTCTATACATCCTGATCTTAGTTCCCTTCTTCAGATGTCTATTGTACCACACACGTTTTTACAGTCTGCCAAATGCAATGTTTGCCCTTGCCAGTCTGTTGTCGACCTCCTTTCGATCCCAGCATCCGATGTGATGGCACATCCAAGTAAGTAAACCGATGGACTGTCTTCAGCTTAGTTGCGCCAATGATGAGAGGGCGATACTCATCCCGAGGTGCAAGCTGGTAGAGTAACTCCGCTGCGGTCCACTGCAAATCCCTTTCTGTGTGGGCAACAAAGGCAGAATCGTCAGTAAAGCAGAGGCCACGGGTAAGTTGCTCCAGGGTTTTTCTTTGGCTTCTAATCGTCGTAGATTAAACAGGCAACCATCGAGACGGTATCTGATGTAGACACCGTTCTCATCATCAAGATATTTCGTGGCTTTCTTGAGCATCATGCTGAAGAACATAGTGAAGAGAGTAGGTACCAGAACGCAACCCTGCCTTACACAGTTGTTGATTGAGAAGATCTCTGAGAGATCAATGTTGTGTCTAAGTTGGTCACGCTGATCCTCGTGCAGTTGGATGATCATGTTCAGGAACTTTGAAAGTCAGCCGAGTCGCCTCATGATCTTACATCCCTCTTTTGCTCACTGTGTTGAATGATTTCGTTAGATCAATGAACGCCACATACAGCCCCTTCTTTTGCTTCCGACATATCTCCTGCAGCTGCCGGAGAACAAAAATCATGTCTGATGGTTCTGAAGCCGCACTGACTCTCTGAAACGTGCTTTTCCGCGATGGCAGGTACCGGATTCGTTGCAAGGATCTTTCTTGCGATGGAGAGCAGATTAATCCCTAGGTAATTAGAACAATCAAATTTCCCCCTTTGTTCTTGTACAGAGTAATGATGGAGACCACATGCTTCCAGATTTCAGGTGGGATTTCATCAGCTCTTACTGCCTTGCCACAATTCAGCTGCTTTATGGCTTTTGTAGCCTCTTCAATGGTGGGCAACTCATCCAGTTCCATTTTTACTGGTTGTTGGGGTATGCAGGGAATTTCTCGTTCCTGGTCCAAGCGATTAGCACTGAAGAGAACCTGGAAATGCTTCGACCAACGGTTTAGGATGGTCGGCCTGTTTGCAAGGAGCATCTGACCGCCTGCACTGTGTATAGGACTCTGAACCTGATAAATAGGGCCGTATACTGACCTTAAAGCTTCATAGAATCCCCTGATGTATCCAGTGTCTGCATACAGCTGAATTTTTCAGCGAGTTTGGTTCACCACTTATTCTTAATCTCTCGAAGCCTGTGTTGGAGGTCATGACATACGAAACGGAACGCAGCTTTCTTTACAGGACAAGATGGCTGAGCTATGCGTGCTTAATGTGTTGTTCTCTTTCTCATCAGCATCTTGAATTTCCACGTTGCTCTCATCAAACCAGTCTCTGTTCTTCCTTGAGAGAACCCAAGGACTTCTACAGATGTCTGCAGAATGCCAGTTTTGAGTTTTTTCCCAAAGTGTTTCAGCAGAGAAATCTTCGGGGATGCTCGCATCTTCAAGCCTTGACTCAAGTGCTGCTTGGAAGTTAGCTTTCACTTTATCTGATTTAAAAATGACAACCTTGAACTTTTTTACGGAGGGCCCCTCCTTTTCTTGGCTTGAGTCTAAAATGAAGCTTGAGTTTGAAGCGAACAAGGCGATGTTCGGTATGACATTCTGCACCGGGCATCCTTCTTGTGAGCATAATGTCTTTTAGGTCACACTGGCGCACTATGTCATAGTCAATGAGGTGCCAATGCTTAGACCGCGGATGCATCCAGGTTGTTTTCAATCAGTTTTTCTGTTAGAAGATGGTTTTCGTGATGACGAGCTGATGTTTTGCGCAGAACTCTAGTAGCAAGCGCCCATTGTCGTTACAGTTACCAACACCATGTCTCTCAAGCACCCCCTTCCAGGCTGCAAAATCTTGGCCTACTCTGACGTTAAAATCGCCAAGGATTTCAAACATCATCTGCAGGGGCGTCTCGTAGTAGGCTACTCAGATCTGAGTAAAATTTATCTTTTCCCACAGGATCTGCTTGTAAAGTTGGGGAGTACACAGTAATTAGTGTGACATATTGAAGGTTACTCAGTGGGAGACGTATAGAGATGATGCGGTCAGAATAACCTGAAAGCAGGTTTTCAAGCTTGGAGGCAATGGAATCCCTGATCATGAAACCTACGCCGGAAAGACGACTCTCAGCTACTGAATTGCCTGACCAGTTGAGATTATATCTGGCGCCGTGCTCTTGTAGGCTGCCTTCCTTTTGGAAACGGACTTCACTGAGAGCAGCGATGTCAAAATTAAGTCTTGACAATTCATTTACAATTAGAGCAGAGTGACGTTCTGGTCAACCACTGTCGGGCGTAACCAGCATGGTCCTAATGTTCCAGCATGCTACATGTATTTTGATGCCCTTACAGGTGGGTGCGAACCTTTTCTTTACTAACGTTCGACTGCATGAGAAGAGGCCCGTTGAACGCAGTTATCCAACTGGGAAATATAAGAAATGATCTTTGTTTAGGTCAACTTTTCTAAGCCTCTCCCCCATAAGGTGCAAGCAGTTCTGTCTCTACAGATGGCTGCTTGGTCAATCAGGGTGATGCCAAGCGATGTTTTCGTCTCCAGGTCAACATCAGACGATCAATACCCTGACCCGCCTGCATGCAGGATTGGGACTGCGACTTCCAGTGTCATCTTCCACCTGCTGCTTTCGCCCCTTTGCCATCGCTATAATGCTTGAAAATTATTGGTAGACGCGAACATCTTCCTCAGGCCTGTGCAGTAGAGTTTTTAGGCGAAGTGCAGTGTGTGCTAAACTGGCCTCACCATTTATATCCCAGCAAGCTGGGACGATGACAGTCAAGCCCCCGGTTCGTAGGCTTTACAGAGTGTCCTTCTCTTAGCCAATGGCTAAGGGAAAAAAACTATGGAGTCCAAGACTCCCAGGATAATTGTGCTAGCTGGACGTTGAGCAAAAAGAATCCTCCACCCTTTAGACAGGTCTTTTATTTAATCCTGCAGGGTGACTAGCCACCCTTCTTACAGAAAAAAAATCTATCGGGGTAACGGTTCAGTCGCCGATAATCCAACTATGAAACAGGTAGTACTGGGATGCATAGTACCAGTAGCGCTAGGGAGCAACCTGACCTATATTCATACATACATACATATATATATGTGTGTGTGTATACGCACATTCATATATACATGTGTGTATATATATATATATATATATATATATATATATATATATATATATATATATTGCTAAGACGTTAACGATGAAACATAACTGAATAAGGAAAGTGAAAAGAAATACATGACCGTTTAAGGATTATGTCATGTGTAGCTTACCATAGGTAGAAATTGGTAATATTTATACATTAATTTTTTTTTAATTTTTAAAACATATTCAGTACAAACGTCTGTTATGAGCTTTTCAATTTTTGATTCGTAAATGTAGTTTTCACTTAAAATTATCAGCAAACCGTCGCATTAAAGTAATGAAGAATTTTAAACGATTTTTTAATATTATAAATTATTTAATTAAATTTTTTTAGAAATGAAAACAATTCTTGTAAAATTTTATTATTCATTAAAACCATTTTCCTATTAAGACAATAGTGTCCTTAATAAGTCTTATTTCTAAAAGCCATTAAAACCTTTTTCTAATTAAATAGTGTCATAGTTTCATTGATTTTTTTTATTTTACACTTCAGAGCAGATTTTTAATGAAAGGGTTAACCGTTTTAACTCTAAAAATGTAGTTTCCATAAATTTAATGAAAGTAAGTAAGTGTGTGGTAACATATGTAAAAAAATATTTTTTACTAAGATTTTCTAAGAGAAAAACTTCACAAATAATTTCATACATTTCTGAATATGTCCTGAATTTGCATTAAAATCCGACAATTATTTGATTTTTGCAAGAAGTTCTAAATCAGTGTTTTTCACCGGAGAAAGCGAAAAAAAATAACTAATCCTTATCATTATCTAAGAAAACGTGATTTTTAACCAACATTTTGAACATGATAGAAAGGATTAAAAAATTTCAAAAAATAATAATAAAAAAATACTTTGGTCTTTTCTCTTAATAATAACATAAACATTTTGATGACAAAACTTTGTTTTTATTGAGTTTGTGGTCATTTTCGTCATGCTATGCTGTTTTTCTGCAACAAAGTGGCTGTACCTAAATTAGATTAAATATTTTGTTTAACTAATTGAAACCAGGTAAATATTAATTTGATAAGAATATCAAATTTCACTATTACATCATCAATTTGTTAAGAAACTCAAGTTCCAGTATTACATCGACAATTCCAAACAATAAAAATTACGGAGAAATATTCTGGTTAATGAGACCAGGTTTTCAAAGCAGAAGTTTTAACTCGTGAGAAACCCTAGCTTTTCATTGCATTCACAGCAATCAAGTTGATTTCAAGTGTTCAACTTATTTTTATTATATACTGTTGTTTACGCTTTATATTCCCACTTATACTTGTATGTATTTTAGAAGCAATTGGGTAATATATGTATCAGAACAATTAGGAAGATAAATAAATATTCTCATTTTTGAAACAGCAAATATAACCTTTTCAACCTTGACCATTTTTTCACATGTCATACAATGAGAGACACCTTCTTTCAACAATGAAATTAATTGTAATAACATACGAAAAGACACTTAGTAAATGACATATATTACTATGCTTCTGTTATTTCTTCGAACTTATTCTCAAAACTGAAAGAAATTCGTGGAATTTTACCCTCAGTCAGATGCTAAAAAATAATTTTCTGTCCTTTTTAACACGTATCATATAACCGGATGAAATTTTATATTCTTATGAAGGCATTAATACCTTTTATAGTGATGACAATAAAAGTTTCAGTAAACGTAAAGACAGTACTATTAATGCTGTCAAAATAATTGAGTATTTGGATATTCTTATTTGGACTCAAGACGTTTTTGTTTTGTTTTTGCATTAAATCGAGACCTAAAAATTACAAAGGCTGGTGGATTTTATGTTATTTTTTAACATTTAACGAAAAGAATGAAACAAAGTTTTTATAGATTTGTTTTTAATCAATATAAAACATCTGTAGAAATTATATAACTAGGTAAGTTATGTGCATTTTCTCTTTGCAATGAACGAAGAAACAAGACGTATAAAGAGGATTGATTCCATGAACTTTGATTTTTTGTTATTTGCCTCTTCTTCAGAAGTTTCCGATTGTTGATGCCAACAGATTTTAAAAAATAAGTGATTAGAAAATATCTCTTAAATTGATCAATACAAAAAATATTCACAATGTCAACAAGAAGACGGTTAGTTATTTCGAAAGGCAACCAATCCTGAATATTTGACAACAAATAATTCCGGGGGATGTTTACAAATGCTCTAACACTTGAGATTATCTGAACTGCAGGTAGGGCTAACTGAAGTAGGCCAATTTCTAGCTATAAATTCGTTTGATACCTAACCCTAGATACCAGTTTGTGTCCCAGCAAATGAGACAAGCTGATATTTGAGTGGAGCTGAGTTCTTTGATAGGAATCGCCCCAGTCATCATGATGAAATTTCTTGTTGCAGTTGCGATGTTTACCCTCATTGGGTTTAGTCTATCATCGGCAGCTGCAATAGAAACGGGTGAAAATGATAAACCAAAAAACGGTAAGTACAAATAATTGCAAATCTCTGCTTTCCTCCTCTGTGTGTGTATGAGTTGTTTGTGATTAGTAGATGGAATTGCTGTCTTTTAACCTGCTATAAGAGATGTTCCTGTTGAAGTTAAACTTGAAATTTTAATATTTTTAAGAGAGATACATTTTCGCCATTTTTAAAAAACTAGAGCACAAAATGCAACAGTAACACATTTATAAAATTCTACATTCGCAGTAGTTGCAGCTAAAAGTTTGGCCTGAGCTTGATGGCATAGCATTGCAGTAATTCCTCCTCTGCCTGAGAGCGGCCCTGTAGGTATTTTCAAAGAAGGAGACATCATCATTGCTGGTGAGATGCCAAGAGTCACGGTTCTCAGCTAGGGTTGACAATTGGCAATGGTTAATGTGACAGGCAACAAAGCATTTTTTTCAGGCAATCTTAGAATTGATCCTTTGGTGCCCTTCTGTCACGATAGCCAGTGGAGAGCTCACTGTACAATAGGCAGGCGATGAATCTCCATCCTGGAAACATGTCCAGCCCAGCGAAGCTGGGACTTCAGTAGCATTGCCTCAATGCTGACGAAATTAAACTTGAAATTTTTGGTATTTTTAAGAGAGATACATATTCGCCATTTTTAAAAATACTAGAGCACAAAATGCAACAATAATACATTTGTAAAATTCTACATGCTCTTCACACAATGCAATTCAAGCTTTCCACTTATATTCCAGTAACCATTAAATTTATTTATTTGCTAAATCTAGGATACTGTCATGATAGACATGTTTACATATCTATTCACTCAGCTGTAATAAAACAAAAGCACATAAAAATCATATAAAATGCAAAAGCGCATATATATATATATATATATATATATATATATATATATATATATGCTCCTGGGAAATCCGGTAGAGCTCTCTTGAGAGAAAGGGTAATTTTAAAAACAGTAGAGGTATTAACACATTGCTCTTCAACCGAACTGAATTGATTTCTACGGGCCACTGGCGTATTTCGCATAGAAAACATTAAAATTTCCGTTTCCCTCCGCCGTACGACGATAGCCTAGGGGTAGAATCTCTGACTGATGCCAAATCGGTCGGGTTTTGATCCCAGCTTGCAGCAATCGGACGTTTAGCCATACTGAAGAGCTGTGGTACAGCGAAACTGTATGTCTCTGTATGGCTACATATATATTATCTTGTATGTGCATTACTTAGTGGAAAGCACTCAGTGATAGAGCTAATATATTCAGCGGTATAGATATGAGTTTTGTGTTCAGTCATTGAAACATTCCAACAATTGGCTAATGCACCTACATTTGAATTGAAAGCTATGTTGATGGTTCCGTTGACATTTATAAGGTATGCAATTTTATCTTCGATGATACGCTTTATATCACGTCACAACATCATATTCAGCAAACATTTTTACAACAAAGACAACGTTAACTTGTTCAATAATAAATGCAATTGGCGAAAAAATAGGATCTGTCCATTAATCAGTCAGTGTATGACCGACAATGTTGTATATCAAGCGTGTAATCGTTCAGGTAGCGATGTTATATTCTATTTTGGTTCTATTGGGAATCTTTATAAGTTTCGCTTCTACCATCACCGTATGACTTTGATACAGAAACTTCACTGCTCTCTCTAATTATTTCTGACAGCTGAAAGACTCCGGTAATTCACCGTCTATTAAATGGAATTAAATGGCCAGGGATAAACCGTTTAATGGCAAGGGCGGTGGGGGTGTAAATACAGCCTGTGTTTCGTTGAAAAAATAATTATCTTACATTTAAATAACCCGGACATCCTAAATAGGAGAAAAGGACTGAGGGTCACATGTAGGCATAAAAATAAATATTTACTTAAACACGTAGACCCAGATTAATTTTTATGTACCATCGCAGTTTAATTTTCAGTGTAGGGTATTTTTATTTATCTATTTGCTTAATTATTGGTTACTAATTATTCATTTTTATATAGATTTTTTATTATATATTTTTATTTATATGTTGTAAGTTATATTCATTATATATATATTGATTTATATAATTTTATATATGATTTAACCTTTATATAGATATATTTTTCTCTAATAATTTCACTATTTTATATTAAATTAAATTAGGTTAGTTCACTTCCATTATTAATAATAATTTACTAGTGTACCTGTGCCGTCAAAATTATAATTATAAATAATATGAATTATATTGTAAGTAATTTTCGTTTAATCCAAATACAATTTTGTAATTTAAAATAGTTCGTTGTTAACATTCATAATTGAACAGTGTACAATTTATAAACATCTAAGGAAAGATATCCGTATATTATCCTCATGAATATTACATACTTACAACCAAAATTATATTTATTGCAAATTTTTTTCAAAGCGAAATATTTATTGAGCAAACTTTGGAAAGTCAGAGTAATCCATAACAGTCCGTAAATTCAATCTGTAATTTCAGAGTCTGTTTATTTCTCGTCTTACTAAGTAACACCATATCATTTGATTTTTTTTAATTAAATTTTTTTCTGTTTCACAACCGCTTTTTTTTAAATAATTTTTCAAGATTAAAATGAATGTGGTGTGGAATATGTATATTCAATAATATACATGTATATTCAATAATATATATATATATATATATATATATATATATATATATATATATATATATGTATATATTGAATATACATATCCCACACCGTCTGCACTACACGGTGTTTCATACCAAAAGCAATCTTCAGATGCTGAGGGTAACTGACCGTTATTTAATTTGAAAATAACAATTGCAAACCCTCTATACCTCCTTTATTCAACCAGTTCGAAGTCCTGACCTCCTCTACCAAGGCTGAATGCTTTGCTCGGAAATTTTCATTCAACTCTACGCTCGACTCTTCCGGTGTACCCATACCCGACTTCCCTCTTAGAACTGAGGCCATATTGAGTGGGTTAAACATAACCCCATCTTTGGTACTGGGCGTTATCTCTAATTTAGATCCCAACAAAGCTAGTGGTGAAGACGGGAGACCAGCCATTGTCTTGAAGAAACTGGCGCCCCCGCCCCCTTTCGAAACTATACAACTATTGCCTCAAGGAATCTTGTTTTCCTGACTGCTGAAAGTCCTCTTCGATCGTTCCTGTCTTCAAGAACTCCGGCGACCCCTCTGACCCTTCCAACTACCGTCCTATCAGTCTCCTTCCCCTCTTCGGCAAAGTCTTCGAAGCTCTAATCATTACCGGGGTGGTTAACCACCTCACATCCCATAATCTGCTCTCAGACAAGCAATATGGTTTGCGCTTTGCCCGATCTACAGCCGATGTGCTTACAGCCATCACTGAAACAGTCTACCGAGGTCTCCAAAATAACGGGGAAGCCCGAGCCGTGGAACTAGACATCTCCAAATCATTTGATAGGGTTTGGCATGCCGGCCTTCTTCGCAAGCTCCCCGGTTATGGCATTTCGATCGATTATATAACCTAATACAATCATTCCTGTCAAACCGTGAATTGAAGGTCGTTCTCAACGGATTCTCCTCCAGTTCCTATCCCACGAACGCAGGGGTTCCTCAAGGCTCCATCCTAGGCCCCACTCTATTCCTTATCTACATAAATGACCTTCCTGACGCCATAACTTTCCAAGTTGGCATCTACGCGGATGACACGACAATTTATTCCTGCCTCAAAAACAAATCTAGTCTCGCTGACAAAACTCACCTGGCCGAGCGTCTCGAAAAGGACCTCCAATCGATTGTGAACTGGGGCATGAATTGGCTGGTCAACGCTTCTAAGACAAAACTGCTCTCTATTAATCACCACAGAGAGCCTTCCCTTCCCTCCATTAGAATGTCTGACGCTCAACTTCTCGAGAGCAACTCTCTGCGGCTTCTCGGTCTCACGTTGACTGCTGACCTGAGATGGAATAAATACATCGAGTCAATTGCCTCGTCCACTGCAAGGAAAGTTGGCTCCCTGAGCCGCGCTAGGAAGTTTTTCTCCCCGGAGTCGATCCTCCAGATCTACAAATCCACAATTCGCCCTTGCATGGAGTATTGCTGCCATATATGGTCTGGTGCCCCTTCTGTTTGCCTCGGGGTTCTTGATAGGCTCCAGAGGCGGATATGCAATGTGGTTGGCTCTGCCCTGGCGTCTTGTCTACAGTCACTTTCTCACAGACGCGCCGTCGCCTCCCTCTGTCTGTTCTACAAATACTTTCATGAAAATTGCTCCGAGGAGCTGCATTCGCTGGTTCCCAGACGTCATGAGTTCCAGCGCCCTACGAGGCTGGCATCCCGCTCTCGCCCCTTCACTGTCGAAACTCCTAAATGTAGCCGTCTCTTCTACTCTAATAGCTTCATGTCTCGCACCTCTCGCCTGTGGAACTCCCTTCCATTCTCCTGTTTCCCTGTGAGCTATAATCTCCAGCTATTCAAGTGTAATGTCAAACGACATCTCCAGTTGTCTTGATCTATCCACTACCCTCATTCTTTCTTCTATCACTCCTATCTGATCTTGCTCTAAATCTTTCTGTAACCCCTTGCGTTCTAGTGGCTTCCCGTCTTGCTTGGGGTGTAATGCTTAAAAAAAAAAATATATATATATATCAGTTTATCGTAATGCTGGAGTAGTTATGCACTATAGTGATATAATCTTTTTCAAAAACTTATAAAATAATTATATTTCTCATGACATTAAATCTCGCAATTAAACCAACCAGTATTAACATATGAACATAAAGGATAAGTAATTGTTAATTTAATTTTAAAGGATTAAGGATATATATATATATATGAACATATATATATATATATATATATATATATATATATATATATATATATATATTCATACATTCATTAAATAATATAGGCAAGTGTTGTCTATATTATTTAATGAAACGCGTATGAATGAAAAGATGCTGCCTAAATACACACACAATATATATATATATATATATATATATATATATATATATATATATATATATATATATATATTGATCCTTGAAAATCCATTCGGTCAGTTGATAATTTCTTTCGTGAACTTCAGACGTCCATCTCTTCAGACCAGTTTTACAAAATAAATGGTGTTCAATTTATTCAGACACAAGGAAAAGAAAAAAGAGAAAAAAGAGAAAGAAAAAGAAAAAGATTTAGTATTAAAAGGAGAAAGAAAAATGGGAGAAATACGGAGATTTCAATATAAGGTTTTATAGAGGGAAGCGAAATAAAGACAGACATGAGAAGGGGAAAAAGAAAGAGAGTGAGAGAGGGGAAGAACGGAATTGAGCAACTCGACAGAGTGACACAGAATTTTATTTTATTTTCTTCCGGAATTTGACAATTTAAAAAATAAGGTGAGGCTGGGTGGGGAGTGATCATATTCAAAATAGATATATTGAAATAGTCTGTTCATTTTAAGCAGCGAAACCATTTTCATTGCATTATAAGTGTCACAAACTGTTAATAATAATAATAATAATAATGATAATAATAATAATAATAATAATAATAAATATTAAAAGGAATAATGTAAATTTAAAAAATGAAATTCTTTAAAAAAAATTTAATTTAAAAAACCTACAAAAATCTTGATTAAAATCATAAAAGAAAAGGAAAGGACCATTTCAAATAATTAAAAACTTAAAATGCAATATATATGCACATATGCAAACACACACACACACACATATATATATATATATATATATATATATATATATATATATATATATATATATATGCATATGCACATAAATATCCAAATACATACATATCCATACATATGTCAATAATAATAATAATAAAATTAAAATTACAAATAAAGAAAACAAAATTAATTCATAATTTGAGATTATAACCGATGTAGGCAAGAAAATGATCATATATATTAAAACACTGTGAATGTATGTATGCATACATGTTAGTACCCATAAAAAATATCCAAAACTTCAACTATAAAACTCTCCAAAATTAATGTTATTAAGGAATTTTAAAACGGTTCTTATATCTACATTTCATTTCGTTAGTTCAATAATTCATCAATATTTTTTATCATTATGAGTTTTCTTTAATGCATAGATTTTACTGTCCCTGAAGTTGTTGGGAGTTTGTGATTGACAAATGATCCTCCATTTTATCTTTAAGATTTCAGTAATATTTAGATAGAGCCGTTTGATATCTTAAAGACGCATTGGTGAAGGAATACCGGTGATTGTAAAATCTTTGCTTCCAGCTGATATCCCTATGTATACCTTCTTCTGACTGATATTTTTCTTCGGAAAAATATTAGTATACTATATTTTCAGTATATATACTCCCAACAGGGCAGTTAATTCCGGTTACACAATTACAAGGAGGTTTCTTTTCTTGTGTTTCACTGTCATAAAATTTATTTAATAAAAGGTGATTGCGTGAATTAATTATACTGTGTATATTACTAGTATAGGAATAACTAATTTTTAGACTTTTTCCATTAATTTTTTTCCTAAAGGATTGTTATGATTGAAGAGTTTGTCTATTAGATTTAACATTATTATATTATTATATTGCTCTGTTCTTACATTGAGCTGCCTTTGGATTTATATTATATATATATATATATATATATATATATATATATATATAAGAGATTAAAAAACATGTTTAAAATCACTACACAATAGCTTTCGTGTTTCAGCACTAAGAAAGATAACCGTTTTCTCATTAGTTATTCTATCATCGCCTCTTCTTTAGTCTCCTTTTATAAATAATATAAAGCTCTACTCTGCATTGAGCCCTTTGTATTGAATTAAATGCTACGGACAGTGGAATTATACTCGATTCGTTCTTAACTTATATCTGAATATACACACACACACGCACCACACACACACACACACACACACACACACACACACACACACACACACATATATATATATATATATATATATATATATATATATATATTTTCCAATTTTGTTTTTGTACGTATTTTATTTTGATTTTTTGTGTTTCAATTTTGTTTTATTCTATTTGTGTGTTGTATGTGCATGTGCGAGCGTGCGTGTGCGTCGTTTTGCGTGTGTATGTTGTATTGTTTTGTTTGTGTTTCTTTTGTTTTGTGTTTGTGTGTGTGCGTCGTTTTGGCATGTGTTTTATTTTGTTTTGTGTTTCTGTGTTTTGTCTTTGTTTAGTGTTTTTGTGTACGTTTTGTTTTGTGGTGGTTTTGTTTTTCTTTATGTGTGTGTTTTATTCATGTATGTGTATGTTTTGTTTTTCCTTGTTAGTTTTCATTGGTTTTGCTTTTGTTTTAGTATGTGTGTGTGTGTGTGTGTGTGCGCGCGTGTCTGTGCATGCTAGCGTTCATGTGAGCATGCTTGCTTTGTTTTCTGCGTTATTTCATGCGTAACCATTTTTCAACGGCCAAAATATGAGAGAAAATGAATTTTGGTGCAATAAACTTTTTAGTCAATCATGTGTATATGAATGCAGCTCTTATACGTTAGCAGCTGTTGATTCTTATCATGGACACTAAAGTGTCTATTAGTGTCTGTGTGTGCTTATATTGGAAAAGACAATATATATATATAGTATTGCCCATTTAAGTTTTCTTTATCTTTACATTTTTTAATAGATTTCAAAGACAATCTCGAAAATATTCTTCATGTTTTCTCTGAAGCGATACAAGAAAAGACTGAATCCGATGAGAATATGGATCTGAAGGACCTTATCCCGGAAATTAAAATTCATGATGAAGAGTACGTACCTCCACTAAATTTTCGATACCTATGGTTTAAAATGATTTTTTTTAATGAAAAACATTCTTGAAAATTTCTTTTTAGCTTTAATTGATAGCTAAATGATTAAATTTATTATTTCCAGTAAGCAAAATACACTGGTGTATTTCAAATAGAAATTATATTGATTTGAATCTCAACTTTTTGCTCGCTTACAGAAAATCGATAAAAATCTATAAATATCAGACACTTTGATAGATTTGTAAACAAAAGTTATTTATAGGTTTTAAAAATCTTCCAAAAATAAAATAAAATTTGTGATACGTTATTTGAGGAAAAATATAAATTGCTATAAATTTGCGATACATTATTTGAGGGAAAATATAAATTACTCTAAAGTATTAAAAAATTAAATAAAAACAATAAAAAATACTTTGGTCTTTCCTCTTAATAATAGCATAAATAATTTGACAATAAAACTTTGTTTTTATTAAGTTTTGGGCCTTTTTTCATCATGCTATACTGTTTTTCAGCGACAAACTGGAGGTACCTAATGAAGAGTCTTCCATTGAGACTGAAGAGGAAGAAGATCCCCTAAGTGATGAAATTTCAACTGGCGAAGATGACGAAAATGCCAATAGCAGAATATATTGTTACTGGCGAGGTCGTTATGGTCGTTGCTGTAAAAGATTTAGAATTTTCAGAACTAGAATTATGTTGAATGGTAAGACTTAATGCTTCTTGCAATATATAAAATTGTGCTTCCTTTTTAAATAGCACGTGTGCGTGCGTGCGTGCGTGTGTTGCTGTTACTATACTACCATGGATACCCGGAGTGCCTCGGAGAAGGAAAGATAATAACGAAGGCAAGACAACAAAAGCATTTTCTTTAGTATGTTTCGTCTGACAACATTTTTTTTTAATTTACACAAGTAGCTCTTACTGAAAATATTCTGCTACCCAAATCAAAATTGCTGTGAATATGGATTCAGGGTATGCAATATCAGTTTTAATCTTGAAGAGTTGAGAAATTTTATCAGAAAACAATGTTTTACTGAAATGTTTTATATGTTTGTTTTACTTGTTTGTTTAGTTCTTTCGCTTCATTTGATTAGAAATAACGCTATAACTACCCGAACATTGTAGAACCAACATTTGTAGAACCAGCCACATTTTTCACAAAAACCGATAACAAAGAAATGCTACACAATGCGCCAAGAAATCTCTGAATAGCTGCGGTATTACTGTCACTGGGTTTAATCTCTTCGAAATAAATTCAAAACCTAAGAACAGTACATGTACTTAAACAAGACATAGTCCGGAAAGACAGTGAAAGTTTTTCTTCGCCTAGACCGACGGCTAGCAAGAGAGTCTATTTTACCCTGCTATGTAACCCTTAAACGGAGGAAAATAGTTTCATGTCTTTTCCGAGGTCATTAGCGCAACGAAACAGAATATAAATATATAAAATGAAAATAAGCCGTTCTTAAAAGTGGTAGCAAAGGTTGCACACAAGAAAAGGTGTTCGACGCCATATCAAATGGTAGAGCTTTATTATATTTTAAATCAAATTTCTAGTGGGCAGTGACCGGCCACGACTGCCAGTTTTCTTATGCATTTACGCAATCATTAGATGGTTACTAACTGTATTGTGTGAAATTGGGAACCTTTTATACCCTCGAGGAAATTCAAGATGTTAACAGTGTAACCGGTGCGTGCATATCATGCACACGCCATCAAACATCACTGGGACGAGACCCAAGATAAAAAGCTATAAATTCACATTTAATAAGAAAAACAAAAACAAAAAAAAAACACCATAAATTATTCACCAGAGTGACAAGAGTACCTGATGTCATGGGAAACAATGGGACCATGATAAAAGAGCTTACTGCTCTTAAGCAAAAAGTGCTCGACAATACAGGACCCTTAAAGTCACCTATTGTTGAGTTATGTGCCATGCGTGATACACGCTTAAGCGCTCATGTATCTTTCGATACATGAGGATTATAGATTTTTCCCCACAGTAGGTTGCCATTTCTTTCTGCAGTAGACCAGTTGCCCTCAAAGGCTATAGAACCCGGTCTGTTCTGCTATTTACCCATAGGTGGGAGGGAAGAAGAGGATTCATACCTTTCCCAAGGTGAGTGGAATGTAATGACTCTGACTGTAATTCGAACTCGGCTCTCCGATTCCTCAATCCGATCCGCTATCTATTATTCCACCGTACCTATTATATAGCATTATAATAATAAAAATAAGCAGCTCTCAAAAAGAGTCTACTAAGGTTTCACGTAGGAAAAAAAGACTGCTCTATGCAATGGCAGAGCTTTATTATATTATACATAGTTTTAGTACCCTACCATCATATGCACTAATCACGTTTTCACTCTTGCAAGTAAATATTGTCAATCAAGAGTAGCCTTATGTAGAGATTTCATTCAGACAGATTCGTAATAGTTCTCTTATTCAAGACACTTGCACTAGTGACTCTGATACTTTTAATCTGTGTATTAGGAAATATAATGATATGATAATCAGCGCTGCTCAAATTGCACACGCTAAGAGTCGTGCAAACAGAAAGAAATGAGATAATAACACTAATAGAGAAAAAAGGGTAAACATATTTGTTTACTGGGCACATGAAAAATGTATTTGTGGTCGAGGTAAAGTAGTTCTCTGACACATAGAGTGTCTATAATGCACAGACACAGAGAGAGACGTTGATTTCATGTCCGGATTCAAGTAAACGCTGTCACACGTTGATGTCCAATCCTAGCAAAGACACGCGTTCTTGCAATTTGCTGCTTTTTCTTTTCTTTTCTTTTTTTTCTTTTTTTTTTCTTTTTTTTTTTTTTGCATGATAGGAAAAGGGTTTATTTTATTTACATAATAGTCACATATTCCTTTTAATCTTAGTGAATAAACAGAAAAAATATTTGAATATTAATCTCAGTATGTACATTTTGTTTTTATTTCAGTCTGTCTCAGTGCTTATATTTACCTACCAAGATATATGAAAATTACTCTTCGACTTAACGGACATACATTATGGCGGCATACTCTCAGTAAGTATCAATTCAAATTTTAATAATATTCTGTCTAGTATAACGTTTAAAACCCGGTATTAAGTAGAAGTGTGAAAATAAGTTGATCATTATTGTTAAATTTCAAATTTTGTGTCCGGTTGACGTCAACTCAGTAGTACCAACGTAATACTAACAGAACGAAAAAAAAAAAAAACTACAAGAAAGCAACAAAAATTTCTAAAAACAGCATATTTATATTAACGTTTTTAAGGAATCTATTACGAAAATATTTTTACCTTTCACCATTAATATTTTTTTTCTAAGTTATTTACTTTTTTATCAGAGTAGTGTTAATAGTCATTTTGACAGCAGACATTATTTCAACCCAATTCACAGCTGTTTATATAGCCATCACAGTGATTTACACGTATTCAGCCTACAAGAGGAAAATCTTAAGTTGTCCAAATGTCCTGAAAGAAGTTTTGTCATTACTTTCATTTTTTTATTAATCTTTCTTTTTTGTTTTATTTGTTTTTGGCAACGTAAAAACAAACCGAGTATTGCGATGAAAGCGACAAAAGATGAAAAATAAATATTCAAAAATTAATGATGGTGATAATGATGATGAAATTCTATTTTATTGACGACTGTTTCGTTTCCTTTTGTTAACTATATTTTATTTAGTTTAAATAAATACCCGAAATTATTGCTTTTTAATTTCAACTTGAAAGTGAATTTCATCTTCAACATTATGAAGAGGAATCATGTGTCTAGATGTTTGAATTATTTGGTGAATTACAAAAACTGTTTCTATGTTTTTTGTTTAACCAATTTCACATAATTAATTTGATTCTTTTTTTTTTTTTTTTTTTTTTTTTTCAGTATCTCATCACAGGTACCAAGTATGCTTGAGGAGAGGTCACTTGCACATTTGCTTCAACATATATAAATTATATATTTCCTCGCACAGTGTCCATGCATGTCTCTCTTTCCACGTACATTATCATTTTTTTCACTATGGTATAAGAATTGGATGTTTTTACAAACGTTTTGGTGAAAAAGAAATTTCAACAAACAAGGAAAGCCCACTTCATTTCCTTGAAAATCAAAAACATACTGATGACCCTTTTCCAATTCCGAAAGAGATGAACCAAAATAATGATGTCTTCGGATTCGACCAGTAACGACTTTGATTAAGATCTTTCTCCTGTTTTACAGAGCATAGAAACTACAAGCAGACGTACAAAAAATACGCATATGCGTTAACACGCATAGGAAAAGGAACATCTCCAAACAAATCGGTAAAAAGATCACGTCATAAAAAAAGTAAAATCATTTATGCTATGCAAGAAATCATATCTGATTTCAGTTGCTTCCCTTAGAATAACCTAACAGTTACATATAGGAATGCCAGTGAAAACAAACACAACAGCGACGCTTCGTAAGATCAAAAATCATTAGTTGTCTAATAAATTCACGTGGTGCACCATTAATTTGTATTTGCGTCATATGAGGATAAACTTAGTAAATACCTATCTACCTAGACACATGAATACATAAGTGAAAAGTAAAACATTAAAACGAAAAACAAAATATTTTAAAAATACAATATATATTTATTGTAAATTAATACAATTATGGCATAAGGCCGAAAAGCGGGTATGGGTGGAGGCTGGTCTTCACTATCTATCTTATACCTAGCTAATCGGATTCACCACCCATTCACTCGTTACAATTTCCTCATTCACCATAAGAACTCATCTGTTACTAATCAATCTCCCATACACCATAACACCACATCTTCTCAGGGTTGGTGGTGGAGTGGGCTATAAAAATCATCCCACTGAGATGATAAATATTATTTACAATAAGTATATACAAATCGGATGGATAATCATGAAAGTGGGGTGGATGAACCCCGAAATGATGTTAGTAGGACCTGTTGTTTGAAAAAGAGAAGCCGCTGTATTCTGCCCTTGGACAAAATCAAGAGGCTAAAAAAATTAAATTTAAAAATACAATGTTTTTCATGACTTTTACTTTATTATTGTAAATGTTTTTTTGCTTTATTTAAAAGAAAATAAAAAAAAATGCTGTCAATAAATGTTGTTTTTATGTAATTCATACTTTTTATAGAATATATATTTCTTAAATATGTTGATGCAGTCTACATGGATTTTAGGTGGGAAAATAAAATTTGAGCATCATGTTCACAAATTAAAATACAATATTATAAACAACGCGAAGAAATGATTTTCACAGAAAAGGAAGACCAAGTAAAATATGACAATAACATTTATACAGTAGATCATCATCATGGCTTAACTTCTCAAAACGAAGATCAAGAGAGAGTCTGTACATGTCGCTTGCAGGCACGTTTATGACTGACAAATCCAATACGGGACTGGCATACACTGCCGCAGTAGTTGCAGCTAAAAGTTTAGCCTGAGTTCAATGTCATAACATTGCAGTACTTCCTCCTCTGCCTCTTGTCCGTGGGAGAGCGGACCTGCAGGTATTTTCAAAGAAGGAGACAGCATCGTTGCTGGTGAGACGCCAAGAGTTACGGTTCTCAGCTAGGGTTGACCATTGGCAATGTTTAATGTGACAGACAACAAAGGATTTTTTCAGGCAATCTTTGAAACGCTTCTTTGGTGCCCCTCTGCCTGTGGAGAGCTCGCTGTACAATAAAATTTTAGGCAGGTGATGATTCTCCACCTTGGAAACATGCCCAGCCTTACTTGTTTTGTGTTTCACTCATTGGCCGTAAAATATAGGAGTTTATATCCTATAAAACATCCCGCAGAAGGATAAGCATTACTTTTTAGGCTGTTCTTCGTCGGTGGTCACCATTTTGTTGTAGGGCCGCAATCCCGGATTTTAGGTGGAAAATAACATCCGAGTGTCACGTCCACAAATTACAAAGCAAAATTATAAATAACTTGAAGAAATAATATACGCAAAAAAGAAGACCAAGCTAAATGTGACAATAACATTTATACAGTAGATACATATATATATATATATATATATATATATATATATATATATATATATATATATATTAGTGGCCATGAAGAGACCAATAGTTCGATGTGATTTGCTGCAAGTGAGTCTGCAAAGTTCAAGGTTATTTTGTTGCAAGTGAGTCTACAAAGAGGTTATTTTGCTGTGAGGAATGTGAAAATTCAGGTTATTTTGTTGCAAGTGAGCATGCAAAATTCGAAATGATATGTTGCCAATATGTATGAGTGAAGCATACGCTAATAAAATACAATGAACAAAGTGAAGCTGAGACAAAATTTACATTCGTCGTGGCGTTGTAGGTAGAATGATCGTTGCTGACTGACTCCTAATCATAGTAACGTGTGTCGAGGCTGTTCGGATTTGCTGACTGTCTTTCACCGACTATGGGGTTATAGATATGGTTCTGGGTGTTCTGTTTCAGATTTCTCCACTGACTATTCCGTTTTAGATCTGTCCGCCGACTGTCGCTGATCACCCATTTTTATGGCTTGTGGCGAGGTGTCAATCGTCTCACGAAATCTATCTGATTTTTGGCGGGAACATACTTCCTAACCCAAACCCTGACCTATTTTTGGTCATTTAGTGTTCAACCGCACAGATGTCGTAGAGAGCACATCACGTGAGTTGTCATATCCAATCAGATTAAAGAAACCAATTATTTTATTTTGGAGCTGTTTTGTACAGAACTGTACAGTTTTTTCGTATCTACTGATTTTAGTAGGATTTATTTGTCTCTTGTTTTCTGTTTCATTTATTGGCCGTAAAATATACGAGTTATATCCTCTAAACTTTATTTTCGTTACTTTTTCAGGACATTTTTAACATAAACTTTCGTTAAGAGAAGGGAGCCCCATGTTATTATTTAATTGGAGGCCCCTTTAATTTAACCATGAGTTCATCAATAAAATCAAATATAAAATTTCAACCATTTCAAATTAGTTAATTCAACGCATACATGTAGCAACAGAATAATGATACCGATAATTTTATACTTATTCATTTGTATACGTTGTGTTTTTGTGCGTGTATGTATGAGTGTGGTTCAAGTTTCACTAGCCACAAATGACGTCATAGAAAATCGATACTATAAACATCAGCATCCAGAAACCCAAGCTGCCGTAGGAAAACTGACATGCAATAAATATGGTGTGACATGCAAGCCCGTTGCAGGTCGAATGAGCCACAAGAGACGTTATCAGCAACAAGATATTCAGACATAAACATGTTCTCAACGTGGAATTGAGTCTGTAGAACCCAAATTCTACATTATTCCAATATACAAAATAGTTTGGTCAAATCTGTGCAAAAAGTGGATCACAGAACACTTCCAACTTCATACACTTTCAAAAAAATCTCGAGCACTCATTGGTTAATAAATGTACAAGTAGGCATGACTATTCACCTATGGTTACCTAATTTTACAGCTCGTGACTGAAATCCAAGTTCGCACCAAGTCTATGTGAGCCACCCAAAGTAAATAAATACAGAAACTCATTCACACTTGCCAGTGAGAAATGTGACATCAAACAAATTGCAACTAAACTTCACATCACACAATCTTAAGTTTTTAGTTCATACGAACATTATACAACTTAACAATATTCATACGCATTCACCAAAGCTCACTAGTGAATTTTATTCCCATTCACTCACCAAATTCCTTACGCAGAAGTTAAACAAAATCCTGCTAACAAACCAACTTTATTTCTCAACATTCGAGAACATTATATTACAAAAAACAATCAAAGGTAGATAATTTCTTTGATCTCAAAATTGCAACTTTACAAACATTTACTACTTACATGAACAGTAAATTCTTAAATGTAAATTTTTCTCTTGCAATTAATTTACTGAATCTTCAATAACAGATTCTAACAAACATCCTTTCAAATCAAAACTCATTAACAAAATTTAATCTTTCACCAAACTTGAGTTAAACATAAAATAAACTAACAAGATTTCACCTAAAATGTCCACTACATTTTTGTAAAATATTTTCATTACAAAAATATATTGAAAATTACTTGTTATTCAAATATTTGCCTTTTGTCTTTTATCACAAATGTTTCTTGTTGTTTTTGCATTTTGTTTAACATATTCGTAGAGTAAAAATTTGTATGGATTGATTTGGGCCGTCAACACCATTAAATAAATGGCATCCACCAAACTTTGCACTACAAGTCTATGAAGTAATCGTACTTGGTCATGAGCTAAATTCTGCCATGGTTCACGCAAATCAATTTACAGGTAAAACTTCAAAATACGTTGGTGCAATTTAAAATTTGATGATGAACAGAAGGTTTAGATTGATATAAATATTCTTTTCATGTGTTCGCGTTTAAATAAAAAGTTTATGAGAATAAATGTGAAAAAGAGTGGACTAACACAGAGAGAGAGAGAAGTCTATTGAACTTTCACCTATGCCCTTGGATGTCACCTTGTTGATGATAATAAGTAAAAGATTGAAAAAAATTCCTTTTTAAGTCACCGCTAGCAGAAGCGGAAATTCTTCTAAAACGTTTATGTCTACTGAATTTTTCGTTGCCGAATAAGTTTATATTTTCTTTTAGAACCTCCGGGATTATGACTTTTCAACACCAAATTTAATCATTCCCTCGACCTATTATTGGTCCTCATTGTCATTGGGTATGTTTCTGAGTACGGATTCCATGAAATTGATTTTAAAATTTATAAAATCAAGTTTTGTTTTTTGTGTTAATATACGTATGAGTAGTCCACGTAGGTATATTCATCAACCACTTACTGCTATATTGCCTACTTTGTCACATAGTGTCGTGAGATCATTCCCTGAAATATTCATATATGAGTGTGGACTGAAACGTTCAGGCTGGCTAAGATGGAGTGATACTAGAGCTTGTAAATTAATTTAAATTCTTCTTATTGATAATTGCATTGTTTCTTTCCAAATAAATTGAGACCCTGACCGTTGGAATAAGACTGTTTATGCTGCCTAAATAAATAAATAAAAACGCACACACACGCGTATGAGCGCGTGTATACGTGCACGTGTGTGTGTGTGTGTGTGTGTGTGTGTGTGTGTGTGTGTGTGTGTGTGTGTGTGTGTGTGTGTGTTCGCGCGCGCGCATAGATATACCATAAAAATATTTAGTCAATTAGTATAATCATTTATAATGCAATATTTAGATATGCCATATATGGGTACAATGTTAATAAAACTAAAGCAATATTTAGTCACGTGGGCCTGTTACTAGTGTTGTGAATTCTGGTAATATTACTTTGTGGGATATAATTGGGTATTTGAAGTAGGTATTTTTAACAACTTTCCCAGTAAGTTCGAGTTAAACTATTATCGTATCTCCTGTTAAGCTTAATTTTCGAAACATACCTATGTGAGTTTGAGAGATCAACTAAGTTGCAAAACGATGTGTCCTTCCATCCTCAGTTACTGAATTAACCAAAATAAAGAAATCCCTTTATAATTTTGTAATAAAACGAGATAAGTCTCTATTCACAAAATAAGATAAAACCGCCTATAGTCCTACATTTTGAATTTAAGTGATATAATTGAATTAATTTACTTCAGCCAACGAGCTAGTCTGAAAGAAAAAGAAATATATATACGAAAATATAAAGGGGCATAACTCTACACATTAAAGTAAGTTGTTTCCCTTACGTTATATATTCTTGTGAGCGATCTTTATTACTTTTTAGCTATATTAATAATCTTAGTTGAGTCTGATAAAGGTTTATTATTTGAAATTACTTGCCAGTAAGAAATACGTTGTCATAAACAAAAGTTTTCTTCTAAAACCTGGCCTTTTTTAGATCTTCAGTCAAAGTATTGGAATTTTTAATGTAACACCTGATTCTGCTCATAAAAGAAGAATCTTTCTTTTCTTTCGTACGTTTTTACTTTTATATTTTTTATACAATGTTCATATAATTTGCTTCTATCACAGTTTGTTTTTAAAATATTTACAAATTGTTCAGTTATTCACCTAAAAAAAATAGTGATTCTATAAAGTAGTTAAAGAGAAGTACGAAGTACTATAAAAAAAAAAAAATAACATTTCAGTGAATTTAACCAACCGTGTAAATTGAATGTAGTACGGATTTTTGCTGCTTCCCTTGGTGAGCAATGCTAAGAAACGTGGAAAAACCAAGGAGACTGTGAAAAATAGATATTAGTGTAAGGAATTACATTTAGATTTGATGAAGAAAAATTTCACGAAGTTGCAACTAGTATGTAAATACGAGTTGCTATTACTGCTAAATGTTCTTAAAAGAGAATTGTATATCACCATTCTTGGTAGATTTTATATTGCCACAGTGTGTGATAGACAGGGGCAAATATGATGGAAAGAAAAAGACAACAAAAAAAAGATGAATTTGGTTAAATAAAAAAAAATATTCCTTTGAAAATTTTGAAGCTACCTGCCTCTATCGTTTTGTGCGCATGTGTGATGTGGCCACGTCACAGTCCGATGGAATCATAACGGATGAAACGCATCACAAAAAAACCTTTCCAGTTTATCATATTTTTCTAAAAAAATTGTTTTAAAACAATCAATTTAATAACAGATAAATTCAGTACAATTTATTTTATTGAAATCAAGTTATAATTGAATTTTTTCGAAAAGCTTTTGTGACACATTTAAGTTTTATTAATCAAGCTAAATATATAATTCAAAATGTATATAAAAAGAAATAATTGAATGAAAAATTTAGTTAATAATTTTAAAAAGTGGTAATTATTTACTAAAGCGTCGTGGCGCGACATTAGAGAAATTAGATATTTTGAGATGTACCTCTTTAAAATATTCAGCTCGGAAATCTGGCAACAAAGTGAAAAATATAATTTTATTTCACATACAGATACTTCCGATTCTAAATAACATAAATAAATTTTACATTAGAATTTTTGTACATTTTCATATTTCTGTATTGACATAGTTAATGGAAATCGAAATAACTTTTTATTTTGTGGAGATTTTACCATGTTTTCAATGAACATATAAAGTGTTATTAGAAGTCTTTGAATTAATAAATTGTCTGATTTAGTTTTATCAGAAAAATAATATGATATAAAATATTAATTTTGTTAACTAATAACTACTTTGTTGATTTTTCAATTTTATTAACAAAAAGTGATAAAACGCTATCAGTATAAGACAATCAGAGTATACCAGAGTTCTCTCCCTAGGATTAGAAAACATGAGTATTCTGAATATATATTATACAACCTTAGTACTATAATATACGTTACACGTGTTTAAATCGATATCCCTGGTTTTAAACAATATAATCTTCTGACAGGACTCCTCTCTCTCTCTCTCTCTCTCTCTCTCTCTCTCTCTCTCTGATGAGTGAACGGAGTGATTGCTGGAGATTTTGTCTACGAAGCTATAAATTCGGGATTATTTTTCAGATCAGAAATGGTAACACCAATCAACTAAATGACAAACTTTATCTTTGTATTTATTATATATATACATAATTAATGTTTGCTCCGTTTTTACATTGAGCTCTCTGGATTCCTCTTTTGGAATCCATACGAATTACCAAACAATATCATTTATATATGTGTGTGTGTGTGTGTGTGTGTGTGTGTGTGTGTGTGTGTGTGTGTGTGTGTGTGTGTGTAAAAATATATAGAAAATAGGAAAGAACTGGTTAGGTAAATAATCCAAAGTTCCTTAGTATTTTAGTTATTATTTTTTTAAAATAGTGCTCGATACAAAAGTAGAGCATAAATATAATTATTTATTTAAAAATATGATTCCAACTCGCGACATAAGAGGTCTCATGTTTCAAAACAAGAGCCGAAAACTTCAATATAATTATTTGAATTAAATTGAGTTAAAGTAAGCTCTGTTCCATCTTCAAGCGAAAATTTTTTTGGAATAACTTATTTCTGAAATTTACGTGTTTTAATAGTATATTCATAATTGAAATCAAAATTTCCATGGTAACAGCTTGGGCGAATTGTTTAAATTGGGTGGGGGGGTGTTGGGTGTTAATAATAAGTATCAGTATAGAGTTACTTTCATAGAATGTCAAGTCAGGGTAAGGTGTGGGTGTCTAAATTTGAAACGGAAGATGTTTTCGCCTAGTCTGGTTTACGTGTCTATGGAGATTTATTTATTTTTTTTTATTTCTTTATGAACGGGATTTGTGCATATAAAAACTGCCGTAACATTTGTTTTTTGACGACTTCATAAAGGGTTATCTTTTTTGTAGTGTATTTAAACTATTTATTTGGGCTATGGATTATAAAAGTTATATTGTATGCTTGTTTTTAGCTAATTATTCAAACCATGAATTTGATGATGCCCGCAAAAAACCGTTAACTCATGTCTATTGTTTAATAGATTATTATTATTTAGAAACTTAATAATGTGCAGTTTCTCATGGAGGCACAAAGGGCATGGGTCATCCCAAGTTTTACATGTTCTAGTCCTGTTTATAATTTTCCATTTTACTTTAGGTGTCCTATTTATTTCCTTCAGATGCCAAAAATATTTAGATAGGGAAGTCTGATTTCTTTTATTTATATTGTTGAAAGAGCACTTATGCTGCCTTCATCTGGCTTTAAAATCATTCTTCGTGGACTCAATGTATATCATATTAGTACTAGGACTCTCAGTGGATGATATAGTACGATGATATAGTACTGAAGGAAATAAATAGGACACCTAAAGTAAAATGGAAAATTATAAACAGGACTAGAACATGTAAAACTTGGGATGACCCATGCCCTTTGTGCCTCCATGAGAAACTGCACATTATTAAGTTTCTAAATAATAATAATATATTCGGAAGAACGAATAACAGAGACATGGTGTACAGTCACAGTGTACCACATCGTTTCCGAACAAACCTCAAATGTTAGTGTTTTTCTTATCCTAAAATGGTTGCCAACCAATATACCTTTCATCCGAGTGTTTGTGCGAAAGTGAACGCAACAACCTTAGCCGGAATTTGAACTCAGCATGCTGATCCCGTTTTCTCTACTCTATGTTTTATAGAAGAGCTGCCCAGTGTTGCCCATGTGGGGGAGGGGGATTAACATCCCATATAACAATAAATATAGTAAAGACCACATTCTTTAAATATTTTTTATAAATTAATCAATATTTTTTTTATAAATTAATCAATTACTTTTTCTGCAAGTATTAGTTTTCAGATCAGAAATGTTTGCTTTTCCTAAAGCCAATTAATTCCAACAAACCCTAGAAATCTACACAAAAGTTGTAGATTAGGGCACCTCAACGTGGTGTAATGGTTAGCAAGTTTGTCTCGCTAAAACTATTACGACTGACTAGTGAGTTCAATACCCCCCCCCTGGGTACCCCATGCTTTCGGCCTTGTGCCACATCTAAGCTGTGCTTAGAAAATCATTTGAGAACGATTTTTGAGATTGGTCAGTTGACTTTAAGTGTCGTTGGAGCTATTGTTTGAAGGTAAGTGTCACATTTTGTCTATATTCGTCATTTTAGCAAGACGAAGTAATGCCATGTGGGACATCCTGTTAGTCACGAAAGACGCAGCTAAATCGCTGGAGGGATGCATCCTGACGACCAAAGTTGCAAGACTCGAAACAGAGTATTTAGGAACCAGGAAGTTGAAGGTCACATTGCATAAAGTACCGCTGTTTATATCTGAGGACCACCAGGGCTTTTCCTTTTCCCATTTTGGGGAGATCTCTGAGGTCTCACCCATTAGGAGTAAGGGAGGCATAGCTCCGACTCACAGAAGACGTCAAAGAATCAGGAGCGTGGACGGAAGTGGTGAAAAAGGGCAGAAAAGTGGCCACCACTCTCCAGCAGCAGCAGAAGCAGCAGCTAAACATCTAAAGTTTAATAATAACAATCCCCAACTGGAGCAGGAGGGCCAGTAGATGCAGCAACAAGCGGGGCGACAGGGGGACCTACATACAGAGCAACAACATAGCGGAAAGATGGAAATAGAGAAGATGACCCCACCTTGGTTCTCATCTTTGAAAAAGTTAGAGAAGAAGAAGAAAAAGAAGGAAAAAATTCTAAAAAGAGAAACTGGCTGGCCGAAGTAGGGTCTAAAAAGCGGCGGAGAAGGACATAGTGAAAAACAAATCTCAATCAGTCCTAGCTTCGCCAACCAAAAAGCAAGAACAAGTTAAATCATGGAGACTCTTTTCTTCCCCTCTGAAAGCACCGCCGTCCCTCCTTAACAACAACCTTCCTCCCAACATATCCACTCCAAACACTACTGCAACCAATGACAACTCCTCTCCTCCCAGCACTCCCCTTCTCAACACCCCACTGCTCAGCACCCCTCACCATAGCTCTTTCCCATAAAAAGCAGTATCGTAGAGGCGGGGGGTGGAGGGTTACAAGTCTTGTCAAATAGACAGGCAGGCTTTGAAACGAACTTATCGCAAAAGAAGACCATTATATAAAACTTCTTCAGTAGACAGGTGCTCACTAGAAGACCCTCGGAATTTTCCGAAGGCTGCAGGGTGATTACGTGGATACGTAACACAGGGAGGGATTTAATTTAAAAATATAGAATTACCTTTATAAGATGAGGGACGACTTTCGGAGATCCAGATGGTTGAAATGGGGACTTTGGATTTAAAGAAATTGCAAAAATATTATGCAGGGAGGATTCAAGTTATCCTCCATCCTTCATTATATAGGACCCTAAAACTCACTTATCCCACAGACGTCGGCAGCATTGTCCTGAATGTTGGCATGACGACAGAGATGGGGGACAGGGAGACTGAGACAATCCGTCGAGGTCATTTCATCCGCAGATTTCCGTCCAGTCTGTGACTAAGGGAATCAACTTGAAAAATAGGGAGTTTGAATTCGAAGGGCTTGAGGGCTCTGAGTAAGGCTGCCCGCCTGCTTTGTGATATCCTGTTCTTCGGTGTAGATGTGGCTGCGATCGAGGAAACACAGTTTGTTTGCGAGGTTGATGCTCGTGTACTGTCTAGCGGCTATGTCGTTTATTCAGCATACGGGGACCAGAGGGTCAGAGGTGTTTCCTTGCTGGTTAAACTACCTTGTATGCGAGGGTAGACCAAGTCTATGTCGATGTGGGGTGGGGGTTGATCATGGCCGATATTGCTGTGAACAGTAGCTCGTTTCAGGTCGTTGCGGTTTATGCGCCCAACGATCAAGGAGTGTATTTTTCGTTTTTCCGTCAGTTAGAGCCGTTCCTGGTTGATTCTTCGCGCTTAGTCTTAGTTGGGGACTGGAATGCTACCCTGGACCCTAAGATAGACAAGGAGCTGAGAGCTAACAGGAGGTCATCGAGCAATCGTAGCTGGTCTATCTGATAGATACCAAGTCGATTACTTTGAACGGGTGATGTGGACGTAGGCTGTCTACCCGGGTAGCCAGCTATCTGGATAGAATGTCAGTGAGGATGGCTCATACAGACTTTTTAGATTGTCCCACGTTCCACTGGTTAAGCTATTAGGACCATAGACTCGTCTGTGCCTGGATGGCGTTGGATGCTAATCTAAAATGGCTGGACACTGGAAATTCAGTCTGTATTTACTGGAAGCCGGGACTTCCAGCAACAGCTAATTAGACTAGTGCAGCGAGAATTAGTGGGGCGGTTATTGGGAGTAGGTGGTGGGAGAAGCTTAAGGATAGCATTAGGTCATTCACCACCGAATATAGCCAGCGGCTCGCACTAGATAAGGCCAAAACGTTGAAGGCTCTCAAGTATAGTCTGTCCCGGGTGGAGACTGGGGGGACACCCTAGAGATAGGTTTAGCTAGGTAGGCTTTGGAGCGCGCGACTGGCATTAACAGGGTCAGGTAGTTAGGTATAGGTTAAACAAGATGTCTAATGAAGTTGTGAACATGGGCACAGAATTGCGCAAGGAAGAGATCCGTCGAGGTTCCGATCGATACATTCGTGAGGGCAAAATTCCGGCGGGTCGTACTCTGATGTCGACTGCCGACATGTGCGAGGCGTTTCGGTGGCATTTCGAAAGCCGGTTTACTAAAGAGCTTGATCTCTTTCGTAGCTGACTTTCCTCGGCTTTCGCTGACTGAAGCGGCTAGCTGTGAGGATGAGATCACAGAGGGTAAATCCTACTTGGAATTGAAGAGGGTCGGCAAAGGCATGTCTTCGGGACTTGATTGGTTTACCCTATGAATTTTACCTGAGGCTGCTGCACATCTTTGTGCCGATTTTGACTGTCGTGTTCAACAACTGGTTCCGGCAGGAATCCATCCCCCATCGGATCACCAGGAATGTGATCACGCCGTTGAAAAAGGCCAAGGATGGTGGGCGAGAATTAGATTACAGGCTCATAACTCTGCTAAATACATAGTTAAAGATTTGGCCAAGATCCTGACGGATTGTTTACAGTCAGTTACCGAGATTCTATTGGAACTTGAACAGATTTGTGCTGTGAAGAGCCGAACAATTCAGAGCAACCTGCATCTGATCCGCACGATACTAGCGGGTGTAAAAACGGCGAACAAGCCCATCTGATCAATTTAGATCAGTCTAAGACATTTGATAGCGTCGACCATCGGTACCTGGCTGCTGCCCTGCAGGCAACCGAATTCAAACTCGACTTTTGCGGGTGGATTAGCCTCCTGTATCGCTCCTCAGTGCTGTGGTACAGGTGAACGGAAAGCGGTCGCGCGCTTTTGCGCTGTCTCGGTCAGTTCATCAGAGTTGCCCGTTGTTATCGCTACTTTACGCTTTGGCTTTGAAGCCCCTCCTTTGCCAGCGGAATGACGCGGCAAGCAGCCCAGCCCTATGTGGAATCGCTGTCCCTGGTGGGGCTCGTATGCCGATGACATATCTACTTTCGTGTCGTGCCGCAGCATTATTTAGGTAGTACAGAAGGCGCTTGAACGGTACGAAAAGGTCATGGGAACCAAAATTAACCGTAACAAGTCTTCCCGCTTGCGGTTAGGTGCCTGGAAGGGGATCGATCTTCCGTAACCCTTTGGTTGGACGGACGGTCATGTCCGATTTCTTGAAGTGTGGTTTGGACCCGACCGCCAACTGGAGAAAAATTGGTCAGAAGTACAGGCAAAGGTCGGAGCGACGGTCGAGACTTGACTCCAATGAAGGTTGTTCTTGAAGGGTAGGGCTGAGGCGTGTGCCACTTACGTCTTTCCTCTCATCATTTATCGCTTGGCCGTGCTTCCTCTTTGCAAGGGCCATAGGGAGGCTATCGGGCGCTTCCTATTCACCCTCGTGGTCGCAAGCAGAAGGTCCGTAAAGAAGTTTGTGTCCAGGCTGGGATTGCCACACTTGGCGAGTCATCGACACACCTCGAGCTTGGCTTTCCTATGCCACGTTTTGACAGGGGATTCGACTTTATCGAGGAGTGTTAGGGACGCCTTCCCTAGCCTTACCATCATTTCCTGGGTTAAGCGCCGTCGTAAATTCGGGAAACTGTCGACTTTCCTCAACAAGTGTCGAGCGGCCTTGAGGGCCTTTCCTCGGTCCATTGACCTTTGACAGCCTCAAAAGGTCTTATATTAGTGGAGGGAGTCGCGAAGGATCCTCTTGGCGAGCGGCTCGGCTTGTCGCTGGCCGAGTTACGCTTTTCTGCTCTTGGGCGCCAGTGGCAAATTATCTCAGTAAAACGAGTTTTCGCTTACCTGGTGATTGATTCGGAACGTGATATCTCTCAATCACAGGTTATTCAGATAGGGCTGGGCGGATTTGTCCATCTGTCACCTTCTACCTTGCGCCCTTTCTGGGACTATGTCGGCGATTGACGGCTCGTATCGCTCCCGATATACCTGTGCTCATCGATCTCGCATACGTGTGCGATAATGTGTCGCCCTGTATTCTGAGAAGAAACGCAAGAATGGTGTTCTGGACAACGCGAATGGAGGGAATCTTGCAATACGAACGCTATTCTCACCAGGCTCTGGTCGGATACTTTCAACTGATGCTGAAAGTAAAGATCAGAACTGATAGAAAGCGTTTGGTGTCAACAGATTACAGCGAAAGGTGGGTGAAAGTAGCGAGCTTAGTTCGTGTGAAAGGGGCTATCCTTATTAAGTCCTCTTAGTCACAACGGGGCGGTTTTCTGTGAAGCCCTCGCCTGGTTAAGTTAGCCTCTCTTTGTGTACCTTGTTAGTGTGAGTGATTGTTTTTCCCGACCTGTTCCAGAATTCACCTTTTTGTTAGGATCCAAGTCGAGAACCCCCCACCACCACGTTTGCTTTTTTCATCTCGGCTGGTTCAGTCTTTTGATTTCCCCAAGCCCACATTTATTTTATCCGTCCCACTCCGTTACAGAGTTAGCTTCTTAATTCTGTTTGAAGACATAATACAGCGGCCACTATTATTTTTGTTGGGGTGGATGGGTCCTACTAACATCTGTTATTTTCTGTTTTATATTTTGTTATATATTAGTTTGTATTTGGGATTTATACCTTCGCCCTCACTTCATGCCATCATTAAATTTTTATATACATATTTTCCACGAATATGGGTAATTTTTAAATCACGGGTTGTTGTAGGTTCTCTTTGTGTATGGGTATTGTGGTATATGTAGGAGTAAATGTTTATGGATGACTTCTTTTGGTATATGTGTTACTTGTAATTAATGAATGGATCGTAAATCGGATTAGCTAGGTATAGGATAGTTAATGATGACCATCTACCACTACCACTACCACTTTTTAGATTTGTGTCACAATTATTGTAAATTACGATAATAAATATTCACAAGCCATAGATTAGAATCTGCTTGGCTAACGTTAAAAGGAGGATTCTACCAAATCAAGGAACACGGAAAAGATTTAAGAAAGCTATTTTTTAGAATATTCCGAAAAATACTTCTAATCTGAATACGATAAATTCCAAAAGTTTTTGGAGATAAAAACTGTGTACAACCCAAATAAAATGGATATTGGAAAAGAAAACAAAGAGAATGAGTTCGTCGATTAAAATGTAAAAGATAAGCATTTTGGTATTATTTTACTACACTCATCCACGACTATTTATTTATGTTGTGCGATTGTAAATGGGTGTAAAATTGTATGTAAACATTTACATTTTTCGGTTAATTTGCAGATTGGGGCCCGCGCTCAATTTGCATTAATAATTTCCCGAATACTTAACCTAACTGGTTTAAAATTTAAATGTATTTTTCTATAAAGGAAAAATCCTTTTCGGAGCTTCCCCCCACTCTTCAATTGAAAGCTAAAGGATTATTTTCTAATTCCAGAAAAATAATACTGTGGAGTATTTCAAACAGAAAATTTGAATGATTTTTTAGTCAATGCTTCCGAAAAACATATCGAAACAGCCATTTTTAACTTTTAGAAATGTAAACGAACTTATTTTTCGGTTTTGAAAATCACATTTCTGAAACGTTACTTTCGTAAAATTAGCAAATTTAAAGTTAAATTAATATGTTCTGAAACAAATACCACTTAGTTAGAGCATAAAATTTTTCTAGACAAACATTACTTGACCTCGGGGTCTTAATACTTTCACGTCTTCATCGATAATTTGATGGCTGAATGTGTTGACAGGTTTAGTACGGTGCACCAAAATTGACATAACGGTTTTTTTTTGTTTCTTATAATAACTTAAAATACTATAAAAATTTCTTATATTATTGAATTACCTCTATCTCTTTCATTATTTAATAGCTAAGATAATGATAAATAATTTTATTAATTATTAATATTACATTTAAAAGTTATTACATTTTTAATTTAATAACTGAGATAAAAACTAATAAAATTATTATTATATTAATAATTAAAATATCTCATTCAGTTATTAATTGTTTAAATTGATAAATGAGATAATTTCATTATCTCAATTTAATTTTTAATTTAATAACTAAGAGTGAGATAAGACCTTTATGTCAAGGGGCTTTCCCGTGACCACCGATATCGGTGGTCACGACTTTCCCCAAGGAGACAAGCCTTGAAACACATGACCTTTTTAAACATAATGTCATTTATGAGATATCATACTAAAAAAAAATGTAACATTTTGACGCACAAAAAAAATACTTTTAGTTTTATGGTAAAAAAATTTGGTAGCATTATTTGTATTAAGCTTCTAATTTTTGTTTAGTAAATATAGTGTTCACTTAAAAAACTTAATAACCCACCCCATACTCTGTTTGGAAGAATTTTAAAACATTTTTTTTTTAAATTAAAGAAAATTTTTTAAAAAACTAAAAGAAATTGCAAACAATTCTTGTAAAAATTCTTTATTCATCGAATTTTTTTTTTCCGATAATGATGCCCTTATAAGCAAATAAAAGCCTATCTAATTTGATAATTAGATAGTTTATTGCAGTTTTTATTTTACGATTTGGAGCAGATTTTTAAAAGTTGGCAGTAGTTATGAAAAAAAAATTGATGATTTAATTTCTCCAAGGAGTCCTGCTTATACGTCATAAAACAATTTGCGAACTTTTTGAAATTCTAGAAAATTTCATAAAATTAATTTATGGGGGTGTAACAGATATAAAAAAAAAATTTTACCAAGATTTTCTATAAATAAAAATTTCAAAAATAAATTCATTCATTTTTTAAGTCTTGACAGTTTCGTTAAAATCAAACAATTATTTGATTTTTGCAAGAATTTCCAAATTAAAGGGTTTTCCCCCTGAAAATGTTACACTAAAATGGCCATTACCACAAGTAGTACAAAGTTAACAAAACAAAAACAAACGATAATTTTTACCCAGATTTAGAACGTGTTAGAAAGAAGGGAAAAAAATTTTTTAAATATTTTTAAAATATTTTGTTCTTTCCTCTTAATAATAACATAAACATTTTAACGATAAAACTTTGTTTTTATTAAGTTTGGGACCTTTTATCATTATGCTATTTTTTCGCGAATTTCAATTAATGGAGGTACATTACCTGAAAAAGTCAAGCTAAAAACAATATTTTTTTTTTTAAATCATTTCACATTTCAATTTAAATTTTACTATTTTACTTACCATAACTAATTTTAAATTTAAAACTTAATAATTAAGTGGATCATTTTTTTTTTTTTTACATAAGAATAAAACAATAAATAATTTAAAAAAATAAGTTTCGCTTAAAATTTCCTTGAATTTATTCTTTCCGAAATTGTCTCAGTTTTTCTTTTCCTTTTTTCTCTGAGTAGCAAAACAATTGTCCCTTTTTTTTTATGAAGTAGGTTTTTCCGATATTTTGTTTTCTTGTTGAAAAAAGAAAAATTTGCTTTACTTTTATTCTCTTCTTACAAGTCAGCTTCAAAAATTGCCGTTTGTTTCCTCCAACTTTACGGTTAAAAACTTCTGGAAAAAAACGCCAACTTCAAAAATTTATTTTATTACTTATTTAAAAAATAATTTTTTCTAATGTTTTATTATTAATAATAAAATTAATTGAACACTTTTAATTTTACTTTTTAGTAAATTTGCTTTTTAAGCCCCGCAAAGAAAATCTAAATTTCCAAAATCGTCATATCTCCGTGTAAATATATATGCTGAACTCGAAAATAACGCCCAAACTTTGATAAAATCTATCGTTTTGTAGTTAACGACAATAAAAATTCGGACTTAGTCGCGTTCATTAGTCCGACATTACGGGTCTTGTTTAACTACATTCACTGCGGAACACTTTGCATGCAGAACATTAATTTTCGCCCTTTTTACTGCTTTTACTGCTCTTACTCATGTAAATTACTGCGCACTCTCGGAAAGCAATGCCAAGTGGACATGGGTTTTTTAAACCCTTTTCTTCTGTGTCGAAAAGTGAACAAATTAAAGGAAAACAAATTAAATAATACAATAAACCCTTTTTTCTGTGTCGAAAAACAGTGACAAAATGAAAAAGAACAAAATAAATAATTCAATAAAGCATTTTTTTAAATTAAAAACAAAATAAACAGGAATTAATAATACGCAAAAATAAAATGTTTTGTCACTGTGTTTATTAAATTTTGGAGTTTTAAAATACTACGCACTTAAATTGTGTCGAAAAGCAATGACAAATGCTGTTATTTTTTCCAACTATTTTTTAAACTTTTTTGTTTTTAGTTGTTTTTATGAATATGGACAATATTTTCTGAAAGCAAAAAATTTTTTCAATGAAAATTGAATTTTTAATACAATTATTTGTTATTTCTTTAATAAAGTTTAATTATAATAGATTTTTACATTAAGTTTTTTAAAAATATTATAACATTAGTTAAAAGCAACATCAACCTTTCAAAGTGTCCATATGTGATTGTCATTGTCTAGCGCTTTGAAGATTGCATCGTTTGGACCAATCAGAAGATCCTCTGTAATTAAAAAAAGTAATTTTTGTGCTTATAATCGGCGGTAATTATAAAGTACGGAAGACCAACCAGAATACAATTTAGTTGCATTATTTGGGTTTAGCATTGTTCTCCGCTGTTAAGGCCTTTACTTTTGCGAAACACGTATGGAGAAGTTAACTTGATTTTTCAATTTCAACTGAGAAGGGTACCTATAAGTATCAGTATCATCTTATGAAATTTACCTATTGCTAAACTTTAATTTATATGATCTTATTTTTATAATAATCTCAATTATGACATTTTTCCATAAATGAAATATCAAAATTAATAATAAAATGAATGGAAATACAAATAACACAGTAAAATGTAATAAATGTACATAAAATTATAGTATTTTATGTACATTTCTGATAAAATTTCATAAGAAAGGTACCTATAAATTAATTAGATACCTTTTTCTTATGAAATTTAATCTCACTCTTAACAGTCTTATTTTTTAATTTCTTTATATTTTCCATAAAGCATCGTAAACGTAAAAATGAAAGCTAAGTACAAAAAAAAAATGAAAAATTAGAGCGCTGAAAGTTTTCCTTTAAAAGTAACGAGGTAAATAATTTGTTCACTTATATCTAAATAATTTCACTTCCTTCCATCCGTAGAAAGAATTATCCTCCCGTAAGTTATCTAAACGTCATGAAAATGTATTTCGTCACTTGTCAAACGACGTTTTGTTTTATTTTCAAATTACATTTTTTCGGCGCAGAAGTTAAGCTTGGTTCAAAATATTTTAAATAAACATTATAGTTTCTGATTTTATTAAAATAAGTTTTGAAAAAATGATAATTGATTTTTTAAAGAATATCAAAGTCAGATTTTCATCTTTTTTATAAAATGGAAAAAAATGATTGAAAATGATGGATTTATCTGTCCATTTTTTTTTTTTTTTTTTTTTTGACAAAGAAAAAATATTTTTAACGAAAATTTCAGACGTGCTAGGGACGATTAAAAAATGTAAAAAAATACCCCCAAAATACTTTGATCTTTCCTCTTTAATAATAATATGAACATTAGACGATAAAATTTTGTTTTCGTCAAGTTCGGCGTCTTTTTCATCATGCTATGCTTTTTTTGTTTACATTCTAGAGTTGAGATTAGGGTTACTAACCCTAACCTTTAGGGTTAGGGATTAGGGCTGAGGTTAGGGGTTAGAGTTGGTAACCCAACCAAACCTAACCCTAACCTAGGTTTGGGGTTAGGGTTTAGGTTTAGGGAACATGCTCTTTTCAAAGTTCCTGCAAAGTTTGCGCATTATTATTTGTTTTATTTTTAATTGAAAGGAAAAGCTTTATTCTATTGTTTAATTTGTTTTTGTTTTTTTAATTTATAAAGAAAGCTTTACTATAAATATTTGAAATTGAAATTTTTTCTTGTTTTAGTATTTCCTTTATAGTTTTTTTTTACTTTGTAATTTTATTTTGTAAATTAACATTACAAAGTTTGCATATTTAATTACTATTTATTTTATTTTTAATTTAAAAAAAAATGTTTTATTGTATTATTTTTTTCTTTTTCATTTTCTCACTGCTTTTCAGCACAGAAAAAGGGTTTATTGTATTATTTAATTTGTTTTCCTTTAATTTGTTCGCTTTTCAACACAGAAGAAAAGGGTTTAAAAAGCCCATGTCCACTTGGCATTGCTTTCCGACAGTGCGCAGTAATTTACACAAGTAAGAGCAGTAAAAGCAGTAAAAAGGGCGAAAATTAATGTTCCGCATGCAAAGTGTTCCGCAGTGAATGTAGTTAAAAACAAGACCCGTAATGTCGGACGAATGAACGCGACTAAGTCCGAATTTTATTGTCGATAACTTCGAAATGGTAGGTTTTATCAACATTTGGGTGTTATTTTCGAGTTCAGCATATACATTTACACGGAAATATGACGATTTTCGGAAATTATAATGCGAGGCTTAAGCAAATTTTTTACCATCTGCCTACAAGCCAGGTAGTGACAGTAATTCTTAGCTGAAGTGCTGATCTCAAAATAATTGCATCATTTTTTTAAAATGTAATTTGCGAATAGATAACATTTATTTTTCTTATCTAGTAAATATTTAGTGAATTCTTTCAATGCAATTTTAAATGCTTTGTGACAATGCTAAAAAATATCGGTTGAAGGCTGACTATAAGAAAAAGTTTTCTCCCTTCGATAACTTAATTTTTCTTTAAAATGCACAATGTTTTTTAAATGAATCGAAACAGTTTTCTCTTTTTGAAAAATGTTTTTTAAATTAACTTACAAAAGCAAAACAAAAATTGATCATAAAAAATAAAACATGAATGAAAACTATGATCTCACAATATATTTCCATCGTTTGCCAGCTATTTTTTTATTCTACATTTTGTAATCTTGGTTGGCAATTAGTCTAGGAGAAGGAAAAAATAAGAGTAAGGTTAGCAACTTCAACTTGTAAAAACCTACTTACTACAAAAACTACAATATGTCTAAAATAATGAGTCTGTGGCTCAAGGGAACACAGGGGAATCAACAGAACTTACATATACACAGCAGTGACACCCTACTAGTTTGCACGAACCAATTCTTAAATTTATAAAAGCTTAGCGAACTGGTTGTCGGATTATCCAAAAATAATCTTATATATTAATAGCCAATGGCCTAAGTAAAATGTCAGTTATACTATGCTTGCTTGCATGCATGCCTAGTAAAACTTTAAACTAAGACACACGTCCCCTATCATTTTAAAGTTAAAAATGTGGCAAATCTTCTAGCCATAGGTTTGATAGGTCTTCAAATTGGATCTTTCGAACTGCAGCATTCAGTTCAAATATGGATAAGAAAACATTACACAGCTGATGACACTAGAGTGAAAAAGCATCATACTTTTGAACAGAAATATGATAAAAACAGAATTTCAATCTGCAAATATCTTAATAAATAAATGTTCTCTATTATTAAAATGATTAATTCTTTTTGATAATATAAAATCATTTGTTTTCATTCTCAGATTGAAAAGAAAATAAGCAAAATAGGTTCCAAAAGATTACCTGCCTTTTATAGAACTGGTTTCTGGAAATTTAGGATGCCACAACTGCATATAACATACATACAATCTTTGTATTCATAATTATATAGCCACTGAAAATAATTTAGCCTAAAAAATAAAAAAACTATTTATAATTATATTGCCACTGAAAATTATTTAGCCTAAAAATAAAAGAGCAATTCATAATTATATAGCCACTGAAAATTATTTAGCCTAAAAATAAAAAAAAACTATTCATAATTTTAACATTGAACATTTTACAATTAGTCTAAATCAAATTATTTTATAACCTAGTCAGGATGATGATTAATAAATAAATAAACTTTTTGGCAAACCTAGTGCAAGATAAAAATAACAATGTATTTAATAAACAAAGTAAGTTGTGAGCTGTGGTTGAAATTTCTGCAGGATATTTTGTTGGATTATCACATCTGATGATAATTACAGGTGGCATGGTTTTTAAAAGGTTCTGCCTCTTTTCCTTTTTGAACTCAGAGCAACAATGTGTTTCTTTTTTCTCTCTTTCCATATTATCCTATATATATATATATATATATATATATATATATTGTCATGTCTCTTGCATTTTCTACACAAACTGGATGTTGTCCACTCAATGACCCAAAGCAGATCCTGTAAATACATTTTCTGTGCATTGGCTGCATGCATACATCAGCTTCAGACAAAACAAAATTAATATAACAAGTCAGAGCCACTCACACTGAAAAACCAAAACCTTAATTTCATGTGGACTAAAAACTATATATACTCAAATTCAAACAGACCCAACACAGACCAGCATTTGATGTCAACACCAACATGCTGGGAGAGAGATGCAACACACATCAGTGTTTAATATCAACACAGATACACTGAGAGAGAGATGCTACTGACAGTGTCCACCATCACCAAATGTCCATTTCACTTTTAATTTCATCACTCTCTACTTGTTGCCTTGTCAGCAACAGATAAAAGTTACCAGTTTTTGTATACAGGTAAATAAATTATGTATTTATTTACCCCTACTCAATGTTGTCTTTGATGCTTGGATTTACATTTGCTGAGGCAGAGAAAGAATTAACCTCCACAACAGTAACAACAACAAGGTTCTGCCTTCCAGGTTACTCATTTCTGTCTCTTCAACAATATAAAAAGGTGCTGTAGAAAAGAATATAACACCTATTCTGGATCTTTTTTTTATGTCTAATGGCAGCATGTGGGTAGAATTCTGGCACATGCCATGCCTCTTCTGGATGTATCAGTTGCTTCCTTTTAACTCAACTCTGCTGTAGCCTGGTATTGAACTCACAACTCAAGTCACTGGATTTAACCAACACCTTTATCCAGTGGGCTATGTGTCCTTGAGGACATCTGTGTATAAATTTCTGGGACTTATAAACCTAATGTCTCAGCAACCGTTTTTACCAGTGTTCATATTGCAATTTTTCCATTAAACTTGGAGAGTTGGGTTAAAGGGAAATAACTGAGACATCCAGAAGAGGCATGGCACGTGGAACTAGAACAATCTAACCCCCTAGTGGATAAAGGATTTGGTTCAAAATTCCAATCGCTTGGAGAAGGCCAGAGTGCACAACATCCAAAACGTCATGAATATAGCAATGAAGATGAGGATAACAGTCTAAATAATGTAAATAATCATAATATCTCATTGCAGAGATATCAACAACTATTATTCTGTATGTGGTTGACAACTACTTAACAACTACCTATCGCCAAACATTATAACAAGCTACACTTTTACCCACAGAGAGTTTATATCACAGCTACTGGATTACTTCTAGAGAGACATGAACTTCAGAGACAAGAACAGACTTTACTCTTTTACAAGTCAAGATACTTCACTACAATTCAAAAAGTGGACCATTCCTTTCAGACATTCAACTTTCTTGTGTGGCACAAAAAAAGTTACCTTCAAACTTATAAACCCTTAACATTATATAGGAAAATTTTCAACCATCTTCTTGGATTATCACGTCCTAGCTGACAGCCAACCACAAAATTGATAACAGATCATTTTGTATGACCAAATATGTCCACTGAAATAAAAGCTTTAACACAATGCATTCAGTGACAAAAACATGAAATTAGAAAACATGCAAAATCACCCCTTGATAAATTCTGGAAATACGTGTCATATGCATATAGACATTGTTGGAACTCTCCCCAGTCAGCATGGTTTCAACGAGATGCTCATTATAGTGAACCATTTCCTATGCAAGATACTTTTGCAGAGACTATCCCAAAAGTTATACAAAACAACAGGACATGATGTGCCATCATTAATTACTACAGAGAGAGGTGCACAATTTCAGTCTACACTCTTGTTAATTTATAAATACATTGTTGCTTGATTGAATTACATGTATCTATTTTTCCAAGACTCATATGGGTCTTCAAAATATTACTAGTGGGACAAATAATACCAGGAATAGTAAAATAATAAATTCTTTCAATTCTGTAATAATTTGTATATTTCATTATTAAAACAGCAAATGCTATTTGCACAAAGAGGCAGATGCAATAAAAAAATTGTTTATACATAAAATTATGTCCCCTCAGTATGTGAGTGCACCTATGTGTATATAAGGGAAAAGAAATGATTGATGCAATAGTTGTGTAGCATGAATGAGAGAAGCTGGGAATTTTAAATTTAGGAAAAAAAAATGTTTGTGATAACAGAATATCTGCCAAGAATGGTGAAACTTTGTATGAACCTAGACTCAAAATTATTGTGGATGCAAAAAAATTTTGTCTGAATTTAAAATTTCCAGCGTCTCTCATTCATATGCATGTGTAGTGACTAAGGGGCAAAATGCATCATGCAAAATTTTCCCCACTTTGTTATATATATATATATATATATATATATATATATATATAAAAGGCAGGATGTGTGTGTGTGTGTGTGTAACAAATGCATGGCCACAATTTCCGACGGATTTGCACCAAAATTTACATGCACATGCTCCAAGTTAGCAGGAAGGCCAAGACCAACTTTGTATTTCCCAACTCCCATCAATAGTGGAAATAATCAATTTTTTTCATGCTTCTATGGCAGTTTTCATGTAGTTTGCAGTTATTTCCTACTGGCCTGAGTGAGAGCATATAGCTGGCTGCCACAAATAGGCAGGAAGATTCTGTTGGCCAGCTTGAGAGCCAACAGCTGACTAACACGAATGTTAACTAGCATGCAAAAAAAATCAATAGCTGCATTCGTCACAAGTGGGAAAAATTTAAATCTGCATAGCACTTTACTCCAATTGGCTCATTCACTTCCTCAAACTCAATGTTGATTCTGATTCTGCAGAACTGGGTTGGGTGTGAAAAAGTATTTGTTGTTAACATTCTTTTTTCATTCGGTTTTTCCAGTTACGAGTCCTTTTTTTAAAGCTGATCGTTTTGTGTTTATTTTGTTTAGTTCTTTTTTCGTAACAGATTTAATGTTTAGTATAGAGCTTAAAAAAAATTTGCATTGTGAGATAGGCAAGAAGTAAGGCATGTAGCAACATCAGCACAGCAAAGGGCACTCCTTTAAAGGCAAGGAAGGTCAAAAATATTTTTAGTCAAGTGATAGCAATTGCTGTATGAGTCGTACGATTTTTGAATCAAGCACAGGCAACGCCAGGCCATGCTGCTAGTATATATATATAAAAGACATGTTGGCGCAGTGGATAGCAGCTCAGTTTAAGGAATCAGAGAGCCAAGTTCAAATTCCAGTTGAATCCATTACATTTACTTACATGCTAATACCGTTGGAAAAGGTATGAATCCTCTTCATCTCCCTCCAGCTATAGGTAAATAGCAAGACAGACTGGGTTCTATAGCCTTGGATGGCAACTGGCCTAGGAGAAGGCCAACTCTGAATTCAAAACCTGCGGGGGGTCATTTGGGGATGCTTGTGGCATGTGGTGTGCAAGGTCTCTGTATTTGGCCCCTCAAAAAGTGTGGTTGGTTATACACGAAGCCTTCACCACTATAATCAATTCATGTACTGGTGTATGGGCTGTTGGTTACTAGGAACTGCTTGACCCTCATATGTTGAATACGACAGGAGTCCACACACACACATATATATATATATATATATATATATGTGTGTGTTTATATATATATATATATATATATATATATATATATATATATATATATATATATATATATATATGTGTCATCCAACTTCTCTTCTGACATCAAGGTAAAACAAATGAAATGAATAACTGAGAAATATCTTATAATTTTTTATTATCATTAAAAACATGCATCAAGGTTTGTTTTTAGCAACACCAGTCATGTATGGTAACTCCATAATATCAATCATAAAAGAAAAAGAAAATGGATTTAATTTGTTCCTGATATATTTCCAGTAAAGAAATACTATGGAACGTAGAAAATATATCTGGGGAAAAACATTTTCTGTTTTTTCGAAACAAATGAATCGTTCTTGTCTGGACATTAATAATAAAAGAGGCTTAAACTGAAGTTACAAACTATAATTTTTACTACAAAAGATATTTCTATATAAGAGAAAAGGAGTAGAATAACCCTTTCCCCATCATGAAAAAAAAAAATTTCTCAGTTGAAACTTTTCCTTGGCTTACAGAAATATGAACACCAAATTTGAGAGCTGTGCATAAGAGTTTTGATATGTATTGCAAACAGACAAAATCTGTGCAGTTATATATAATTTTTAAGGAATTAATAGATTCTTATCTATATTCCAACAATATTTCTTATTAATATATATGTTGTAGATTTCTTTAATAAAGAAAACATTGTTAAAGGGCAGTCTCAAAAAAGCCAAGCTGGTAGACAAATGTATGCTATTTAAAAACAGACATCAACTCAAACACATGTATCCACTAAATATATAGCACACAGTAATAAAAAATATATATATATATATATATATATACAAACACACACCATTGTGTATTTGGGTAACAATACATATTTTATTAAATATGACTGACAACGTATGTCTGTTATTTATACCAAAATTCAAAACAGCCAACCTTATCAGCAGCAGCAACTTCCCAGCAATCAATGGATTAAACTCAAGTGAAGAGTAATAAAATAGTGGAAAAGTTGGGGGAAACACTAAAAAAAAGTTTGCCTATTGAATTCCAATGCAGTCAAAACAGCAATTACTGTTTCATATTATTTTTCCCTATAGCATGAATTTACTGATTTACTCAATTTGTAATAAGTAGAGTGAATAAATTTTTATGTATTTGTTTCATAAATCCAATTTATGTTACCACAACTAGGATGTATGAAAGTCACAGCAGAAAATTATGAAGGTTTTACTAGCAGAACAAAGGGGAAAACATGCTGTCTCAAGACCCATTAATTTTGTTTCCATTATTCTACATATGGAATTAGAGTGATGCAAAGCTGGTCTTGACAGTAATGCTCTGAGTTGGTGGTGTTCCTCGAGAAGGTATTGGGCCTCAAACTCCCACCCAACCTCAAAGGTAATTCCAATATATGATCCATCACTAAAGATGCAGCTTCCTGTACCCCCCAGGTAAGTACCTGACTCCGAGAAGTAAGTTCCACTCAAAAAGCTTCTTCCTGTTAACTACTGCCCTATGGAACAGACTGCCTAAAGGATGTTTCCCCAAACACTACAATCTTAACCTGTTCAAGTCTAGAGTCAACCACTATCTTCCCCTCCTCTTCATATAAACTAACTCCTATTATAACCCTTTACCTTGAGTAACCACTAGGCTTTGTACAGTATAGAGTGAAAGTTTGTGTAAAGAAAAACCCCAAAATAACTAAAGAATGGAGCTTGTCAGAATATTTACCATGGAAGTAAAGATAGGCTTGCAATATTAAGTCTATGGGAAAGAGGCTGTAGGGTGAAAAATAAGTCATCCCCCACAAAGCAGCATAAACTTTTTCAAACTCTGTCAAGGCAGAATTCAGCAGCTCCTGACCAGATACAACCTCAGTACTCCAGTTTTGGACTAATTTGACTCTTCTAAAGAAAAACTGTATTAGGATTCAGGTACTTTCTGGAGCAGTACAAGGTGACAAACATTTTCCCAGCATCTCTGTGGAACTCATATATATGAGTTCCACAGAGTCAGGACTGGAATAAATTTAATGTCTGCTTGGTAATGAATGTTACTAGTTTGGTTTTGGAGGTATTGAACATTACAAACCAGTTATTCCCACATTGAGCTATTAGAGCTACACCAGAGGAGAAATCAGCTGCCAGGCTAAGTTATCTTGATTTTTAGAGGGGCACTCATAAACTATGGTGTTATCTAATAATTTAAAAAGATCTGAAATTAAAATTGATTTCTATTTGGAATTTAAAAAAAATAATTCTTATTAATTTTCATATAAAATTTATTGATTTTTACAGCAAGATGAAAATGAAATGTCACATGTAGAAGTGGGCTGAAATGAAAATATCATTATGGTAAGTCACAATAATGTTAATAACAACAATTATTTAAGAAAAAGAAAACATGACACTTAAATGAGGGCCAAGCTATGTCAATAAAAGTAGATGTGGTAAACATCAAGTTCCTGGCACCATATTAAAATGTTCATATGAATATTTAAAAAAAAAAATCATCATCTGGAGAACTCTATTAATGGTAAGACAATTTTCTTTTAAGCATTTCACCCCAAGCTAGGTGGGAGTGCCACTAGTACACAGCGGGTTTACAGAGAGTGAAAGTGAGAGAAAAGACTAGGCATTGGGGGGGGGGGGGTTAAGGAAAGGATAAAAGATGAACAGGGTTCAAGACAATAGAAGATGGCAATTGACATCACATTTAAATTTTGACGATTTTAGTTACCAGGGAAGCAAGTAAGAAGAATGGAGTTCCACTGTTAGGAAGTGCGAGAAAAGAAACTATTGGAGTAGAAGTGATGGTTACATTTAACTATTTCAACAGTAAAAGGCTTGGACCTAGATGGCAATCTAGTAGCACTCTTAAATTCATGTAGTCAGGGCTTCAGGAAAAAAGCCCATCAAAGTAGTTGCCATGAAAATATTTGTAGAAAAGACAGAGGGAAGTCATATCACATTGGTGAGAAAGTGACTGAAATCAAGATGCCAAATCCTTCTTTGGATTTTGTCGAGAACCTTAAAATGAATAGCAGGAGCACCAAACCAGATATGGACACAGTATTCAATGCATGGACGAACGATAGATTTGTTGATGTAGACAAGAAAAATCTTCTGCCATTGCACAAAATTTGTTTAAAATGTTTGAAAGAGCCAAGCCTGTTAATTTGGTTGTTTCAGGAAGCAGATCTATTCAATTTTTTGCCTTTTTTCATGAATAGTTCTAAAGTTGAACAGAACAATCCAAATACGGTGTTGTATAAATATATGAGTATCAATATCCAAGCATGGATAACCTTTCATCTGTAACACTCAGACATGACATCCAAGGCCAGTGTGTACTACCACTGAACATCATAATTGTGTGGTCCAGGACTCATTAAGGACCCCAAGCAATGCTTTTTGACCATTGCTATCTTACCAAAATTTGCTTTTTTTCTACCTACATTTATATATACATTATAAATTAAACCAAGCACAACTGATCATCAAAGGATGAAAAATTATCATAGATTTTGATGTCATTCTGTTTTGTTTTTGGTTTGATTTTTTTTTTTTTGTCCAAATCCATGAATGTTTTGCTCATGGTAATTCTTGAAAAAAAATTCATCATATAAAATTCACTATTTTTTATCCATAATGTTGAACATGTTAAAATACTTCAACTTTTTAACAAAAAACATCTTAAGTTGATGTTAAAAATTTCTGCAAAACATTGATTTAAGATGGACTGATCCATTATGACACATCTCTACTTTGTATTTAAAATTTAGATACATTGTAATTTTCAATTTTTATAGTTGAATTGTTAACCTATATTTCATATGATCAATCCTTGTACATAATTAGGTTACAATAAAATTTACATAATATGTGTTTATGTGTGTGTGTGTGTGTGTGTGAAAATTGGGATGTAGTTGAGTGAGGAGAGTGTATATCAAAGATTTAGGTGAGGGGCATGTGACTCTTGCATCGGCCCTGGTAGGATCAATAACATAATAGTTGGGTTTCATCTCTTTAAATCTGTTTAAAATAACATTTCTGGAAAATTCTGACCTCCCTTCTCTGCAAAGTTATTTATGTTGTTTCTATTATTTCTGAAAAAACTGAAAATAATTTTAACTAGAATAGAAATATTGATCGTTGAGTGGAAAATACTGAATTGATACAATTTTAAAATCCCAGTAAATAAAGATGGCAAGAATTTAAGAAATCATTCATTTTAAATTTAAAAAGAAAAAAGAAAAGCGAGAGATCATTTAATAATCAGCTACTTGTGTTTAGTTTAAATTATCATCGCGAAATTTCTGTATAACACTGAATTTCCTTTAAACTTTATTTTCATATTCTCTGCTTTGACTATGAGACTATATAAAAAGATACACTACTAAATCAGTTGGATCGGTAGACTTAACCACAACGACACCAGAAAATTATAGTTTCTTTTTTGTTTTTTTTCGTAGAAAGCGTACGTGCAAAAACAATTTTATTAACTTACATAGTAAGTTACTAACAGTAACACTTACAATTAAAAAAAGTCACAGTTAAAAATAAAAAAAAGAGATTGATAATTATAAAATCATTAAAGTAAAATAATTTTTATTGTTTCTTATCTTTTTACGAAAATGTATCAGTTTTTATTTTAACATGAATTATTATGAACAAAATTGAAATAACTAGCCTTTTCTCTCTCTCTCTTGCTTTTTAATTTTAAATAAAAAGTTAAGTTTTGAATTCCTATGATACAGGTACGTACAAGGTACCCGTTTAAAACGTGAAAAATCTTTTACAAGCAACACTTTCTATTACGGTACCTGTTCTTTTTGGATTACGAGGACGAGAAAATAAGCAATTAAAACTTTTGGTATTTCAATAAAGTTACACTTTATTGAAAAGTGGAACTGTCCCAGTCATATAGCTTTCTTTTTCAGTAGCATAGTGTGGTTGGTAGCGCAAGGGAAATTTTTGTAACTTTGTTTTTAATAGAAAAGTTTAAGTACATAGTAAATAACAGATAACTCAGGCAGAATAGAAACAATATTTTTCATCTTCCCTTAAGGCTTTTTAAGCCTTAAAGGAAGATGAAAATTAGCATCAGCAGAAAAAAATTTGGTTTCGTTTTTGTTTTTTTGTCTTCATACATTCAACTTGGGACCTCCGCCTTGGTAACTTCCTGACATACCAGCTCCGCTAAAATCAAAACCAGGGTGTTCATATTGGAACCGCTGAAGAGTCAACTTTTTCTCCATCTGGTCATAGGTGTAAGGATCGGCTTCATACTGTCCCTGCAATAAGGATTTCCAACACTTATCAGCTCCACAAAGAGATTTCAAAAGACACAAGTTGATCGTTTTCTTGTCCTCCAGAGTCCAAATGCATTCATCAGCACGTACAGTAGCTGTAAAATCACCACTGATCAGCACTTCGCCTGAAACTTGAACTTTGAGGTGTCGAGGTCGAATATCGCATTTGATATCACGAGATGATGTTCCAGGTTTCACATTAATCTGGACAAAGACTTCGTCCACTGTCTGAAACCATTGTCCCCAAGGTGTTTTCACCGGGACAGTACCACTACGTTCCTCGAAGTGCGCCATTATGTATACTAAGGGAAATAATTCCAATCAACCATGTGAAATTATTTCCCCTTAATAATTACAGTAATTTTGACACAAGACCACAAGTATGAGGTACCCGGTGACTAGTTTACACTGACCATTACACAGCGACAAAATGCCTAATAGTAATTCAATTAGCTTGATTTTATTTGGGTACATGGCTAAAGACATAGAACATCCAATGATGGTCAAATTTATAACTCAATAATAATCTTTGAAACCAGCTTGCTAGCCATTACTCTGTGAGAAGACACCATGAATTGTAGTTAATTCACAGACACACGTATAGGGGCATTTCGAAGTGGTGTAATGGCTAGCGAGCCTGTCTCACTAAATTAATTACTACTGACTAGTTTGATCCCTATATATATATATATATATATATATATAGCGTAATGAGAAGCCACATATACTTTCTTAATATGTATATATAGAAAAAGTTGCAAATTAAAAAAATAATAATGTTTTTATGAAAGTATTTATTTATTTATATATATATTTCAGATTGACCTCAATCTTTCTTCAGAAATAACTAAAATATCAAATATATATAAAATAAATAAATACTTTCTAAAAAAATTTTTTTTTAATTTGTAACTTTTTATATATATATATATATATATATATATATATATATATATATATATATATATATTAATTTAATTTTTTTTTTTTTTCACTCTCTACTAGTCAGTTTTTTTGTATATTTTTCAAAATATACCAAAATAAAATTGTAACATTTTCACATTATTATTGTAATTTCTAAATTTTTATGGCAACATGACTTCAGTACATTAGAATAAAAGTAAAATTTCTTGGATAATGCATACCTTTGGCATAAAGCCACATATGGCATATTCAGTAAAAACAAATTAAATAGCAATGACTCATGAGAAAAGTACAGTAGACATGATACAACAATAGGAACTGTGGTGAGTAAATGAATGACAAAATGAAAAAGATCCTCTGTAATGCAACTCATCCTTCAAAAAGTACTTCTTCAAACTAGGTAATGTTTTTATTAATGGGATCATATATATGTAGATGGAAGGAATAAAACACAGACATCTGTTATAATTATACTTCAAGAGAAATGCTGAAATGTAGAGATGCTTAACTGTAAATTTAAATATTTGGCATCTAATGTGTCATAACAAACTATTGCTATTATAATGTGGGATATTTAAAAATAACAGCAATAAAAACAGAAGTGATTTTTATGCTGGAAGAAGTCAATTAGATTGTTCATGTAGACACATCAGATACCAGAAATTTTGAATTTAAAAATAAGTTTCCTTGTATTTTCACCATTTCTCTCAACCTATAATTATAACTGAAATTTGTTTGTATTTTTCCCTTCCCATATATATATATATATATATATGGATTGTGTATTTAGGCAGCAATCCTTCATTTATACATGTTTCATTAAAGATGACAAACAAGGTACTGCAGTTAAGTTTTTATTTAATTTTTCTTGTGTTTGAACAGGTATTTCTTTTCTGGACACAGAGTGTGTAGAAAATGTCTAAATGTTCTGTAATTCCAAGCACTTTCAGCTATACTTTTAGCCATTATCAAGGATGATTTTATTTTTTATTTTTAACTGGGTGTATGGGTTGTGTGTATGATTCTAGAGTTACAATGAACAAACTTTATTTATGAGTACAAATGTCCCTTAACAAACTATGTTCCTGATCAAACCGAGTTTATAAATAATTACTTCTGAAGTAACATGGCATTATAAAAAAAAAAGATATTAACTAATTTTCATTTGTAAGTGAAGAAAACTAGTAATGGCACCTTGGTATGGGTTAATGGTTAGTAAGACTAGTCTGGTTGCAATTACTATTGTGTAGTGACTATTGGGTGCTACAGTGATGTGCAGAGATTTGTTGGTGTCTGGGGCTAACTCCTTGATTGCATGCCCCTATGATTAAATAACCCAATAAAGATAAACACGTCATAAAATCAATTAACCAAAAAGAAAACTATAATGGTTAAATTTTGTGAAGAAGAGCTTCCAAGAATATGAGAATAAAGAAAACAACATTGAATGATATTTAAAGGCTTAGACTGATGCAAGATAACAAGTACAAATCATTCATTAAGAACTGGATATATATTAAACGTTTTATGAGAATAAATCATCTTCTTATAATTTTGCTTTTCCCTGCATTAGTTAGCACAACCATTATGCCCAGCTGTAAATAATAGTGGCAATAAACAAAGTACTGTACCACAGTGAGTTTTTAAATTGGATAAAATGACTTCATTTTTTTTCAATGTGTTTATTATTTCAAGCTTAAACTAAATTTCTTCCTATAAAGTGGTTCTTTAAGTATAATTTCAATATGAAATATTTGTAGATTTAAAGAACTCAGAGAAAAGAATGATAAAAAAATAACAAATATTGAAGATTATGCAGGACTTAATGAGTTTTATAAAATAGAATGTCAGGAATAAAAGTTGAAAAAAGATTACATATACAAGTTTATTATTTTTTTGCATACTCAAGTAATGCCGGCCTTAGTACAGCTCTATATCCTTTGCTACATTTACCTTTACCTGTAACATATATCAAATATCACTTCATGTCATCATGAGTTCTCAAGGCTTTAAAAGAAAGAAAATACTGATTATTGGTGGATATTAAACACAATGATAACATAATAATTCATAAGACCTATTCCTTTTGTCTCTTCATTTCCAAATTTACCATCTAAAATATTCCATAACTAGCCTTTTGCTTTTAACATGGAAATCCCTTGTTTTATTAATTCTCCTCATTGTAATTTATAAACAGTAATTGCTTTCAATTGTTTTAGGTATGTTGCTGCTGGTTTTGTTTTAAATTAAATATGATTGCTTCACTGATTTTGAATTTAATATGATTGCTTCACTGGTCATTTCCTGAATGTAACTAAATACAACATACATGAGAAAGGCCAAATAGCACAACAGCTAAACTCTTGTGAAAGAAAAAATAAAGTTGAAGATAGTGGATAGAATTTATAAATGCATGAAAGTAAATTTCAGAAATTCAAATCATTTTGTTTGTTTTACCAGGACACATAGCTAATAAATTTTATTTTAGATATTACTTATCTGTGAAGAGCACTCTCAGGATTTTTTTTATATCACTAATCACAAGAATAATTAACAAACATATTAGGAATGTATTGATGATCAAATAAGAAGATGTATGGTTGCTCAAATGATGATGATAATATAAATAATTCTATTATATATATTGTTAATAATAATATTCATTCAAAGAGATATTTGGAGAAATGAACTAATTCTTTTTTGGGATTACTATAAACTTCTTTAGGTGTCCTGCCCATATGAAAAGTAACAGTCTCAATTTTTTTGCAATGCAAAAAAAAATAAATAAATAAAAATAAAACAGCAAAAAATTTAACTGTTAACAACAACACTTGTAAAATAAATTATTCTTTTTGTCAGCAGTGTGGGTAGCACATCATATTCCATAATTTATAACATGATAATGTTCAATTTCTTGCATTGCTGCAAAACAAAATTAAAACATATTTTACAAGTGTTGCTGTTGAAATTTAAATTTTGTGTTTGCACCTGAAAAAGGGTGTTGAATAGATCATCTGAAATGTTGTGGGAACTAAAATCACAAAATAATAAAATGAATCAGGTATATTGTCCTAAAATCAATTTGAATGACAATGTGTCTTCTCAAACCTATAAATAATAATAATATTTTTTCTTAATGTCCTGCTTTGTTCACGCATAGAGTTTAGTCTATCCATTGGACATGAGGCTAGCATGAGGGTTTTATGAATTTAATATGTGAGCAGTTCCAAGGAGGATGATCTTCTGAATATCAATTTACAAGAAGTGTAGAAGATCATCTTTCTTGGCACTGCACACATAACTTGAAGAAAAACAAACACTGAAGATTATTATTATTATTATTATTATTGTTATTATTATTGTTATTATTGTTATTATTGTTGTTGTAGTAGTAGTAGTAGTAGTAGTAGTAGAATAATAATAATAATAATAATGATGATGATTATAATAATAATAATAAAAGCTGTCAAAATACAAGGACTTTGAAATAGAAATCTCAAAAATGTGGCATATGGGAACATCAACAATCCCTGTTGTAGTTGGAGCCCCAGGACTGGTTGGAAAAGATTGCAGTAGACTAATTGAAGGGATTCCTGAAATCCATGCCTCAAGGATATACAAAAATTGTTCTGTTGTACAGCCCACACTTTTATGAAGGGCTTTATCTATGTAATTTTTTTTTTTTTTTTTTTGTCAGTGGAAAGTGTCACAATGCCATTTCTAACCTTAGGTCCCTGGGCAGGACCCGGAAAGAAATGTGTAAACGCCAGAAATCAAAGAAAATAAAAATAATAATAATAAATAAAAAAACAACAACAACATTTCCTTCTGGGTGCCAACCAGAGACCTGATGTCAGAAATGACTTCATGACATCTTCCACTGATCATTTTTAGTAAAAAAAAAAAAAAAAACTTAGATTACACACATTTTACATAGATGTGTGAGCTGTAATTGTGAGTATAATTTTTTGTATTTCTTGGGCTATGGGCTACCAGGAATCCCTTCAATAAGTCTATCAAATGATTATGATAATAATAATGATAATAAATTGTATTCAGTAATAAAGGAAGCCAAAGAATTCAAAATGGAATTTCAAGTGGATGAAGAAGTGCAAGTAAACCATGATACACTTGCTGCAGTGGCATAGAACCTAAAAAAGAAAGCAAAAGCAAAGGACTCAATTCAGAAATGACGACAAGATAAGCTTCTTCATGGTCAATACTCTTCTCATACTAAATAAACTGATGTAGATAAACACTGTACCCATCAGTGCTTCTATACTGCAGGTTTGAAAGCTGAAACAGAAGGTTTTATTCTTGCTGCACAAGATCAATACTTGATAACTAGTTAATTGCCAAGCCCCCATGCAGAAAAACTGTGTTAATCCAGAATGCAGATTTTGTGATACATATTTAGAAGCAATTGACCATCTTGTATCAGATTGTTGAACATGTGTCCCCCTTGGCAGGAGAAACTATTGTTAGATCTGAAGTGCTTTATACCAATTTAGCTATGTAGCACATTGCTTATCAAGTAAACTTGAATAGTGCTTTATAAACACAAATATTTTTCAAACTTTTGAAACATTCATATCTGCTCAGTTTTGTATTCTAATGTAAAAAAAAAAGCAATTTCTAAAGAAGTGGTGGATTTTTTTTATTTATTAACCTGACAGATATTATTACTTTAAGTTTTAGTGGATACACATATTTGAGTAGACACTCTATTTGTTAAACATTATATTTACTTATTTTTGTATACTGGCCTAAATATTTGAGAAATTTTATTAAAGAAAAATATAGGCTTTCCAGCAAGATTCAAACCTACATCCTCCTTGACAGGAGAAACCACTATTATATCCAAAGTGCTTATACTGACTCTGAGTGCATTCCCAATCAAGCAATCAAGTTGAATAGTGCCTTATAAACAAAAGATATGGATGATTTGCATTTATATACAAATATACCATGAAAATTGCAACTTACAGTATCTGATTTTATGTGAAATATAGACAATAATGTTTTTGCTAATGTGAGATTTTATTAAGCAACTTGGATTTTATTCATCTCATTGAAAATTTTTTAAAGAAGTTGTAATGTAAACAGAGAGAAACAATGCAGAATATTAAGAACATTAATTAAAGACATGAAAGTATCCAAATTACCACCTTTCATTAAACACCACAAAAAGAAATGTGTAAATTGAGAAAAACATGAAAACTGATTTCTCAGCAAGCATTTTTAGTTGTGAATGTAGCACTACATTGGATGGATCTGATGTCTCAGTTCTTCATAGCCAGCCAACATGACATAGAAGAAGGAAGGTGGAATAATGTTTTGGTGTAGTATTAGGATTGTAAAATTATAGGTTCCTTAAAATTTGATGATGGTGTCAATATAAGTGCAGAGAATTAGAAGTTCTTGGTCAAAATGTTTTTGGAGCATTACAATTTATAACCAAGAAATTTTAAGCTAAATAGTATATTCATGTAAGTCAACATTCTGTCTATTGTCTACCTAGCTAAAAAAAGGTTTCAAGGATATCAGAATAATGGAATGACCCCTAGTGACTCCTGTATTGGGTACAAAATAATGTCAAAATTTTGAATAGGAAACAATATTCCTGCCAAGAAGCTCTCAGACAATCAATAAAAACTGTTGTAAGTAATGTTAAATCCAAAATTGTAAAATGTTAGCAAAATTGATGCCAGACTGATGAAAATTGTAGAATGCCAACATGAAAATAATAAAATAATTTATTTTTGGATATGGGAGATTGTATTAATCAAATATATATTTCTATGACCTATATTTTTTAATTTATTTACAAATAAAAATGTATGTTGCCCTTTGTTCATATAATAAAACCTGACACCAACCAAACAAGTTAATATCAATATTTTTTCAATAAGCTGAATCTCATGATATTGCTTATATAAATGAAAGTATATCCTGAAAAATTTACCAACATTAGTTGGTTAATTACAATTGTATATTAAAATGTGACATAGTATACATTTGAAATCCAAGAAAAAAAATTATGCCCATCTTGTATATTCTTTGTTTGTTTTTTATATATAGATGTTTCCATATGAATAAAGACAAAAGGAAAACTTATGTCAATGGGTTTTGTTTTCTGATGACTTCATTGATGGTGTGGTGCTTATGGGTTTCTTGGCCAAAGGATACTAAAACAAACAGTATTTATTATGCCTTATTGTTCAGCAAAAGTGTGTGGATCTTGCAAGACACTGTATTAATATGCAACTCACATGTCACACAAATGAAAGCACACACATAAGGATACAGAATTCATACCCATCCCATTGATGGAATAGTCCATACATAGCTTTTCACCCCTCCAGAATAATACACTCTACCACAAAATTACCTATTAACCAATCAACACCCTAGCTCCAGTGAACTAGACTTTTCATTGGCTCAAGCTGTAGCAAATTCACGCGGAAATATCTTTTCGCACCTAGCCATTTTGAGCCGATTCCTACTTCCAGAGCTAAATAAAAGGAAGCATTCAGATCAAATCAAAGCAGTCAGAATTTCATCCTGGAGAAATGCCAAACGAATCCATGCCAGTCAAAATCATAACCAGCTACATTTTTTCCACGCAAATTTCTCTGACTCAACACACGTAGCATTTCACTCTACCAGGAACAATTTCTTACAATACTAAAAAGTGATAATAACTCACTACTAACAAGTATTCGTAAATATTCAATCAAATATCTAAACAATCCAAGGTAAACAACTCTGGAGAATTTATACAATTAAACTCCTATTTTATTCACGCATACAAACTACACAAATTTCTGTATAAATAATATTTTCCACTTAACTCTGTTTGACCAGTTCTTAAACACTTGAACAATTTCGAACTGTAAATCAATAAGAAACTCAATTTACCAATGGTTAATTTCTTGCATTATCAAACTACAAGTTTTCAAATTATATATTAATTGTACATAAATGCATGTTGTTTTATTGAAATCTCATAATCGGTGTTTCTTCCTCAATTGCCTTGTGATTGATTCGTTTTTGAATGTCTATATTCTATATTGTTGTGGATTAATATGGTGAACATGCCCGTAAACTAACCATCTTAATATAAAAACCTTCTGATAACAAATTCAAACTCATAGCAATCCCAACACCATAATCTACCTACCTGACACCATCTGATTTCTATCTCTTTCCTCCACTGAAGTTTTATTTGAAAGGTAAGCATATTGATTAAGGAAGCAGAGTCTTGCTTTCAGTCTCAACTTGTGGAGTCTTATAAGAAAGTTCAAATGATTGTAGAAGTATGTAACTTTGGATAAAATCTATGTCGGAAAGAATTAATGAATGTGCCAATTTTGTGTCTCCTCCTCCATTGGTAATGAGTTAGAAAAATGTCCCTTTAATGAATGTCTCCTAGATATGATGACAGTAATTACTACTGTCATCATATCTACAAATTCAAAAGCTACACATCTTCCATAAAAATCTTCAGGTAAAGCCAAAAATTCCTTTAGTTTTTAGTATAGAAGTAGTCAAATGTAACTTACCTATTACGGGGGGGTCGACACTATTTTTCAGACACTTTATTTTTTCAAGTTTTAGGTAGCACAGGCAGTCTGTACTGTTTTAGTGTAATGGCAATAACATTTAAAAACTGTTTCAATACCACAAATGGAAAAGCAGAATTCAAATTAGAAGTATTTTTATTTTTTTACAAATTTTCACATTACACAGGCGACAGTATTTTTCGGAAATTGCAGAAACAATGCTAATAATTTATGGCAGCACCCTTCTTTTTCAATGACTTCTATCAGTCTATCTTCATAAGGTTCATACATATTGATAATAACGTCTCTTCATGTTTCTAGCAGTCTATTTTTAGCATCTTGTATGTGCTGCCACAGTTCAGCCTCTCTGGTTATTTCTGGCCCGTCGTAAACAAGCTCTGCAAGCATTTCCCATATGTTTTCAATTAAATTTAAGTTTGGACTTCTTGCAGGCCATTTCAGAGTAGTTATATTTGCTTCACACATCCAATTTTTCACTGATTTGACCACATGGATGCTGCAATTATCTTGCTGCAAAATAAAATTACTTCCCATTTCTTTTTCTATGAGTGGTAGGGCACTCTTTTCCAAAAGTTCTCTGTAGCTCAAGCTATTTTGACATCCTTTTAACCAGTCGAGCCACAAGTTTCCATTCGGAAATACCATACCCTAAACCATGACTCCTCCTCCTCCTCCCATCTGTCTCTTGTTGAGAATAACAGGTTCACCTTTTCTTGACCATGTACACCACCCATCAGGTCCATCGAACTTAAAACGTTTTTCATCAGTAAATATCACTTTCTTGAAGTCGACATGGTTTGTTATCCATCTTTTGGTGCTTCCCAGCATTGCCTCCTTGTGTTTTCTTGTTAGTGTAATTCTTTTCTTGATTTTAGCATACTTAAGTCCAATTTCGTGTAGCTTTCTTTGTACAGTTCAAACACTGACGTCAAGTTCACACTTCTCCTTTACTTTCTTCGCTGTCACCTTTTCTCCAGATGATAACAACCTCGTAACACTCCTCTTCATTCTTCTTTCTGTTCTCTTGGAAATTGTTTTTTTCCATCCTCTCTTCTTCTTCCGCTCATAGTCTGTACTTAGCATGTATTCAACTGTTGACTTCGGTAGCTTCATCTCAGCAGTGATCTTTCGGATGCTGAGCCCGTCTTCTCTATTCTTTTGGACCACACTGATGACTTCTTTTGAATGCATTCTTCTTCAGGATTTAAATACATTTTCGCAGTGAATGGTAAAGATACGCCAGTGTAATTGCCAGGGTACAATTTACCTGCAGAAAATTTGCATATTGTAGACGTTCGACGACTAAATCATTAAAAAACCCGGAATTTGTGTCATGTCCGAAAAATAGTGTCACCTAAGTTGAAGTAAAAATAAAGAAAACATGAAACTAAAGACAAACCCATCAATCAATATTCATACCATTAATGGACATTTACTGCTGAACTACCTACTCATCAACACAAAAGCTCTCGGCAGCAAAAAATACCTTTAAGCACACTTTTCAAAGTGTCCCAAAAATAGTGTTGGCCCCCTGTAGCAATTTGCTCCTTTAACATAAACAATGCAGATATTACAATATTTGATTGAGTTTCAAAATTATATAAACAATGAAGAAGAAAATATTAATTAATAACAATTACTAGTTAAACAACAAAATAAAATATTGATATACAAATATTAAATCATAGTAAGCAAAAATTTTAAAACAATACATATTGTTTATTATTTGCCTTTCTTAAATGAAACATTTCAATTATTATTCATTTTTGACTAATTTTTCTTTTATCTTATTTCTGTTGCTTTATTTACATGAGAAGTATTAAATATAATCATATCTAAGTTTCTTAGATGAATCATTGTTAATTATAATTAATTTTTAACTAATGTTTCTTTTATCTTTATTGATTTTGGTCAGACTCTCATTCTACTGTCATTTATAAGCAGCATAAATTTGAAATGAAGAAAAAGTGGCACTATTTAAATAAAAAATAAGAAATTTTTGTTTTTTAATTCCTTTTTTTTTTATTCCTGAATCCATGACAAAAAAATCAATACTTTTTGTTCATTCTAATAGAATGAACAAAAAGTATTGATTTTTTTTTATCAATTTAAACATAGTCATAATGTCAGTATTGTGTAAAATCCATCCCTGACTTTTTAGATAATTATTGGACCTAGATGTTATTTACAAATGTCAGCTTTGAAACTGCTTACATATTGATACTTTTTTTTTTTTTAAGTTTTAATTTCTTTTAAACGTTTTTAATTTTTTAACTTCTTTTTTGGAGGGGGCTTGGAAGCACATGCACAAACATTGGGGAGATAATTATTTATCTTAAATGAAGAATAAACAGGTATATACTTTTAATAATTCAGATAAATTTTTGTTTTTTAACTAAAGATGTATACATCCATTAGTTCTTTATTTAAGAGAAATATTTTTTAAATGTGTTTTCATACATAGAATAGTAAGTCCAATAACTCTTTAAAAAGCCAGTGATAAATTTTACACTGTATCAAAAATATATTATTTTGATATTATGAACAGGATCCCCCTTCGGAATGATAAAACATTAATATTTTTCAATTCTTGATTTGATTGATTTATTTTCTATGGCTTATCAACCCTTTGCAGGTTATTTAAAGCCAGAAAATATTTTTAGAGTGTAATAATTTTTTTTTTGGTGGGGGAGATAATAATGATTTATTGATACAAGTTTTACTAATTAACCCATAGCAGTAGGGGGAAAAGGTGGAAGTTATACTTTTCCTAAGTATATTGGCATAAGGGAATATAACAAACTCAAGTGAATTTAGAACTTGGCTCTCCAATGAACAATTTTGAGCCATTATCCATTATACCACCTGCACATCCAAGTTTACAGCAACTGGTATTCCCAAAGTGTCACCCATCTAGGTACTGACCAGGTTCAACATTGCTTAACTTCAATGATCATACAGAAAGCAATGTTTCTACATATGGCCATGAACCTTTTCAATTCTAACAAGTGTTACAGCATAAGGAAGTTCTAAAAAGTTATAATTGGCAAAAATTATTTCCCTAATTTTTACAAGCAGATCAGTATATTTAAATAGAGCCAATTAAGAATTTAGTGAAATTCAAAAGAAATACAAAAAACAAGGTGCAGGTTCAAATATCACTGAAGGCTTACTCGTCATTTCCAATCTGTCTTGCTTACTAACATCAGTAGAATAAATATCATGAGATTTGTAATGAAATAAAAGATGAAAGAAATCCTGCATTCTGAATCTAATCAGTCCTTTAGCTTACATGCCAATCATATTTTAGCAAGTAGGTTTTCACAATGGAATTGAGTCCCACCTAATACATTTGGCAATTTTACAAACAGCTAAGAGAAATTGTCCTTCTAAACTGATTGTGGCACAAGGCTATAGAAATCAGCTTACTATTTTTATCTATAACTGGGTTGATAAGAAGAGATGGTTTCATGCCTTAGTGCAAAGTGAAAAACAAACTCTCTCAGAATATGAATTTTTGTCTCTTTCTATCTCTCTCATTCCCTCTGTGCTGTGTCTCTTCAGAACTTAGATAACAATACCCCCCCACTCTGTAAATCCCTATCCTATCTTATATTGATCACAGCTATATTTTTTCCTTTATAACCTTTCTATTTGTAATATTTGTCCCTCTATCCACTTGCACAAAATCATCAAATATATTACTATTTCCCTCTGTTTTTCTTGTCTTCAATGTGTCCAATGAGTGTTACATTCTCCAAGTCTTCTTTCCTCATTATTAAAATTCTCTCTCTCTCTCTCTCTCTCTGTTATTAGCAGTTTCTTTGTAGTTTCTATTCTCCTTAGAACTTCCTTGTTTCTCACATACTCTGTCCATAGTATTTTCACTATTATGAATTGAAAAAAAAGGACAACATCAGTAGTACACAGCTATCAATCACATAAGCACAGTTTCAAACTTGATATCTATAAATAAAAACAAAGTACAGATAACTCTTTAAAAGTCAAGGATTGATCTGACACTGTACAGAGCAACCTCGGTTATCAAATGTCTCACATGTTGAACAAATTGGTTTTTGAACAGAACATTTAGTTATTAAACAAAATTTTGGTTCTTAAACAACATTGCTGAACTGTGCCAAACTAAGTTAACCCAAATGGAATAATTTCTAAGTTGACCGCCATGTTGTATACATTCGTGTGTTGTGCTGTGCTTTCCTTTCCAATTTTATTCGACTATGCCTTTTTTCTTTCGAAGAAAAAGTTAAGAGAAAAACAATTGTTGATGATATTGACTCTATGATGATGATATTGTCTCTTCCTACTCAGTTTCATATGGCAAAATCAACAATCTATACTATTCTTATAAATAAAGAGAGGATCATGTCTTTCCTTCTCTCTTTCCTTGCCCTTCCACCTACGCCATCAACTCTCCTACATACAGGTATGGTAAAATTGAAGTGTTCGTCTATATTTTATCTGTTTAGTATTGGGTTTATTTATTTCTTAGATTTAATGATTTTCATTAGTGTTGTGTAGAAGGAAATTACTGGAAACACAACACAATGACTACACAATCATGAAAATCATTAACAAATAAATAAACCCAATACTAAACAGATAAAATATAGACAAACATTTAGTATTGGGTTTATTTATTTCTTAGATTTAATGATTTTCATTAGTGTTGTGTATAAACTTATGCACAAAATACTGTTGTTAAAGTTTAAATAAGCAATCATCTTGGGACCAGGAACAGATTAATCCATTTTACCTTGATTCATATTGGAAAAATAGTTTCAGTTTGCAAATATTTTGGGTTATGAACAGGCTTCCGGAATGAATTAAATTCGTTCCACTGTATTTTAATTATAAACAAGATTCCTTTCTAAATCAATGAAATTCAATATTTTTTTCTGCTCTGATAATTGTCATGATTTGTAGAAGTTCAAATGAATGCTAATGTGTAAAACTTATTGGCATTACTTAAATCAACTGATTTGCTCATAAAAAATAGGGAATAATTTTAGATGGTATCACTTTTGTATATTAGAACTAGTATTTTGTACATTCTTGCATAATAGAAATAAGTTAGTTATATATTCAACTAGAAAAATCAAATTAAAAAAAAAAACATTTGTATTTTGTTATTAATTTCCAATCTGATCATTTGTAAATAAGCAATTACTTTGTTGACTACTTTTATAATTACATTGATTAAGCATTCAATAAAACCATTTTCTGCTGTAAAAGTGGTAGCCTTCTTATGTAAAGTATTTTACTTATCAGGTCTTCATAATTAGCTGTTGCTCTGTTTAGAATAGATTTATATCTGCTAGATTCCTTAGACTTACAGGGGTCACTTACTACAATGTCTATATTTACCAAGATCTGTGGAGTGATGAGCCAACCATATTTTCTCACTGAATAAAGTTTCTGAAAATGAAGAAAATCAAAAGAAAAATTAACTCTGTAGAGTTAATTTTTCTTTTGCTTTTCTTTCTTTTGCCAGGCCAAAATCTGAATGAGAAAATGAGGAGTGTTGGGCATGGATGGGAGAATTTTGGATTAATTCAACCAATGCTTTTATCCACTGGGCCAGTGACTTGACCCAAAGAGTTTTGAGTTCAATACCTGGCTACAGCTGAAATGAACAAAAACTTGGAGAGTTGATTTACTAAAGGGTACTAAACTAATTAAAGGAATTAACTGAAACTGAGATATCCAGAAAAGGAATGGCACGTAGAACTAGAACAATCTACCCCCATGGACTAAATTAAGGGTTTGGTTCAAAATTCCAACATATATCACCTGAAGAAGGCATAGTGTACAATGGCCGAAACATCATGAATATGACAATAAAAATGAGGACAACAGTCTGAACAATACAAATAGTGTAAATTCTTTCTTTTTATTATTATATATGTTTTTTTTTTTATCTGAATGAAACCAAACAGCTTCCCTGATATATTTTTTTCTTCCATCTTTGCAATCAAAATGAAATGTTTCATTTTGAGGTTGGTTGGTTGGTTGTTTTTCTTTAGCAGCATATCAGCATAGCAATATATTTAATGCCATACACTAAATATTTGTAGGTAATTTTTTTTGAGAGGGGGGAGGAAATAATGGTTTAGTGATACAAGTCTTACTAATTAACCCATAGCTGAAGAGGTGGATTCATATCTTTCCCAAATGTATTTGCACATAAGTGAATACAATAAACCTGACTGGAATAGGAACTTGGCTCTCTGATTAACAATTCCAAGTCATTATCCATTTCACTACCTGCAAATTCATGCTTACAGAAGCTGGTATTCCAAAGCAGTTGCGCATTTAGGTACTGACCAGGCTTGGCATTGCTTAACTTTGGTTATCATACGAGAACAAATGTTTCAAGGTGATGTGGCAGTAAGCAGCATTTTGAGGCATAACATACATACTAGCTAACTTACTAACAAAAGAACAAGCAGAATTATAAATACCGGAAAGAGAGAAGTATCAATTCTAATACTACTTATACTAATACTACAAACCAGAAGCAGTTATTGAATTTAGAAAAGAAACAAAATATTTTAAATATTTATGATTCTAACTGATCACTATCTCCAGACTAAAAAAAAATAAATCTATATTAGGACCATGCCTAAGTTACAAATATTATTTACCATGAAAATGAAGTTAGTTCCAATAATTATTGTATAACTGGGAATATTCCCAGACACCCTTGCACAAAGATTGGAAGGTTTGGAGATCAGAGGAAGAGTTTAATTAATTATAATGCTCCTGTTGAAGCTTGTTGCCATTGATATTTAGTAATGTCTGCTAGATTCCTCAAGGGTAGGAGGAGGAGGAGGAGATGATGATGATGATGATGATGATGATGATGGTGGTGGTGGTGGTAGTAGTAGTAGTAGTAGTATAAGGCCTGATACTATACTAGGCATGACTCTCATTTTTGATGACTTTAATTGATTGACAGTGTTAGCATGTACATTTTTGTCTTGGTGAATTAAAATGAAATGGTAAGTGAGCATCATCTCTGAATGTCAAGAGGTTTGCCTTTTTTAAGTTTGAAAGATAAGATAGCCAAGGTGATTTAGGGGTCATATCTAGATACTTGTGAACACCTTCAATAAGAGACTGTCTGAGCAGATATTTATGATTTTATGCCAGACTAAGCTTAGAAAAGAGCATGTGTGTGTGCACGTGTGTGTGTGTGTGTGTGTGTGTGTGTGCACGTGTGTGTGTTGGATAGAATGGAATATGTGAACATGTAAAATTGTTTTATGACTTGACGTTCTGGTATCATGCATGCAAACAGATTTTTCCAAACTCCAGTTTTAGATAATTTTCATTCAGATTGAAGATGATCAAACCTTTGATGCTAATGACCAAAAAATCCCCAACAAATTGAACAGACTATTTCCTGCATCTATATATCTACCTTCTTCCATAAGATGTACATCATACTTCAAAAGAAAATATAATTAGTTTCACCCACATTAATGTACGATTTATTTATTTAATATATTTTACATATAATAACTTGGCCTTTTCTTTTTTATCATTAGTGCTTACATTATTATTTATCTTTTTTAATGGAATTACTAATCCTAATAATGGAAGCTCTTATAATGAGAAAGAAAAAGCCAAACCTCAATAACATCAACTGTGAACATGGCCACAATGTGCTGACTGTGTTTGGGAAAAACATTGCATCACTCTAGAAACCTATATAAAAAAAATCTACACATTCAGTTAAAAATAAAAAAAAAAAAATCCTGATAATGGTTAATAGAATAGCCAAAAGTACTCGGATAGTTTTACATACTTTATGCCCATAAAAGAAATCAAGTGTAAGAACCCAAGAAAAATTAAACAAAACCTTAATCGCAGTGCGTTGTCAGTCGTCTTTAATGAAACATACATATATATACATATATGTTGAAACTTGGATAAGCATGGAATAATAATAATACAACACAAAATGTACGTAAATGTATTGAAACAACGAAAAGGTACACAATATTTACAGTTAGTTTTGGTATATTCTTGGGAAGACTGTTCCTGCATAATGGGTTGACTAAATCGCAGTCGGGCAGAGTCTCTGGATTGGATCTCTTCTTACTATCTCATTATTTATTGCACATATGTACAAATGTGGCACAAGGCCGAAAAGGGGATTGGGGTAAAGGACGGTCAACACTAGTCTTAGATTAAACTTAGCTAGCCACAATCACTGACCCTATCATACAGAACAATATTCCTTTCACCAAAACAACACATTTATCCATACCTTTCTTACTACAAACACCAAAATGCCTCTTCGACTCCATGAAAAAACCTAAATAATCCCCTTATGTACAAAATATTGTCTGTGGGGGGAGGGGCATAAAAACAACAACTTTTAAAAATGAACCCCAATGAATATATACAAAATGACAAAATATATTTACAAGAAACCAAATAAAATTAGTGTTAGTAATAAAACCCCCCACAAACTCTTGAATGTGGCAGAAATATCAGTTAACTGGACGAAATCGATGCGGGACTTATGAAAATAAGTCCACACTCATTCTTCCCAAGTATTCACACAGGCACACACTCATTCATACACAACAACAAGTACGAAAAACACACGCACGAAAAAACGAAAGCGCCCGCATCTACCAGAGAACTGACATCACTGACCACCTAAAAACGAGGGAGGGATGGGGAGTTAAACAAAAAGGAAAAGAAAATGGGGACAGAAATAAAAGGGACCAATGAGCAAATACACCCCAGCTAAGTTTACCAGAATAGAAAAACTAAAAGAAAAATTACAAAAAAACTAATCTAACCTAACTCCAGGATGGGTTGCCTATGTTCAACCCAGGAAAACAATATCCCAATGCCTAACCGCATCCAGATGCCACTCAAGGTCAGCCCTTTTACTCGGCACATTCGCGCAAGAATCACCCACCTTTTGCTGAATTCCGATGAGGTGAGTCGCCGCCTTTCCGTCCTGATCTTGACTTTAAGCTGATGCTTAAAGAACAATATCAGTTGGGAAGAAGTGAACTTCTCGCCCTCATGGAATCCCTTCTGACGCGTCGTCCAAATCACGACTCTCATAACCCCTAGTAAGCAACAGAACACATAGTGTTCAGGCTTCGTCATCTGCGGCACCACATTGCTACAAACAGAACTGGCTTCCAGGACAAAAAACTTTCTATGCAGCATGCGAACCATGAGGCCTTCAACAAACCTGCACAACGGCACCACCACCCTGCACTGAAAGAAGGCGTGACCAATAGTCTCGACTTCCCCATACAGCGACGACAGTTTGATATTTCTCCAAGCCTGCTGAACAAAGTCTCTTGCCGACCCAGAGGGCTTCACGAATCACCAGCCAGGTGAATGATGCCTCATCGTTATTGAGACATTTCAACCCGGCGCCTAAGGCCATATCGAAGCGAGCCTCCTGCTTCGAAGACCGAGCTCGCCAATCAGATCATCTTGTACGGACCCCTAACTAAAACTTGATATAATGCCTTGCGAGACAACGCCTGGGCGTTGAGAGACCATCCGGCCCGTAAGAGGAGCTTCAGAGCGCGACGACATTCACGATAAAAAGAGCACTCGCACGTGGTAAACGGCCGCCCTCTTTGTTCGCACGAAGTGCACACTCTTCAGGGATGGAAAATGTTTCTGGACGTCTTCTTTCCAAAAGGCACCCTCCTCATTCGACCCACGACACATTCGGTCTAAAAGGTAATGCGAAGCATATATTGACGAATCTCAATGCTAGGCATCCCCAGACCGCCCTCAGAGGGATGGAGGCAACAGACCTCGCGAGATACCATAGGGGCCTTGCCTCTCCACAAGAAAGAGAACAAGGTCCTGACTAATGACATTAGTCGGGCATACGGGAGTGGAAGCACAGAGAGTCGGTAGAGGAGGATCGGATAGATGTGTGAAACACATACTTCCGCCCCTTCCCTTCAGGGAAAGTCTCCTCCGAGACCACAGATTAACCGCGATCTCGGCCTTCCCTTGTACCTCTCCGACCAGTTCATTTCCAACTGGAGATCAGGGCCGAACCAGACGCCGAGTATCTTGATCGCCCATCCGGCTCCAGAGGAAAGGTCCGGAAGAGAAACTCCCTTCCACGCACCCAACCGCAAGCCCACAGACTTATCACGGTTGATCTTGGCCCCTGTCACCATCTCATACCCACTTATTTTTTTTGCTGACTTCGTCAATCTCGGCTCTGCTCGACACAAGAGCCGAAACGTCGCCAGCATAGGCAGAATACCTGGCCGAGGTGGTAGCGCCCAGGCAGGGTAATTCCGCCGCAGGACCGATTCGCCTTTTAACTTGGCGAAGGAATGGTTCCAACGCAAGAACGTAAAGCAAGGGCGATAGCGGACAACCTTGACGAATGGAGCGAGACAATACGAAAGGCTCCGACCTTACCCCATTCACTTCCACCAGCGCACCGGGGTCGATACAAGAGTCGGATCCAGGAGCGAAAGTCGGTTCAAACCGCCGCCGAAAGGACAGCCTCCAGAAACCGATGGTCAACCCTATCGAAGGCCTTGACTGATCTAAATTGATCAGCGCCTTCACTGTCGACTTGTTCTAAGATCAAGCGTACCATATGAAGGTTATCCTGAATCGTCCTGCCCTTCACAGCACAAGTCTGTTCGGGGCCAATCAGACGAGACAGGACAAGCTGCAAACGGTTGGCTAAGATCTTCGCCAAAAATCTTTAAGTCAGTATTTAACATCGCCAAAGGGGCGAAAGTTCCCTAACCCATCCCCACCGTTCTTGTCCTTACGCAATAACTTGATCACACCCCTGGTGAAGCGCCGAGGTAAAGACCCCTGCCTCATCCAGTGGTTGTAAATCAGCTGCAGCAAAGGAACAAAAACGGGCGACAGCCTCAAGTACACTTCGTAGGGAAGTCCATCTAGTCCCGGAGACTTATCCAGGCCAACCTGCTTCAGCGCATCCCAGATTTCCAACTCTGTTATGGGTCCCCTCGCACCTAGCCGCCTAGCTGCCTCAAGGCAGGGAAAGTCAGCCAAATAGGCATCGAACTGAGCAGAGCTCAGACCGGGCTCCCTGGTGAAAAAGATCCTGAAAATAAAGCCAAAAGGCCTCGCATATGCCCGCGCTTGTAGTCACGGGTCCGCTTATCCGGCAATGACGACGCTATATGTCGCTTATCCGCGTTCCTATTCTCCTCTGCACGCAATTCAGCGCCATATTCGCCGCCTCAGAAGACATTCTTTTAGCCTAGCCCCTAACTACCAGAGCTTGATCCTTCTTGATAAGCAAGGAGGCCAACTCTGCCTTAGCTAAGACTATGTCCCCACTAACACGGGATTTGACGGCCCGATCAACTTTATCTTTCTAATGCCGTTTTGCCCGCTTAGTCTATCTAGATTGAGTCGATTCATTCTAAAATCGGCAGCAAACGTTCTAATCTTAGATTTTAATTTTCCCCACCAGGCGTTACCCACAACCGCCCCCGTCAATTCCCTCTGAATCATTAGTAGCAGCTGGTCCCGGAAATCCTGCTCACCAAAAAGTGAACAGTTAAATTTCCAGTAACCAGCCAACCTAACAACAAGGTTTATCTAAGTTTACACGGACCCGGACAAGCCTATGATCCGTGTAAACTATATAATGGAAACTTGGACACTCTAAGAGCCCTACGTCGACTCTCTAACTAACACTCGGTCCAGGTAGCTCGCAAGCGAGCCAGGAGCCGAGTCGCCACTAGTTGTCCAAGTCCATGCTACCTCCTGAGGGTGCTCATTCCGGTACTTATCGACAAGATCAAACCTGCCGATAAAGTCCCGAAATGCCTTCACATCAGGATTGTTAGTACCCGGTTTTTTACCTATACGATCTATCTCAGGGTCAAGGACGGCATTCCAATCCCCGCTAAGACTACCCGACGAGAAGTCTTCAAAAACGGCTCGATCTGTCAAACAAAGCAGGCCGCTCAGCATGACTATTGGGCGCATAAACCCCAATGAGACGTAAAGCCTTATCCTTTATAGTAACATCCAGCACACAAAGCCTGCCCGCCGGATCTCTGCGAAGACAAGGGAACATGCAGCCTTCAAAGACTTGCTCACTAGCCAAGAGACACCCCTCGAACGACCATCAAAACATGCTGAATAAAGGGCGAACCCCTTAGACAGTATATCCTCACAGTCATGAGAAGAAAACTGGGTCTCTTGCACAAACAAACATTCACCCCGAGGCGCTGAAGGTCACGAGAGAGCCTCGCCCTGCGAGACTCGGACCTCAGGCCCCGCACATTTAACGTAGCTAACCAGAGAGCCATGAGAAGACCGATTAGGGTTGTTTACCAGCATTAAACATGGTTGGGTAAGATACCGACAGCCTCTCCCATAGACCCATGGCCCATCTCATTCTTGATGGTGCCGTCTTGGGAGATACCACCGATATCCCAGGGGAAGGTCAATTTAAGAGCTCTATATAGGGATGGGTGAACTAAAACGGGACCCTCCTGCACAGAACTGTTGTAACTTTTTAAGATTTTCGTTCTCCACAATGGCAATGGGCAAAGCCATCTTACACGAATTAATGGCTTCGTCTAACATCGCCCAAGTTTGCTTAGCAACAGAACCTGTCCTAATAACTGTTAGGACCCTCTGGGCATTTGGGAAATTTTGAGGAGTTTCAATGTCCAGGTCTGCGAACTGCTTAATCGAGAGAAGGTATTTGAGGTCTTTTACCCTATTGCCATAATCTCTGGCTCTCTCGGCCTGGGCTGGGGAAATGCGGCACACCTCCTCTCCTGAGTTAAAAATAAATCTTTTTTTTCTTTCTTTTTTTACCTCTTTTGCATCTTGAGTGGGGCTTCTTTGCCGCTTCGGTGCAGGAGGGGGCATCTCGGCATTTTTGCCGGTGATTGCTTGGGGTATGAAGGGGGTGGATTTTTTGTTTAACGGGGGAAGGAGTGGGTGTATTCATAGGGGTATAAAAGGATCTATGCCTATAGGGGCTGGGATCTCTACTGTTGGGTTTAGCTTTGGATGGTGAAATAGCAGGCGATGGTGGGGGTTGTTTCTTCGGTGAAGGGGTGGGTCTAGTAGAGGACGTTGAAGGGATTGGGTCTTTTCTTTTTGAATCGAGTTACTTTTTAATTCTTTTTTATTTTTTCTGATTTTTTCAAATCCAGGATCGAATCTTCTTTGCATCTCTTGAAATTTCAAATCAGAGGCGGGGCATCGCCCTTAACGTTGCTAGAGGGAGTGGGGCTGTATGTGCCTTTCTTCCTTGGGGCTTCAGGGGACTGAGGACCCGCTGTCCGGCGCTTCCTCTGGCCTTACCAGCAACCAGCCATTCCCCCCCCTTCTCCACAACTGCACCGGCAGCGGGCGAAGGCTCTTTGGGGAATGTGGCTTCCGATGACGCGCCGACCGGAGGATTAACCGACCCGGTCCCGGAGGCTGGTACGCCCATTACAGGCGAGGCGGAATTTAGAGACGCGGTCAGAGGGGGATCTTGAGTAACTGGCGCTTGACTTCCAGAGGCCTTCTTCTGTGGGCAGGAGGAGGAGAGATGACCAGTCCTCCCCACCTCCAGCATACCGGTCTTCGACCCGTCACAATGACCGGTAATTTCAAAACGCCAACATCCAGACAGTTGGGGATGGAGCGGAAGGCTTTCGTCCAACATGATGTCAAAGCTCTACCCCCGCTCAGGCTATCACAGGAAGCTCCCAGAATTTCGCCATACTGAGAAAAGAACGCAGCGAGATGTTCCCCGGTAACCTGAGGAGGGACCTCGTATACCGTTACACTGGTCTTACGTCGGCCTTCGTACTCTGTACGCAGTATAATATCTTTGTTGATTAGCTCGCGGCTAGCCGCGGCGACGCAGTCTTCTGGTGTGGGCAACAGCACGTCCCACATGAAAAATTTGGGTCCCTTAACTATTCTAAGGGCCTTGAACCCAAAGGATTCCAGTGCTTTCAGCACTGTGTTTTTCGTCGAGCGACAAATTTTGCGCGTACGCTTGTCCACGACGAAAACCGACACTATTCTTTTGTCAATTTTCTTCAATTCTTGGGGGTCTTCCAAAAGTCCACCTTCTACAACAAGGTGTGCGTAACTTTTGGGACGCTCCAAGAACTCCGCTAAATTGATAATGCACTTAGGAGGGGACGACCAACAAGAGGGCGATTCCCCGGCCTCAGGCTCAGTTTGCGGTTCCTTTCCGGATTCTCCAATGTTTTCAGAAATTTGGCCATTATTGGCCTCCATAATTATATCCTTTTCCTTATTGCCATTATTGGCTTCCGTAGAAATTTTTTCTTTTTCTTTTTCCCCAGCAGTATCAATGTTGCTAGGGGAAGTAGTCTCAAGCACAGGAAAATCATCTAAGTTATCTTTGTCCGGGGGGTCTTTCTTGGTAGGGTTAAACAAGTGTTTTCGTATAGTCTTTTTATAACCCGATAAATTGGGCTTTTTCTTTATAGCCAAAAAGGAGGGTGGTTTTTTTTCCTTTTTTTTATCCATTATAAAATAATGAGAAGGAAGGGGAGGGGAAAATACGGGTGGGGAACCACCTTATAGGCGGAGGGAGGGAGAAAAAAATAATAAAAGGGGAGGGTAAAAAAAAATAAAGGTTTGCTAATATCAACAGACAATAAAACAGAAGGACGTGTGCAAAAATTATAACCACAAATGTAAACAGGTAAAACAATTGGACAAACGAGAAAATATGAACAAGGTTCACAAAAACGAAGAAAGAACAAAAATTAAAAGTACAACAGACAAGAAAGCCACAAATTAAAAACTAATAGTTATAAACGGAAAAGAGAAAACGCAATACGTACGAAACAAAAAAAAGTTACAATTTACAAAATGGCTGCCGCTAAAAAACGGTCAACCCAATAAAGAAAAAACGTTAAAAAAATGAGGAGGGACAGAAATTACAAAAATTAAAACAAATATTATAAACACGTAGACTTTTTTTTTTTTTTTTTTTTATTAAACGGGTAACACAGAAATAATTAACACGTAAAAAATAAAAAGGTCAAACGAGAAACGAAAAATAAACAGAAAAACTCCGGGGTGTGGGTACTGAAAAAAATAGACTTAACACGGAAAAAGTAAAACGTAAAAGAAAATAAAAACCAGAAATAATTAATAACAAAAAGGAAGTAACGGTAAAAAGGGAAAGGAAATGAAAAGGAAAAAACAAAAGGTCAAAATAAGAAAGTTCGAAAAATGACAAATTTAACAAAAGAGTCAAAAAAAAATCACGTTAGAAAAATGGTAAACAATTAAATCAAAAAACTTAACTAAATTAAGGCAGTCAGAAAAGTTGAAAAAATAGTCCTTTGGCAGACAGCAAAAAATGTCTAACACCGGTCAGGAGAAGAAGCGGTGTAAAAGCAAAAAAAGAACACCGAATCTCTTCTTACTATCTCAATATTTATTGTTATAAATACAAACAAATGTGGCACAAGGCCAAAAAGGGGGATTGGGGAATGACGGTCTTCTTCTGTCATTAATCTAAAACTTAGCTAGTCACAGACACTGACCCAGACATGCCAACAATAAACCAATCACCAAAACATCACATTCACTCCTACCATTCTTACTACGTCCACCATAATACCTCAGTTTCTCTATGACGTCCTAACTAGTCCCCATATGTACAAATATTGTTCATGGGGGAGGGTCATAAATTAAACAACTTTCAAAAAAATCCCAAATGTGTATTTACAGAATGGACTAAATATTTACAATAAAACTAAACAAAACTGAGTTAGTAATAAAACCCCCCACAAACTATGAATGTGGCAGAAATGTCAGTTAACCAGACGAAATCGATGCGGGACTAAGCAAATAAGTAGACATTCAGACCATCAAGCATTCACACAAACACTCACTCATTCATACACAACAACAAATACGAAAACACACACCCGAAACGAAAGGCGTCCCGCATCCACCAGAAAACCGACATCACTAACCACCTAACGAGGGAGGGATGGGGAATTAAACAAAAAGTAAAAGAAATAGGGACAGAAATAAAAGGGACCAATGAGCTTACATACCCTAGCTAAGTTAAACGGGAAAAAAAGGAAAAACTAAATATTCAAATCAAAAACCTAGTCTAACCTAATATCTGGGTGGGTTGCCAAAGTTAAACCCTGTTAGGACAATATTCTGTGCCTAACCGACATCTAAATGCCACTCAAGGTCAGCCCCTTTCACTCTACACATTCGCGCAAGATTTACCCACCTTTTGCCGAATTCTGATGATGGGAGCCGCCGCCTTTCCGTCCTAATCTTGACTTTAAGCTGATGCCTAAAGTACAAGATCAGTTGGGAAGAGGTGAACTTCTCGCCTTCATAGAATCCCTTCTGTCGCGTCGTCCAAATCACGACTCGCATAACCCCTAGTAAGCAACAGAACACATAGTGTTCAGCCTTCGTCAATTGCGATACCACATTGCTACAAACAGAACTGGCTTCCAGGACAAAAACTTTCCCTGCAGCATGCGAACCATGAGGCCTTCAACAAACTTGCAATAACGGCACTACCGCACTGCACTGAAAAAGGCGTGACCAACGGTCTCGACATTCCCAGTACAGCGACGACAGTTTGATATTTCTCAAGCCTGCTGAACAAAGTCTTTTGCCGACCCAGAGGGCCCCGCGAATCATCAGCCAGGTGAGTGATGCCTCATCGTTATTGAGACATTTCAACCCAGGCGCCCAAGGCCAAACCGAGCGAGCCTCCTGCTTCGTAAGACCGAGCTCGTCGATCAGATCATCTTGAACGGCCCCCTAACTAACACACGATATAATGCCTTACGAGACAACGCTTGGGCGTCGGAGAGGCCAACCGACGACCGCAAGAGGAGCTTCAAAGCGCGACGACATTCACGATAGAAGGAGCACTCGCCAAGAGGAGTACGACCGGCCTCCTCCTCGCACGAGTGCACACTTCTCAGGGATGGGAAATGTTTACGGACATCTTCTTTCCAAAAGGTGCCCACCTCATCCAAAACGCGACACATTCGGTCGAGAAAGGTAATGCGTAGCATATATTGACGAATCTCGATGCTAGGCATTCCCAGACCGCCCTCAGAGGGATGAAGGCAACAGATCTCGCGAGATGCCATGTGGGCCTTGCCTCTCCACAAGAAAGAGAACAAGGCCTTGACTAATGACATTAGTCGGGCATACGGGAGTGGAAGCACAGAAAGACGGTAGAGGAGTATCGGATAGATGTGGGAACCACAAACTTCCGCCCTTCCCTTCAGGGAAAGTCCCTCCGAGACCACAGACTAGCCGCGACCTCGGCCCGCCCCTGTACCTCCGACCAATTTTTCCAACTGGAGATCAGGACCTAACCAGACGCCGAGTATCTTGATCGGCCCATCCGTCCAGAGGAAAGGTCCGGGAAGAGAAACTCCCTTCCACGCACCCAACCGCAAGCCCACAGACTTATCGCGGTTGATTTTGGCCCCCTGTCACCATCTCATACCCACTGATCTGCTTACTGACTTCGTTAATCTCGGCTCTGCTCGACACAAGAACCGAAACGTCGTCAGCATAGGCAGAATACCTGGCCGAGGTGTTAGCACCAGGCAGCGAAATACCGCGTAGGACCGGATTCGCCTTTAACTTGCGAAGGAAAGGCTCCAACGCAAGAACGTAAAGCAGAGGCGATAGCGGACAACCTTGACGAATGGAGCGAGACAATACGAAAGGCTTCGATCTTACCCCATTCACTTCCACCAGCGCACCGGGGTCGCATACAAGAGACGGATCCAGGAGCGAAAGTCGGTTCGAAACCGGCCGCCGAAAGGACAGCCTCCAGAAATCGATGATCAACCCTATCGAAGGCCTTGACTGATCTAAATTGATCAGCGCGGCTTCACTGTCGACTTGTTCTAAGATCAGGCGTACCATATGAAGGTTATCCTGAATAGTCCTGCCCTTCACAGCACAAGTCTGTTCAGGGCCAATCAGACTAGACAGGACAAGCTGCAAACGGTTGGCCAAGATCTTCGCCAAAATCTTTAAGTCAGTGTTTAACATCGTTAAAGGGCGAAAGTTCCCTAACCCATCCCTCCGTCCTTGTCCTTACGCAGCAACTTGATGACACCTCTAGTGAAGCGTTGAGGTAAAGACCCCTGCCTCATCCAGTGGTTGTACATCGTTCCAGCAAAGGCACAAAAACGTGCGACAACCTCAAGTAAACTTCGTAGGGCAGACCATCTAATCCCGGAGACTTATCCAGGCCAACCAGCTTCAGCGCTTCCCAGATTTCCGACTCTGTTATGCGGCCCTCGCACCTAGCCACTTCAGCTGCCGAGAGGCAGGAAAGTCAGCTAAATAGGCGTCGAACTGAGCAGAACTCAGACCGGGCCCCTGGTGAAAAGCTCCTGAAAATAATCTCGAAAGACCTCACATATGCCCGCGTTTGTAGTCACAGTCCGCTTATCCGGTAATGTGACGCACGCTATATGTCGCCTGGCCGCGCTTCGATTCTCCTCTACTCTTCTTACTATCTCTCCCCCGTCTTCCGGTACCAACCCATATTTATATGGTCGGTACTCCACTTATGTAAATTAGGTGTATCGTACACAACAATATATATATATATATATATATATATATATATATATATAGAGAGAGAGAGAGAGAGAGAGAGAGTTTCAATTTTTATTTTCGCATGAATCATTAGCTTATCTTTCCAATAAACATCCTATAGATAGGCCACAATATCTTACCATTCGATGCAAGTGAATTATATAATAGATACCTATAAACAAAATTATGGCAATAATAATACGCATAGCTTAATCTTATATTTGACAATAATCGGTGAATTTCGATAATTTCCTTTTCTTTATAAGGTTAGCAACAATAAAGTTACTTAGTAATAATAATAATAACACTGGTCAACAAAAAAAAACATTTTTTTTAAGTTGTCTATATTTTTCCAAATGATTAAGGACAATTTTTCACCGCTGAATCCGAAAATGACATCCGTTTCTCTTAATCAGGACATGTTTTTGTGCTATGTTGAGTTTTAAAAAATCCGATCTTATGACTAAATAGATTACGTTTTTGTGACATTATCGATTGAATTTTGTTAATATTTCTCATAGAACATAATTTTTTAAGAGAATTCTTTTTGTAACACAATTTATTAATTAAAGGTTACAAACATCGATTACAATAAATTGAATAGTATACATTGATAAATGTAGGAACATGTAAATTGCATGTTACGTCATCAGTTCAAAATTCAGGACTTGAAATTCCATTTATTCAAACCCTTAGAATGATCAGTGGCAGGGGTGTCTCTCTTCAAAGTCCAGCAGTAATCAGCCATCATGACTGCATCCCAGCGTCCCTGATACCGGGTCTCCATCTCTTTCATATCCTGATAGAATCTCTCTCCTTGTTTGTCCTCATTCTTCACAAATTCTCGGGATGTGAGAGTAAATAATGCATTTTGATGCTCATGTTGCATCTGAGGTTTTTGAAAGCAGTCATCATATTGATGACAAATTCTGTGGAGTTTCTGGCCTTGTTGTTGCCAAGAAAGTTCTTCACGACCAGAGCAAAAGCCTTCCATGCTTCCAGTTTCACTTTGTACATTGAGTTTTCAAACTCTGGATATCTGATGAGCTGACGGATTTGAGGACCCTCAATGATGACAGCTTTCAACTTCTCCATCATCAATCCTGGAAAAGCCTGGTACAAGTAAGTGAAGCAGCCACTATCCTATTACGTGTTATTTGTTTATAAATATTTTAGAGGCGTGTTTTAATATTTATGAAGCTATATTTGGCTGAAAATACTTCTGATGGGTTAAAATTAATAAGTTTATAATTAACATAATAATTAGTTTTATTGTGTGAAATATGTTGCATATTTAGATATTTTAATGGACGTGATAACAGAAACAAAAACGTAAAAAACAGCATGTAGCCATAGCGCAAAAGGCTGACCTGATTGAGCAAAACCAATGTGATTTTTGGATTCATCACATCAGAATTGCCTTAAATCAGCTAAAAATATTTAGACAATAAATTTGATGTTGACCAGTGTAATAATAATAATAATAATAATGAAAAAAGATCGATAAAATACAGAAATAGACCAGATGTTTTTGTGAAGAAACTGAAACGAATAAGTGAATGTAACAAATTATCCAAAGTATAAAATCTGTTAGTACAGAGTAGGAACACTAGTGTACTGGGCTAATGACTTCGTTTTGACTAAGTAAAGAAATGGTACAAATCAGTGTTTGTCCAAGCAATAAAAATCAATCGAATGTGTTAGGATTTTGCAATTCACTCAATCAACCATATTGAAATCATAGAAAGCGGATCTTTATTTTTATTTATTTATTTATTTTTTTTTGTGAAATAATTTAAGAAATCCTGTCAATTTGTTGGCGTGGCTATTCGGGTGGGCTACAGGCTGAAGTCCAAAGAAAATGAAAAAGCGAAAAAAAATAAAAAATAAGCAGAGACCACAAGGCCCTCAACCGAAAACTGAATAAACTATCGAACATGATTGTTAGTTTAATTGGTGAACATGATACCGTACCAAGAAACTCGAGCGATAAGGCTGGGGATATTAAAGATTCGATGAAGTGTTCAAAATGTCAAGATGTCATGATTGTGTTAGAGTTGGTAAGTGTATTCAAAGGGAACACCCAATCCAGACTAGAAAACAACATATCTAATTATTATAAACACAGAAAAAGGTCTCCCCCAGACACTACATTGCACTTAGCAAACTTGAGAATAAAATCTAAAAAAAAAAAATGAAGAGCTGGAAAAATATTTGGGCCTCGAAAGAGAAGTTAAAATATTCTGTAACATTTAACTGACATTTTAACTGCCTATCTTTGTCAGGGTGCTTGAAACAATCACGAAAAAAGCATCGCCAAAAGACTAAAATCCGAATACGAATCGAACTAATCTAGACAACAGCATTACTGAAAGCCGCTAGAATATAAAGAAGATTGCTGGAGTACGGACTAAATTACATGTTACTTAATTTTCTGAGTAAACCACAATTTAATATTATGAACATTCAATGAGAATAACTTATATTATTATTAAGAGCTAATTCTCAGTCTGTCCCACGTTGTCTGCGTGGGAATTTCCATATGTGTATGTAATGTACATGCATATGCCATTTAATTTATACACAAGTACATGCGCACACACAAGTTTGAAATAAGACATTGGAATAATAAATTCCTCTCACATTTACTCTTGACAACGCCTATTCTGGGCTCAGCAATAAAATTATAAAGTTGGAGGCAAGAAAAATGTTTTAAACCTTTAAAAAATCAGATAATTATAAGATTATATTGAACATTTCAGAAATTACTTTGTAATAAGTAAAATTATTTTTCAAGATTTTATTTTAATTTAGAAATTTTTTTTAGGTCTGTCATTGAATTAATATATATTTTATCACAAAAACATAAAATCAAAATTCAAATAAATAGGAAAAAAGAACAATTTATCAGACTTCACGTGGTTTTATCAATCACAGACATTTTTGTAATGGATCAATCAGAGACTATACTGGACGCGAGCATTTAATGTCGGAATGACCAAAAGCAGGTAACTGCGCGATAGTGTCCACATATAACTTCCGATTGAATAAATTTGTAATTTTAAATTGTAACATTTTTCAACCAATCACAAGAGTCCCGGGAAGAATGAAAATTTTGCTTATGATCTCATTGAAGTTCAAAACAGTGAGTAGTAAATTTATTCCATCCTAATATTCTCTTACATATACAGATAAATTTTGCAACTATTTCCAAAGTGCTTATTTATAAGTGCCCATTCGCATAAACACAATCTTTCTTAGTAGAGCTTTCTTAACTGAATTTTGAACGACATTTGGAAGATTTTTTTTTTTGTAAATAATTAACACTTTTTATTTTTTACTTTTTATTTTAATAACCCGGTTAGCATTTTATTTATTCGTTTTGGGAAATGGAAATATTGTCGTATTTTTTTTTTTTTTTTTATTCAGAACTCTCCTACAATAATCATTCAATTCAACACTAGTGACTCGACAAAAAATTAATCTTCTATTTTCTAACACACTTAAAAACATAATCCTTCAAAATTCACTTGTACCTTATATATTGAAATGTGGCTTGCAGATTTAGATTTAAGATCGGAGTGGAAAAACTGTGGCCATTCGGGGTCTTCGTTGTGGCTTTATATTAGTTTATTTTAAAACTACAATTTTTTTCATGTACTTTTTTCTTTTTTAATTTTTAATCAACTTTTGATGTACCCATTTTTGCTCAATTAAAAGGAAGAATATAGATTGAACACTCAAAATATCAAAAAAAAAAAAAAAGGAATAAAAATATTTTATTGTTGCTTCGTGGATGTCCAGATGCTGGTAAACTACATTGGGTAAGAAGTAAGTATACAAAATCACGTTCTTTTGTTTTGCTTTGTTTTAGAATGTATCAAATTTTGAGAGAATAATGCTTATATTGTCTACGTAAATACGCCCGACTGATTACCACACACTTATTCTTGGTAATTTTTCTTAATTGAATTTATGAAATGATGAAAAATATCGAAAATAAATATCTTCCACCCCCCTACATAGAATTATGTTAAAAATGTTGGATGTTTTGCGATTTTTATTCTTTTTTTCTTATTCACTTTCTTCTAAGAGTTTCTTCAGTGACAAAATCCATGATTGATGTGCGTGCTTTAAAAGTTCATGTATCTGTTTAGAAACTGGTAGATGAAAAACAAACATATTAATCAAATATAAAAAGTGCGTAATGTTGGATAGGTACCGCTATGGACTTCCTAAAATCACGAGAATCCATACTACATGAAGAACAACTTTCACTATTCTTTTTCTAACAATATATTCACATACAGTTTTGTCATATGAGATTTGCATTAAAATGTGATTTTCAAGAGACAATCTGCATAAAAAATATCAATGCTCTTCAGTCATAGTAGACTGAAATTACTTTTTCTATAAAGTGTAGCTTTGCTAAATTCCTTTCTGCTTAACAATTAGCAATTCTGATCACGCTATAATACTGTCGATATTTCTTTTGACTTATTTATTAGACATGAATCTCCCATTCACAAGACTTCTTTCTATAATAAGCGTACTAATTGGGATTCATTTCGTGATTTTTTTCACGACAACCCTTGGAATGAAATGTTTAACCTACCTATTGAGAATTGTGCCATTGAGGTTTCTTCTTGGATAAAGGCCATCGATGCCTTTGTGCCATCTCGAAAATACTAGTTGAAATCAAAATCTTCTTTGTTTAAACCTGCCTGTTCAGTCCCTATAGCCCACAAGAATAACTTTTTTCCCGGCTGTACCAGCGTGATAGTCCGATAAAAACAGATTACAATAATTGTAAAAGACTTCTGTGCATTGCATTTTACATGGCATTTTTTTTACTCTGTGGTATAGGATTTCCTAAGATGTAAATATTCTTTGAACTTATAACATGCATTTACTTAATTTTTTTATCAATACTATCTTTGTAATAAGTTTAATACTGTCCTCTTCAATTTAAGAATTGCTCATAAATTCAGTGGGGAATTTAACCTGTTTGCAATCTGTGTTAACCCCTTGAGTAACAGAATTATTAAGTAGTCATTGAGATGATCTAAAACTTCTATCCTAAATTTGTTAGTTCCTTACCACTTGTTCCATCTAAGAATTTATATAGAACAATACATTTAGTTGTATTCAAATGAGGTGATAACTTTTGCTTCTGATTCATAATGTGCAATTCTGTTAGCTGAATTTTCTCAGTTCTTTAACGAACAAGAGTAAGCATTTGTTTTGTTTTTACTCTTTTCTTTTTTTTTAAAGCACTAAGACATTAGTACTAGATCCAATATGGTCAGTGGTAGGGCTACATTTTTGGGGATGCTGAAGCTTGAAATGTGCTGAAGAGCTGTTTTGCAATAAGCAACAATAGACCAACATCCAACAAGATACATAAAAATTTCCTTCAAGGAACTTATGGTAGGAAATGGGTGGTGGGATAGAGACATTGAAAACAAACATTACAGAGAACCTCTTTCCATTAGCAATGAGTAAACACTTATCTTTATCACTCTCCGTATTACTTCGGAAGTGTGCTGGTCAAACTCTCTACCTCCGGACAAAGAGGATCCTCAGACGAGGCTGTGCCGAAGGGCAGAGTTTCGTCTCGGGAGACAGCTACCCGACCCCGTTTTTTACGGGGTCTATGGGGAATTTTCGACCGAGCCTACAGGCTCGGATACCCCACAATAAAACTCGGTCTTGTGCCACATCCAACCGCGTGGGGAGGTTAGTGAATATTATCTTTATCAATGGGGTTGTTTTATGATGGAAATATACAATGGATCCCTCTCTCTTAGTCTTTAACTGACCAGATAAATCGCCACACATTGTGTTTTGATTCCAGTTTGTGTCAATGTGAACAAAATCTAAGCTTATCAATTTCAGAATTGTTCACTAGTTCTGATAGGAACTGAACCTTTTTGCCATCTGTCTATCTGTGTTAATCTCCTTGAGTAACAGGATTATTAAGTAGTCATTGAACTGATTTGAAACTTCTATCCTGAATTTGTTATTTCCTCTCAAAGATGCCTTACCACTTGTTCCATCTAAGAATTTATATAGAACAATACATTTAGATTTATCGAAATGAGGTGATAACTTTTCCTTCTGATACATACACACACACACACACACACACACATATATATATATATATATATATATATATATATATATATATATATATATATATATATATATATATTACGTACTTGGTTAGCAACATTGTTTTTATATACGTTTCATTGAATGCGACAATCAAGAAAAAACTTTTTTATTCACTTTTTCAAATGTTCTTACAGTTTTCCTTTTTGGATGATTACGAGTGTGTAGAAATTGTCCGTAGTGATTATTGACCCAATTGTTTCGGGCTAATTTCATTAGTCAGTTTCAAAGGCTTTGTTGTTAGTATTAGTATGTTTTCCTGTGAAAGACTAGTAATTTTAAGCGGTACTAGGTTAGATTTGGTAAGTACATGTTGGAGGTATCTTTAAAAGACAACCTACAGTTAGCGACTGTTATCAAATCGAATAAGATTGAGACTTGGCTTAAACTTTTGTATGTAAAGAGGTTCATCTTAAGTCGTCTTTACAATTAGATTTTCCTTATAATGACAGTGTTATCTACGAGTATTTTTCTAATGGAGGCGTGTAGTTGTGTATGGTAGTTATTCAACTATAAATAATGTAAACTTTTCATCTCAGAAATTCATACAGAAATGTTTTCGTCAACATCCCTACTGTTTTTATTTCACACTGAATCCAGCAGTTTTATTAATTCTAAGATATCCCGAATATATTTTCTCTTCTGATCTATATATTTAATGATAGACGATACATTTTCTATTGAATTAATATCTGGAAAGAGTGGAAGCCAGTTCATTAATTAGTTGCATTTGAAACCTTTTTGACAAGATACGCAAAAATCAGCCTTGCCGAATATGAAAGTGCATTGACTTGCATAATTATACCCCTCAGCTTAAATCTATTTAGTTGTTACTAATACCACAAAAATATCTCATTAGGAGGAATGAGGAAAGGATAGTAGATGAAAGGGTTTCAAGTCAACAGAAAATGGCGATTGACATTGCACTTAGATTTTTGAAGATTGTAGTTATCAGGGAAGCAAGTAAACACAAGTGAGTTCCACTGGCGGGAAGTCCGAGAAAAGAAACTGTTGGAGTAGAAGTGGCGGTTTCATTTAATTATTTCAGCAGTAAAAGGGTGGGACCTAGGTGCCAATCTAGTAGCACGCTTAAAATCATGGAGTCGGGTCCCCAGTGAAAAAAGCTTGTCAGAGTAGTTGCCATGAAAATATTTGTAGAAAAAACAAAGGGAAGCCACATCACGTCTGTGAGAAAGTGACTGAAGTCGAGATACCATTCAGGATCGACTTCATTGCAGATCCTTCTTTGGATTTTGTCAAGAATCTCAAGATGAATAGCAGGGGTACAGTTTTCAATGCACGAACGAATGGTAGATTTGTAAATGTTCAAGATTGACTCTGACAAAAAAACCTGGCACGACATAATGAACCAACGTTCCTTGCAGTTATTGATTCAATGTGTTTGTTCCACTTCAAGTCAGTTGAAAATGTGAGGCCAAGAAGGCGCAGTGAGATGCTCCCCTGGAGTCGAGCATCAGCCAAGTTGATAGCGGACAGAGAAGTTTGTTTGCTGGTTAAACCAGAGCAGTTTAGTTTTGGAGGCATTAAAATTTACAAGCCATTTCCTGCCCCACTTAACCACTGATTGGAGGTTCTTTTCAAGAGCAGCGGCCAGGTTAACTTTGTCAGCTCTAACAGATTTTCTATTGAGACAGGAATGAATGGTAGTGTCATCTGCATAAATGCCTACTTGAGGACTGATGACATCAGGAAGATCATTGGTGAAGATCAGAAACAGCATAGAAACCAGTATAGAGCTTTGGGGGACAACCGCGTTCGTGTGAAAGGATTTGAAAACGAGCCCGTTCAGGGAAGCATTCGTTTCACGATTTGATAGGAATGATTGGATTAAATCAATCGTCCTGTAATACCGTAACCCTGAAGTTTAAGTAAAAGACCAGCATGCCAAACCCTATCAAATGCTTTTTAGATAACTGGAGCCACAGCATGGGCTTCGCTGTTATTGTCAAGAGCTTGATATACATATTCAGTGATGGCCATAAGCACACCAGTGCTAGACCGGGCAAAACGAAATTCATATTGTTTGTCAGAGAGTAGGTTGTGAGAAGAAAGATGCTTAGCCACTTCAGCATTAATTAAAGCCTCAAATACTTTGGCCAAAAGCTGTAGGAGATTAATAGGACGATAGCTAAAGGAGCAGAAGGTTCTCGAGAGTTCTTAAAAACTGGGACTACAGGGGAGGACTTCGAACAAGATGGATAGCAGGCAGCAGCGAGGCAATAGTTGTTGGTGTTTGGAAAGAACTGGGGCCAGCACATTTCTTTAGCATTCCACCTTATCTGTAATAAACGTCAGAACTTTGAACTAATTGAATAGGGGAGGGATTGAGGATATGCTGTTGTTCAGAACACTCTTGCAGAGCCACTAATAATTTCTGGAACCGAAATTGCGAGATGCTATACGTTGTTTCATTCTATCAGCAAGCAGTAACTTCACTTCATTAAGGACACGCTTGCACTCATCACGAGCATAGAAAAAGAGACGTCTGTTGCAATCAGACGTGTCGCTCTGGTGCAGACGGAAGAAGTGATTCCTGTGGGCTATAGCGGCTGAGCCAGCGGGTAAGAAACACGGAAAGTAAAATCGGTATTCGACAAGTTGTTACCAAGTTGTCTATCTAATCTATCTATCTATCTATCTATCTATCTATCTATATATATATATATATATATATATATATATATATATATATATATATATATATAAGTAAACATTGAATTTAACACTAGAGGCGATAGACTGTTTCATGCAGACGGCGATATATATATATATATATATATATATATATATATATATATAAGTAAACATTGAATAATACATTATAGATATATATATATATATATATATATATATATATATATATATATATATATATATATATATATATATATGTGTGTGTGCGCACATTTAATAGAAATCTTTTACGTTAATAAACGGAAGAATTTTTTCATAATAGCCCTGAAAAATTACTAGTAAATATTTCAAAACAAATATTCATTGTAGACTTTTTTTCTGTCAAAGCTCAAAGAAAATACTGTTTTATTAAATTTGGTAAGCATCAAGACTGTACAAAAACATTTTTGGAGTTTTATGGAATTATTTCTGTAAGTTTCCAAGAAAAGTGTTCAAGCTATTCTAATTTGATATTGCAGAAATCTTTTACTGGAATAACATCTCCAGAAAGCTTTTCTTTATAAAACTATCAAAAATATTCTTCATAAATGCCCAAATTTAAGCGTTATCTCGAAAAGATTAAAAATTTCCACAAAGTTTTAAATAAATAACCTATTCATTATAAAATTAATTTATTAATGAATAAATATTGAACATTTTAGTTGAATCGGATAATTTTTTGGTAAAACTTTTAAGAACCAGGTGTAGCTTTTTACCTTTGTTTAGGAAAAAATCATGTACTTTGACGATAAAGAGAACTGATTTAAATCATTTATTCAAATCAGTTAATTTTGCACACACATTGAAAAGAGGTATTTATTAGATTATGTTTACGAACATTTCTTTATTAAATGAAGAAAAGAATGACTTGACCACACAAAAAAATAAGTAGCAAAACATTCAAAGACTTTTTTTTTATTGAAACCTTTCATAGTTCCTTCAATAATCTGCATCTGAAAAAAAAAACAAAAGAATTATAATGTATCCAAAATTAAGAATCTTTTCAATACATAATGAAGACTGACATCTACGAAAATGTTGAATACAAAGATCAATAGAAATCATTATTCTATTTTGTGTTTTTTTTTTCTTACATATAGACGTTAAAATTTACACTTTCCCCCACCTGTCTTTGTTGACTTTTTAATTGTTAATCTTTTATTCACTAAAGCAGATTTTCCTAATGAGAAAGTGCTTAAAAATTCATCAGTTAGCAAGTACAACTGAGAATGTTTTTAATTTTATATTTTAGCTTTTGAATCATTATTGCAATTTTTCTTGCAAAAAATTTTTTTTCGATTGTATATTTAAACTATAAACAAATCCATAATTTAAAAATTTAATTACAACCTTGCCAAAAACCTCCGTCATAAAAATAATGACACAATGTTCGTTATTTTAATTTTCATTTCATGTGATTGTGAATCAGCCACATCGACTCCTCATGAATGATTTCAGATAACTACCTTCATACTACTCTATATTTAATACAAATTATTTTAATTTGCGAATTAATTTCAAGTTCTTCTTGCATCATGGACTCAGAATAAATTGTAGATAAATATAACATGAATACGCTTAGACGGTTTTCATTCGACAAAAATTACAAGATGAGACATGATACACCACTGTGCAAAATTTACTGAGTAAATATTATATACACTCTTTATGGTATTTTTCGCGACTGGAGTGATGAATAGTGGTTGTTAGTTAAATCAAAAATATTTTAATTAAATTAAGATACACGATTCAGAAATTGATGTGTAATTAATGCTAAAGTCAATAGCTATTAAAATAAATTATTTTGTCTCAATGTAAAATTTTAAGAGTTTGGTCTTCTATAGTTAAAGTCACCAATGGTTGATTTTATTGAAAATGTGCAAGGCCCCTCAAATAGAAAAGAGCCTGAATTTCTTCTAACAAATTGTGAGATCACGATAAATTTCTTTTAACAAAAAGGGATCACGATTCAAAAAAATATAGCAAAACCTGCACTAAAGACTACTGTCAATCGCTTATAATCTGTACGGATTGTATTACGTCACAGAAATATTAGAGGGATATTGTGAAAATAAAATGACTTACCAACCAATTATCTCTGACTTTTCGCACTTAGGACTTTTACCAAACTCTGATGGTGGGAACTGGTTGGCACAATCAAAAACCTTTAATGGAGAAAATGTCAGGGAAGATTCAAGAGGATAACTTTTTAAAAGAAATCTTGATTGCAGTGGATAATACATCACTTATAGATATTTGCTTGGTTTTGTGTAATAATCGAATTTAAATGATTGCTTTTGGAAGTCTTGAAGTGAATTAATAAAGTTCTTTGTGATTCTGCATCGACAATCTATGAGATCTGATGAAGAATTGTCTTCTTTAAGATCAAGAAGATTCATTCGCTTGAAGACATTTTAATAATTGATCCGAGAAAATTATATGCAGATGATACTTTAGTCTAGTGTTTCTCAACCTTTTCTTCGAGGTCCATTTTTGGCGTCAAAATAATTTCAGGCCCACATAAACACAAATAGAAATTCCATGTAAAAGTAAATACATTTTATTTAAATAATTTCTGAATTATTTGCCTTTAAAAATAAGGTAAAGCAGTGTATGTTTTCATAATTTTAAACCAGTGAGAAAAATAGATAACACTAGGCCCATTTAAAAATTTTCTTAGACCCACGTTGAGAATCAATACACTATACATAATATTCATATGAGAGTTAGAACTAATAAGGCAATTTAAGAACATGACTCGAGTTCTGAGGTTAATATTTTGTTTTTAAAGCATCCCGTGGTGTTGCACAAAAGGATTAAGGATTATTTATTCGACTCAATGAGATGGAATCGAAAAATTGTAGATAAGAGAATAGATAATAAGATAAAAAGTAAAACAGTACTTTAATTTTTAGGCACAGCGCAATATAGCTGTGGTTATTCACCATTCTTTTTCTTTTATGTGCTGTGTACCATGAGGACGTAGGAGATCATGGCTCTCCACAATATTCTGTCTTTTGTAGCTCTTAATACATTTTTTTTCTCTCCAAAATCTTGATGTCATCCATTTACTCAAGTTCGCTAGATAGTTTATATGTTGCTTCCCTCTGTCCCTCTTGCCTTCAATCCGTCCTGCGAGTATCAAATTTTCCAAACTGTCTTTCCTCATTGCCCTGAAGATTTCAAGTGTCTCTTCCTGATATCGTAGTTGCTTCATTCTGTAGAACCACATTTCTGTTGCTTGAAGTCTCTTCTTCATTTGTGAGGAGATTGTCCAACATTCACTGCCATATAGGAGTAACAGTTCCGTACTCTTTTTTGTTTGTTTGTAAGGAATTTTTTTTCTGTTTGTTAATACGTTGTTTAGCTTCTTTTTTTTTCTTTATTTTTTAAGCATTTCACCCCTAGCAAGGCGCAAGGGGTTATAAAGGATTTGGAGCGAAAGCAGGTAGGAATGATAGAGGAAAGGATGAGGAGAAGGATAGTGGATAGATCAAGGCAACTGGAGATGTCGATTGATATTACATTTGAATAGTTGGAGATTATTTTGGAAGATATATTTCGCTATTCCTATTCACCTTGGGATTTCAGTGTCGCACATACGTCCTCTGTTAAAACACTTCCTAGATATTTAAATTATTGTACTTGTTTGATTTTGTTATCTCCAATTTATAGGTTACATGTTGGGCTGATCTTTTTACTAACAACTATGTATTATGTCTTCTTGCAATTGATGTTTAGTCCATTCATCTCGCTTCTAATGAATCTCAGAATCGCCTCTCTGTATAGGTGAATAAGTCCGGTGAGAAGACACATCCTTGTCTTACACCTCTTTGTAAATGGAAATCTTTCACGAATATCCATTTAATTGTCATTAAAAAGATAACACCTACAGATGCTTCTGGTATTTAATAAACATAGGTTAGTCTGACAGAATGCCAAGTAAGAAAATTAATGAAGGCGGCACCAATATTCCAAGTGGAGATAGCTGACCTACTATTCTATATAGATATTCATCAATATAGAGGCGCTCAGACATTGACCACTGCGACCCACAGTTAGGATCAAACTAGAGAATTGGTTAGCGTGTATATCTTGATAACTATCGCGTCATATCCGACATTCAAAAAATAGGTTTTTATTTAGTTTATGCGGCATAAAGTTTCAAACTATAAATAAGTTGCCACCAGAAGCAAGGATACTTTATTCAAAGTTCTTATAAAAAATGAGAATAGTTAATGCAAGGATAAATAGTGTCTGAAATTCTACGATGAAGTATTTATACAACTCTACCAATTATTTGGATTAATATCTTCATGTTTTCTGTTTTTATTTTAACGTTTCAGCTAATATCTACTTCAGCATGCCTCGTCTGTATGTTTTTTTAAGATTTTCAATAGGAAAAAAGCAGCAAATAGATCAGAATATCAAAAGTTTTATTGCTTTATCTACTTTTCAAGTAGATAAAGCTTATTATGTTTTTGTTTTTTTTTAATGTAAAAAATGCGGAACAGAGTATCAAAAGTGATATTGCTTTATCTACCTATCAAGTATTTGATACACTTTCCCGTAATTTTTTTTTTTTTTTTACATTAAAAATCATAGAGACGAGGATAGCTGAAAAACATAGCAAAAACAAACAAACAAAAAAGAGAAAATAAAAAAGGAAATTGTAATACTTGGCACACTCCTTTGAGACAACGGTACTTCACGTTCTTGTCATGCGCCGGGAATTTGTAATCTGAATTAGGCTTAAAACAGGGACTGCCATCAGGCATTAATCCCATTCTTTGTCGATGGTGTCCTTTTTTGGGTTGACACATAACTTCACAACCCATCAAAGTATCTACAAGTGAAAAATAAAAAAAGGAAAAGAGACTTATTTGTCATTTGAGCATTTTTACACACACACACACAAGCATCGGTTGAGGGTAAATGCAATTTTTGCAAGAGCTAGTGACTGAAAACTCCAAGACCACACACTGTGTAGTTGATTACTATGAAAGTTGTCTTAGCAACAGTGAATTACTTCCGTTATATAATATATATATATATGTGTGTGTGTGTGTGTGTGTGTGTGTGTAAAGAGAGAGAACCTGCAAATGTTTTTAGTTATAAAGTGGATTTGTTTTAGTGCATAGATTATATTTTATTCTTCATAATATTGCTACATATGTTTCCGGTCTCGTGACCTTCTTCAAGCAAATTAAAGGAATCAATTTTTAAAGGAATACAATTTCCTTACGTCCTTTTAATATTTCATTGTTTTCTTGTTCATTTTCTGTATTTTTAGTAAGTTTTGATCTCATTTTTTCGACTTTTGGCAAAAGCGACTTTCTGCCTAAAATGTCATCGCCACCACCAAGACCAAACCTAATGATTTTATTACCATTTAGGCGGAAAGTCAAAAAATGAGATATATATTACTTCAAATGTTTTTTTTTTTTTATATATAGTAGACTCTGGCATTTGAAATAGACGCCCCATTTTTATTTGAAACGATGTGCATTGCGACTATCGATCTGCGCTTTCGAATAATCTTAAGGAAAATATATTCCCCAGCAGGGCTCGAATATGCGTCCCCCTTTCTAGGAGAAGCCACTGTTTGAGACAGTGTGCTTTATCGCTCGACCACGAAATCACATGCTGTTCACTCAGATTATTTTCCTCGAAAGTCCATATCTTTTCAGTTTCGTATCCGAAACGTAAACAAAGCAATTTTTAAAGAATTAACGGATTTATTTTTAATCCGGCATTTTTATTACTTCAAACGTTATTATAATGGACACACGTGTTTGAAATAGACGTCCCAACATTATTTTAAACAGTGTGTATTACGTTTACGTCCAGCACGTTCGAAAACAGTTTTCCAAATTATGTTATATATTTGTCACACACACACACACACACACACACACACACACACACACACACACACACACAAATGTATGTATGTAATGTGTGTGTGTGTGTTTTCAATAAAATTATAACAAAACATTCACGAAAATCCTACATCGGTTCACCAAATTCTTGTAAATATACCTTTGATATTGTAGACATGTCCTTTTTGCAGAAATGTTGCCGAGGAAAGAACTCCTGTTTTCACGAAATTTCTGCAGACTTCTGTAGCGTGATTGTTTGCTAATTGGACAGCATTGTTTGAGTCAGTGGCACAAGGCTGAAAGATGGAACGAGAAGAGAAAAAATGATCCCAGATAATTTGCAATAATTATTTTATCACGTTCGACCGAGTTTTAACTTTCTAATATATATATATATATATATATATATATATATATATATATATATATATATATATATATATATATATATATATACGCATGTTAGCAAATCTAAAACAGCTTATTTTCTTTTTAAAATCATCAAAATGTTATAAAAACGATCTACGTCCTCTCTCTCATAGTAGAAAACATCGTCCCTAACCCAAGCCAATCACACGCCTTAAAATAATTTATACTACCATAGATCCTACTTAGTAGTTGTCGTAGCCTCGTTATTATTTATGAAGCCACTGACTGGTATTCAATTCCAGGTAAAAGCTATGACTAAATGTTTCTTTTCAATACTTTAACTATTATATTGTAACACAATCTTCCTGCTTTTCATTTGATGTTATGTCGAAGTTAGATAGTTGTTAAATATCTGTTTCGAGCTGACTTATTAAAAAGACGATGATTTCGTTAACCACGGTTAATGTAATGAGTTCTACCTTCGCTAGATTCACTTGTGCATGATTTAATTGGGTTTAACAAATACAAAGCGTACCATATATGAACAAAGGGAAAGACTTCTTTTTTTTTCATGAATAAATTTAGATTCCCTTTAATGAGCTGAAATTTGAACAACAAAATGCGATCATTCTCAAAACGCACCCAGAACTGGGGCAAGGAATGGCTTGTTAAAACTGCTCTCTATTAATCATCTGTTTACCGTTAGTCAGAATGGCTGATGCTAACCTCCCTATTGAATAAATTGATAGGTCTACTGATAGGAAACTTGCTTCACTGTCTCGTGCTAGACATTTTTCTCTCTAGAATCTATCTTACATATTTATATGTCTACCATTCGTCCATACTTTGAGTATTGCTGCCACATATGATCTGGTGCGCCTGCTATATGTTTAAAGATTCTAGATAAAATCCAAACTAGAATCAGCAATGTTACTGGTGCTGGCCTGGCATCTGGACTCCAGTCACTTTCCCACCGCCGTAAGGTAGCTTTCTTGTGCTTTTTCTATAAATACTTTCATGGTAAGTGTTCTGATGACCTGTCCACTATTTTTGTTCAATTTTTTGTATATAAATTGCATTCATTGTAAATATTCATTCGAGTTTCATTTTTAAATGTTTTTATTTTATTCCCCCTCCCTGTCCCAGACAAATTGTACATATGGGAACTATATAGAGACTTTGAGGTATTATGGTGGCTGTAGTAAGAATAGTAAGTAAGGAATACAGTGGTATGTTTGAGTCAGTAATCGTGGCTAGATAAGTTTAAAAGAAGACATACTGACAACCAGTCTTCTTCTATCCACCCCTTTTGGCCTTGTGCCACATTTTTTGCATTAAAGCAAAATAAATATTACTTTGCTCTATAAGAAGTTTCATGAATTTAAGCGCAGTACTAGATTGTCAACAAGGCTCAACACTTTACAGTCCTTTTGGCTAGATATAACCGCAAGTTCTATACTAACAGTTTCTTCACTCGCACTTCTCACTCGTGGAACTCTCTTTCGGCTTCTTTCTTTCCAGCTAAATTTGATCTTCAAAAATGTAAATGCAATGTCAATCGTTATTTTCTTGATTTCTCTTTTATTGTTTTCGCTCCTTAATATTCTTTTTTCTTTTTTATTCATTTACACCCAGTAATTACATGGGATGAAATGATTGAATGGGATGAAATGATTGAACTCATTTCGTGAACTTAGCTTGCAAATTTTCTTTTTTTTATACTGAAAATAATATTTTGCGTTTTTTTTTAATAAAAAGCATCAATTAACCAAGTTGAATGGGGAAATGAATTACCGTAGAAAATAATTTCTAAATTTCAAAGGGTTCAAAAAGTTAACAAACTTAGGATAAATTAAAGCGTTCGGCTAGTTAAGAGAATAGCCAAATTTACTAAATCAATTCACAATTTTATTGAAAGAGCAGAAAATTTTACTTTTGTTGTAGATTAAAGGAAAAGAAATTACCGATAACTGAATAAGTGAAGCGATAATTTACTCAAAAGCCAAATAATTGTTTCATGACATTGTAGCTAAAGCTTTCAGTAGATGTGATACTCTAGTGCCGGGTTTTCTTTCTTCAGTTTATTTCTACATTTATCCATTGTTCTTTATGGATAAATGTATTTACTATTTAATTAGTGTATTTTACATTTTTATATGTTTTATATAGTGTTTAGGTGGGGCTTAGAACGGATAACTCCTATTTATATATATTTCAATTATTCGCCTAACGAACAATATGGTTAACGAACACTGCTCTAGAATTGATTATGATCCTATATAGAAACCTCACATTATCTATGTGCTTGATCTTGATTTGAAAGTAAAAGTATTTTCTTATACTTTTTTTATTGTTGTGAAATCAACTTTTCTGAATTACTTCAGCACAAGGCTGTCCCAATTTGCCTTAGCGTTAAGCAACTCAACCAATCGATCATTTCTGGTGAACATTAAATATTTCAACCAAGTTCAAATCAATCATTTTGTTGGTGACCCTGAACACTGATTTTGGAAACTTGGTGACCCTCAGAGAAGAAGTAATTTGTTCCCAAACTGAGTTTTATCAAAGGCCGGAAATGTCTGGAAAAAAGTAATGAATGAAAAGCTATGACAGGTTTTCAGTGTATCAAAAGATCGTAAATTCAGCTTGTATATAAAAGATCATAAAATAAGTAATATTTTTGTAATAAAATAAGAAATATTTTAATTTATTTAATATATAGAGATTTCAATCTATTTTTTTGTTCATCACTGGGAAAAAGACGCTCTACCGCCTTTTAGTTATACAGAAATACCTTTCGTAGAAAAAAATCAATATTGTTTGATACAAAGCTATAATTTCTCATTATTATTAATAGTCAGAAATTTAAAAAAAATCAATTTTCTCCCTAAAAGTATTTCTCTATTTTTCATAGTATACCTTTGTTGGGATTTTATTCAGTCACTTAGTTAAGTGTCATATAATTGATACACGCTCAGACGGTCATGTCTCTTTTGATTCATAGCTGATTAGGCAGAAGATTTTCACGCAATAGGCTGCCGTTTCTTTCTACAGTAGACTGGATGCCAACTATAGGACACAGTCTGTCATGCTATTTAATCCATATCCTGGGGGAGAAGAAATGGATTCATACATTTTCCAAGGGCGTAAGTGAATGTAACGAACCCGACTGGAATTCGAACTCGACTCTCCGATTTCCTTTTTCACCACACTGCATATGCCATGGAAATTTACTAGAAACAAATGAAATCGATTTCTCTTTTTTCTTTTATGTTACTAATTACTATTAGTACTGTACATTATCAGTGTTGCTAAAAATAAACCTTGTTGCATTTGAATATTGACAATAACATTTCATAGTTATCTGTTTCATTTCTTTCATCTTAGCTGTAGAATTTATATGAGATTACTTGTCATATATATATATATATATATATATATATATATATATATATATATATATATATGTCTTACCAACCCACCATTAGAGTACTAAGAATTTGTTCAATTGTCATTATAAGCAGCTTCGATCTATGTCTTGACGACATAATCGTTATAGACAGGTACTTCAGCTAGTATCTTAAAATCCCAAACTACGCAAGATACTGCAATTAACATTTTTTTAGTTCTTTACTACTGAACTTCTGTATTCTCAGTCCATATTCTCATGTGATTTAAACCCTTCTTCTTCTTTTTTTTTTTTTTTTTTTTTTGTTTTTTCTTTAGTCTTGCTAACCAACAACTACGAGTGTTATACGAACCTTATAACATATCTATAACCACCAAAGATGTTTCGGAAATAGTTTATTTATAAAACTTCCCCCAGTGTTTAGGGATGAACTCCAGGCGAAAGAAAGAATAATTCAGGTCATATTAAAAGTTTGAATCTCCAGTCCCAAAATTTGGTATATGATCATAAAAACATTTTTTATATTGATGGAGAAATAGAAAAATTGTAGTGAAATATGCTTAATGTTCCTGTTATTGGAAATATTTTTTGTCGACAAATGACTCAGAAGGGACGACATAGGATTGTGAAAGTTAACGAAGATGAAGCTTAACAACAGTCCCGAAAAACGACAGAAAAGACACTAAAGCAAGTGTCTTCATTATAAAGAAATTATAATAATGTAAATATAAAATTAATCTTGTAAATAAATACTCTAGTAACTAAATATTGTGTAACATTTTAGTTTTAAGTATAAAATAATAACGGTGTCAAGCGAAAAACCGTCCTTTTGATACATCTTTTTTGGCAGGCCCGAAGATAGAACTTTACAAACAATATTGTGTTAATAATTAAAAGAATTCAAAGAGAAAAAAAAAAAACTTCCATTAAGCTAATAACGTTGTAACTGATAGTGAGATTTTAAATTCCTGGTTTTGATAATCTAAGAAGTAATAAACAATGTAAAACTACATTTATCACATATCCTGTGGACAAACTAATAAATAATTATCACGTGTAACAAGTTTTAAAGTTAAAATGAACATAATTTTGTGAAGATTTGAAAAGTTTTAACTTTGATGACTGTTTTTTTTTTGTTTTTTTTTTGTTTTTTTCGTACAATTTTTTTCCTGTAATCACATATGGTAATGGCAATAGTAATATTAACCGTTACCCTGCAAGGAAACATTTGGCATTCATCGACCGAGCAACCAGTACTACTCTCGGTTGAAATTTATAAAAACTTTCTCTTAAAACAATTTATCAGGAATATGAGTTTCTCATGTCCAGTCGCTGTTATCGCTCTTTCCAGTATTGATGGAGATTTTCTTCCTAACTTTTTATTTGACCTCGTGTGGAATGTCAATATTTTGATTATGTCATGATTTCCTCTCCAAGTTAGATGTGCTATTCCTTTTAGTTGTTGTTTCTGTCGATAGTCTTCAAGTGATGTGGTTTCTGTTATTTAGTATAATTCTTTATTTGCGATTCTGTAGCATCAGTCTACAATGTTCAAAGAAAGATGGTCTTTGTCAAGACTCTCTACCTTCACTCGTTCAAAGCTATTTTAACCCTTGCTCTTAGAAAGCTCTTAGAACAGCTGACAGTTTAGATATTACTGAACAGGTTCTGACACCATACATGGCATCCATATGAAAGTCTCGATCTGACGAGGCTATATAATAACATGAGTGGAGTTTACGGGTTAATATTTTGGTTTTATATCAATTTGCGGTGTTGAACGAATCTACCTCTGGCACAGTTTATTCTATGTTCAATTTCCTTATCTCCTATACTAAATTTATTATGATTGATTCATATGCTGAGGTATTTGAAGTATTTCGTATTTACTAATTCCACATCTTGAATTTTTATGATCGATTCAGGGTTAGGTGCCATCACTGCTTTCATTCCAGTTCCAGATCATAGTTTATATTTTGGAAAAGTTTATTTTTAGTCCTGTTTCCTGGAAGACTTGTTAGAGAATATTGATTTTATGTTCAAGATCATTTTTATCCCAACTTTGAATATCTATGTCATCAACATAGTCCTCCGCCCTCATCATCACAGTACATTGGCCTCAGGAGGGAAATTAGGATCATTGTCTTCTATTGGTGGATTCGTTTGGTGTGTGGTATGGAATGCATAAAAGATCAGCGCCTATCTTTTCACATCTGTGTTTGTAAATGCACAGGACATAATGTAGGAAAATATTAAATAGATTGGGACTCTCTTTTCCTCTTGGTGATGTTTCAAATGTTTCCGTATTGGCGTCCTTTGCTAGACATGTAAAAATTTGTAGTTTGATAAAGTTCCTCTATTAGATGGATTCGGTGCTAAGAAGGCCATTTCTAATAGATGAGAAAAGGAAGTCTCTATTGATGTCATATGCTGCTCTGAGGTCAACAAAGTAGGTATTAGAGAGGTAAGCAATTTCGTCGAGCTATTTGATGACATATATGCCATCATTTCATCCCTTATCAGAACGAAAATCAAATTAAACGATGTGAGCCTAGTTAATATACTGTTCATTAATACTTTCACCATGATGCATCCAGTTGAGATAGCTCTGTGTGTGATGTTCTTGATGCTTATCTTTCTGTTTCCATAGTGTATTAATGCGTGATAAAGCCCTCTTTTGAGTGATGCATTTCTTATCCCAGATTTCTTTCATAAGATAGAGAGACTTGATATTTCATTCGGGGTAAAAGTAAACAGTTTTCAAAAGCGCAGCCTCAATATCAAATGATGCTTTCTTTATTATTCCTTAGATTTTAATAGCTTTCTTAACTTCTTCATTAGTAGGTTCATTATGTTTGGGGACGGATTTTGTAACGATTGGATATATATTGGTAAATATTCTATTTCTTCGAGCATATTTAGTAAAATAAAACACTGCGATTAAAAGTGTTTTTTGAGACAAAGACACTTCTTTGAGATTTCTGTGATTTTTCACTTTCCTCCATATTTTAATGCACTGATCATGCTTTTTTGGCTTGATTTATTTAATTTTCAATTTTACAGAGATATTGGTTTCTCAGAGAAATAACTAGTTTTTTTTTCTTTGTTAATTGTCTGGTATTTTCCATTTCATTTTTTCTTTTCTGTTTTTTTTTCTTTCTTGTATGAATTTTTTAAATCCAGGATTGTTGTCCTATACGTGTATCTTTTACCTTCTAATTATTTTTTAATGTTCCCACTTGCTTCAGCTAGGTTTAATTAGGTTTGTTTTACGGCATATCAACCTCAATGGGTTATTTAATACCGACAAAATTTTTATTGCTCGTAATTTTTTTCAAAAATGTATTGCTGGTAATATTTCTTTTTCAAAAATGTATTGCTGATAATAATTTTTCTTCAAAAATTTATTGCTGGTAATAATTTTTACAAAGTATTTCTGGTATTAAAACCTATTTTTACACTTTCGTAGTGTTTTGACTCCCGTTGGGGGTTAACTATTTACCCATAGCTGGGACCCTAACAGGTGCTACCACTCCGGTCCGGGATAGGGCCTGGAAACACCAGCAATTAAGAGGTGGTTCCACGCTCCTCAAAACCTCCTGATCAGAGGCCTTGCTGTTGGACGTAGTTTATCGTCTTACCCAGGACGTGGATGTAGTTGCTTCAGCTAGTGAAGATATGATAAAATCTTTTAATTCCTCTATATTTGACCAATATTTATTTACATTGGACGTTTTATTTATTTATTTTTTTTCTTTACTAATGCTCACCCAATACAAAGCCCAAGTGCCACTCAAGTTAGAGGTTTACTGAGTAGAGTTGTATTAGCGTAAGAAAGGGCAAAATAATAGCAAAGTTGGACAGCTAATTCCAGACCCGAAGAGGTCAAGATTTAATTAGCGAATTTTTTTCAAAAATGTATTGCTGGTAATATTTTTTTTTTAAAAATGTATTGCTGATAATTTTTCTTCAAAAATTTATTGCTGGTAATAAATTTTACAAAGTATTTCTGGTATTAAAAACTATTTTTACATTTTCGTAGTGTTTTGACTCCCGTTGGGGGTTAACTATTTACTCATAGCTGGGACCCTAACAGGTGCTACCACTCCGGTCCGAGATAGGGCCTGGAAACACCAGCAATTAAGAGTCAGGGTTCATCCAGAGACGTTAGGAGTATAGAGTCGAATTTGAATTTAGAAGGAACCGGAAACCCAATACGAAACAGGAAACAAGGATGAACTTCTACTCCTGTTCAAAAGATCGGGGAGGAGTGGGAACCGGACGATAGGCAAACCTATTTACTCCTATACTCTAGTTTATTACTGAATTCTAAATTTCCCCTTTCATTTTTAATGGTAAATTATCTAAATGTAAATAAAATTAGGTTGCTTGTATGATATTGTAATTAAAAGAAAAGTGCAATTTATGTCACTACTATTACCAGCAAATTTATTAGTATACGTGGATTGCGATTCATTAATAACATTAGTATAAAAGGCATTACTTATACGAACTAGAACTGATGGAGATTCACGAAAGTAACATTATAAATTATTGTACTGACGCACTGGGGAATCCAACAGTGGAGACGCCACTGAAATGTTAAACTTTCTCAGTCAAGATTTAAGAGTCAGTGTTTGTAATGTTAAGCTAGGAAAATAATATTTTTCACTGTCAAAGTTGGCAATTGTGGCAGCAGCTTTTTTGGAGTTGCTCACTCACTCATTCTACTTCTTCGCCACCAACTCTCGTGACATGACAGCGATGAGACATTTTTCATAATATGTAGCGGTAAGGTAATGAAAAATTATGAAGTTAGAAATTCAAACAGAAACTATATTAAGGTATTTTCTGTCTTTTAACAGTTAAATAACATCACTAATCTGTCGGTATTACGATGGCAAATATTTAAATGAGTTACATTCCTTAGTCATGCAAACTCAAAAGGAGCCCCTGCTAGGAGCCAACATGTCATGATCACGGTGGCAAATCATTCACATTCCATTTGCGTTCCTTTCTTCTTCTTCCTCAGAACTCTTACTTTGTGAAATAGACTCCCGAGAGGATGTTTCCGTGATCACTAAAATCTTAACCTGTTGAAGCCCAGGATTAACCAATATCTAGCATACCTATCCTCATGAACATATAACTTAATCCCTAGTAATTTTTTGTTGTTGTTGTTTTCTGACCCTTTCTTTGTTTTAAATTTTCAGTTAATATTTGGCTCAGTCGCTGTGTGTGCATATATATATATATATATATATATATATATATATATATATATATATATATGCACATTTCATTGACTAGGAAAGATAAGGTGCTTTGATTTAGTTTTTATACAATTTCTCATGTGATCTAATATTTTTTCGGATGATAAATTATATAAGAACTGTCCAATCGTTCTTTTATATCCGAGCGCTTTCGGCTATACATTTAGACATTTTCAAGATCGAATATATATACTGTTAACAAGAAATAGATTTTTGTATGTATTTATATAATGTTTTCATTTTCAAAACATGGTCAAAGCTTTTTTAAGATGGTCGTCAAGCACATAGAGAAAAGCAAACTCAGCGACGAGCAGTATGGGTTTCGGTCGGCCCGATCCACTGCCGACATCCTAACTACCATCACTCACAGGATCAGTGAAACTCTTGACGACAAACATCCCTCGAGGACCATACCATTAGATATTTCAAAGGCCTTCGACAAGGTGTGGCACAAAGGCTTACTACACAAGCTATCCAGTTATGGAATCATTGGAAGGGTCTTCCAAATCATAAAATACTTCCTAACAAGCAGGTCCCTGAAAGTTATCAATGGCCAGTCCTCCGGAGCCCTAGAGGTCAACATAGGCGTCCCCCAGGGGGTCACTCCTCGGACCAACCCTCTTTTTGATCTACATAAATGATCTGCCTATACTGAGATCATTTGTAAACATCTATGCCGATGATACGATTATATAAAGGTGCACCATTAAAATTCTCGATGGTCAAAGATTGGTGACTGATCTCTCTTCCGATCTTGCACAAACTACTCAATTAGGAAAAGCTGGCTGGTTACATTCAATGCCTTGAAGTCCAATATAGTTACATTCCATCATCGCCGATTTGACTACGAACTACTACCACTCAGGATGAACAATAATGCTATCCTTTACCTTCAAAAGAGCCAAATCAGGCACCAACTGAAGTGTTGTTGTCATATATGTGGAGGGAGTTGCCCAAACTTCATTCACCAGACTTCAGTTCAAAAGCGTCTCCAAGCCCTTGTGGGTGACGAATTATTCTCCACCCTCTAACCTCTCTCCCACAGGCGGGATGTGGCAAGCCTCTCGCTGATCTGCCGGTACTTCCACGGAAAGTGTTCGGACGAACTACATTACCTGGTCCTGCCGAGGCAAACCTTCACAGCAAGAACACGTCATGCCACTTACATAGTAGAAAACCAATCACGTTCCCTCCGTATTCCATCGGTGAGAAGTAAATTCGACTCGACAGCTTCTTCCCTCAAACTACTGCTCTGTGGAACCGACTCCCAAGAGGATGTTTCCCCGATTACTACATTCAAAGCTAAGGTTAACCCGTTACCCTCCACTCCTGTACGCATACATGGTCTCCAAACATAACCCTCTACTTTGAGTGGCCCCCGGTTCTCGTAATGGGTGAACCTCGCTGTAAAAACAACTTCCCTAACAACAATCTCACAATCTCACTCAGTAACCTTCTACCTTAAGTGACCCTTGGGCCTTTGTATTGGGTGAACTAAAGTAAAGAAATAACTAAACCTTTCTAACTTCCAATATATATAAATATATATATTAAGAAATGGACAAGGTCCGACAATTTATTTATTAAAGATATTTTTATGTTCTGTCAAAGAACGAATATTTTCTATGAAAATTTCTCGGACATTCAGGCCGGTAAATGTTATTTAATACTGTTTATCATAAACAGAGCATTTGCTTAAATACTTGTATCTATAAATAACAACGTTAAACATAAAAATATCTTTAATAAATAAATATATATATATGAATTAAAAGATGCAATTATAATTTATAAATTCATGAATCATTCATACAAAAAACAAATATAGAGGTTAATGATTTAAATGGCGAGAATACATCATCGCAAACAATATAAATAAGATACACCAACCCCGAACCTGTATATGAATGATATGATCCCTGTTTATAAATTCCAGTTGCATAAGGTCTTTTTAATTTTTTACAAGCTTTCGTCTGTTCCTACAGACATCCTCAGGTAAGGAAATAGATTTTGTTCTTGTTTTTACTTCTCGGTAATAAGAGGACAACGAAAATAGAGATGTAATCCGAAAAAATGCTATGAGAAATGTGTTATTGTTTTGGAACGTGCGGTCGCAACGCTGAGTTTGAATTTAAATTTTAAGGTTGTGCGTTTTTGTACAAATATAGCAATAAGAGAATTCTTTTTTACTGGTAGATTTAAATCATTAACCTCTATATTTGTTTTTTGTATGAATGATTCATATATATATATATATATATATATATATATATATATATATATATATGCGTGTGTATGTGTGTGCGTATGTGTATATCTATATATATATTACGTACCTTCAAGTTGCATAATTTCGCTTTGTATCCATTACCAGGGCAATCAGCAGAATTAACAGGCCTGAAAGATATTTCAAATCGTTTTAATCACTAGATAAAACAATTCATCAACGTACTTTAATTTTGATTATTGATATGAAGTTCGTTTATTCTAATTTGTATAGGTTTGTACAATTTTAAGTGCAGCATTATTAAGTGAAAATCCTTTTTGTCTTAATAATGAAAATGATACCGATTTATCAAACAATTTCATGCCAATCTGTACTTATAAGGATATAGAATAAAACAGGATTTTGTAAAGACATACATACATAAGCATTGCTGCCATCAATAAGATCTTTTAATAACTATTCAACAGCCAAAATAATATTAGTCAAAGCAACAATGAATTCCAAACACTAACTTTATCCACAATTACATTGTTTATTGTTGGTGTTACTAGTTATTTCAGTTATCTCAACATTATATAACCGAATAAATATTTAAAGATATTTATTTACAGCCAACAATATAAAGAATTTGGTTGAGCTTAAAAACAGACTTACTTAGGAGAGTCACACTCTCGCTGTGAAATCATGACACCGGTTCCACAAGTTCGAGAACATGGAGAAAACGGACCCCATTCACCCCATGAACCTTTTTGCACAGGCACTTTAACGTGTATATGGAAATCTTTGTAGGGTACACAACGTCCCTGGTAACAAGCCTATAATATGATTCAAAACAAAGCGTAGGCATTTTATCAGGTTCATTTTTTTTAAATTCTAATCTGGTTACAATAATTTAGCAATTAGGATAATGCAAATGCTTTCAGGATTTTTTTCTTGACAAAATCTTCATATAAATTCATAGTTCATTATTCAATCATTGAAGTATTTTCTTAAGTTTTCTATGACATTGTGTCACCGTTCAGCTAAACATTGTATACCATTATATAAGAATAATCCCGCTTTGATTCAACACATGTTTCGACATTTTCCCTTGTCGAAACCAATGACAATCAAAGCATGTTCTATATAGTGATAGTCTGAAGCTTAGATGCCTGCAGCGATAACGTATTCATAAATGTTTGGTCAAAAAGTACTCTGCGCTTATTGTTCATCTCCATGGCAACACAAGGTCATATACAAAAAACTTATTTTGATCTGTTCTACTCCACCCAAATTACATCAACCAACCGATTATTTTCGATAATGAAAACCAGATTCAAGTGTTTGCTGAAAACATTTTTCCCATCAAAAGCAATTTCATTCAAAATGTACCGAAGAATTGTTTGATAATTGGCAACAAGTTCGAGTTCACAACTATAGTTATGGTTTCCGGGTTAGTTTGCTAACCATTACTCCATGGTACCTTTGAAAATATAATAGTTTAGCTTTGTCTTTCACAAGACCATAACAGCAGGGCAATTAGGGAAGATCGAAATCCCTAGTGAAGGGATTTTGATCTTCCGAGACCAAACCATCCATTCAGTTACTAACACTACAAGGTGGTGCTCATATGGTCATTTACTAGGGTTAGCTTAGTTTTTCTTCTACAAGATCACAGTAGCGGAGTTCGCGTTTTATCGATACTCTATAATAATGGCCTTGTGCCTGACTAAAATAAGATTCATCTGATTAATAAAAAATGTTTTAAATGATTACTTAAAAGGCAGCCTTTCGAAACAGGCACAGCGCAACGTTTCAGAAAATCTTTTTTATTAGTTTATCTAATAAACTATCAAGAAAATAACAGAGAATATAGTTAGTTTTTGATGAAGTCAGTTAAAAGATTATGTTGAATGTTATAATGAATATGAAAATTGAAAAAAGGAATGTTTAAATGATAGAGGCGTCTTGGATGATGTAAAATAGAAATCAAATATTTGCTGATCAGTTTCATTTGGGTGGAATTCCGCTCGTAATAAAAGAAATTACCTGTAAATGTCATTAACTTTACAAGATGGCCTCTTGAAATTCACTGATTATAAGATAAGCATTCCTGAAGAAGACGACGAACAGATGACCAGAATGGATGAATCAAATTAAAAGTTATCCAAAGATAAATCGGACAAGTGATTTTCAGATAAATGTTCAGTAATTACTATCCAAGATTTCCAAGAGAAAAAATATTATTATGTACGTTCTCAGATAGTTTAATTATTATTCATGTGTACTATTTGTGCAACCAAATGCAAAGGAATAATTTAAAATAAAAGACCGTTTCCTTTGTTATTAATGATTGGGAAAAAAAGACAAACCTTTCCAACACCGCAGTATTGTCCAAGTGGCTTCATATTTATCGACTTCATGAGCCCGTAACTCTTTCCGGGTTTCATGTTGACACACAAGTGGTTATTTGAACAATGGTACTAAAATATAAGGATAAAAGATAGAGACGATTTGATATATAAATAGACAGAGAGTAAAAGTATGATGTGTACAAGTAAGTGATGAAAATCTCTATCTATAAAAGTCAGGATGTGTGTGTGTGTGTGTGTGTGTGTGTGTGTGTGTGTGTGTGTGTGTGTGTGTGTGTGTGTGTAACGAATGCACGGCCGCAATTTTCGACGGATTTGCACCAAAATTTACATGCACATGCTCCAAGTTAAGGGGAAGGCCAAGACCAATTTTGCATTTCCCAACTCCCATTGATAGTGGAAATAATCGATTTTTTCATGCTTCTACGGCAGTTTTCATGTAGTTTGCAGCCATTTTCTACTGGCCAGAGTGAGAGCCTATAGCTGGCTGCCACGAATAGGCAGGAAGATTCTATTGGCCAGCGTGAGAGCCAACAGCTGACTGACATGAATGTTAACTAGCATGCTAGCATGCAAAAAAATCGATAGCTGCATTCATCACAAGTGGGAAAAATTTAAATCTGCATGGCACTTTACTCCAATTGGCTCATTCGCTTGCTTAAATTCAACGTTGATTCTGATTCCGCAGAACTGGGTTGGGTGTGAAAAAGTATTTTTTGTTAACATTCTTTTTTCATTCGGTTTTTCCAGTTACGAGTCCTTTTTTAAAGCTGATCGTTTTGTGTTCATTTTGATTAGTTCTTTTATCGTAACAGATTTAATGTTTAGTATAGAGCTTAGAAAAATTCGCATTGTGAGATAGGCAAGAAGTAAGGCATGTAGCAACATCAGTACAGCAAAGGGCACCCCTTTAAAGGCAAGGAAGTCAAGTGATAGCGATTGCTGTATGAGTCGTACGATTTTTGAATCAAGCACTGGCAACGCCGGGCCTTGCTGCTAATGACTAAATATGATCAAATGACTTGACTAAATATTAGTCAATTTTTGAAGGCGAGGTAAATTTTCTTGGTCGGACCAAGAACTTTTTATCACCCCTTGTATATATAAATGAAAAATAGGATAGATAAAGAAAGATATGAGAGATATTTACTGAGGTAAAGAGCAAATAACAGTAAATGGAAGTAGCATCATTTTGTAGTGCCAGTTTTTCAAGTAACAAAAAATTGTCAACTTTAATTCTGGAATTTACATTGGTTACGGGCGCTAATCCGGAAAACATAGCGATCTAACCCGGTAAACAATTCAAACAGAAAGGACAAAAGAAATGAGAAAATATTCAATAAAGATTTATAAACTGATAAGCATATAGATTAATACGTTCTAGTTGCAACAAAAAGTGAATTGGTAATTTGTGTAGGTTTATTTTTCGGTTTGGTTTGGTTTAGTTTGTTTTACGGGATATCAACGTCAGCGAGTTATTTAATGCCGACAAGATTTTTATTGCTGGTAATTCTTTTTTTTTTTTTTTTTCAAAATTGTATTGCTGGTAATATTTTTTTTCAAAAATGTATTGCTAGTAATATTTTTTTTTTCAAAATTGTATTGCTGGTATTAAAACCTATTTTTACACTTCCATAGTGTTTTGACCCCAGTTTGGGGTTTAACTATTTGCCCGTATCTGGGACCCTAACAGGTGCTACTACTATGGGTCAGGGTGGACCTGGGAACACCAGAAATTAAGAGGTGGTACCACGCTCCTTAAAACCTCCAGCGGCCTTGCTGCCAGATGTAATTTATCGTCTTACCTAGGACGCTTTATTTTTCGGTCGAATTATAAGTATTTATAAGTTTTCTAAATTCTCAACAAGTTCACAAACACTTTCCAAAATCCACTTATGGGAAACCAAAAATCATATCAAACTATACAGCCATTGAGTTGGTTGTCGAGATACGATATTGAGTCTTTCATGATATTTCTCTGGGTAATGAGAATTACTCCGTGGTAACCATTTTTGAAAAACGATTAAAATTGTCGCATGCTTGTGCGTTTATGTTTATATGACTTATGATGTATGAACAAACGCAACGTGTATTTGTGCTTTCATGCATGCGTATATGAAAACTGTTATGATAACTTAATTCAGTCAGTCATTACACTATTATCCTGTAAACCTGCTTGTGCAAGATCTGACACTTACCTTTGTATGATAACTCCATTCTCTGTAGCGATAATCGGGACCAACGTGATGGATACACATATCATCAAAACTATGGTACATTTCTGGAAAACAATCATATACTATTCGTACCAGTAGACATCAAAGGATTATGGTTAGTGATCAACTTAATCTCAAATCAAAATATTTCGCCTTGTACTCATTAAAATCAGTAATTCAATCGAACAAAGATTAATTCTTTATTTTGGACTTAAATATTAACAGTTAACTTCGTAAAGTTTTTACTTCATTACAAGAAAAATATTAGACATGTAAATGTTCCAAGCGTTATCTTTTATACAATGTTAAGGAAAATGTCTACTCAACTCTTTATTGTTTGTGAAATTAGCCAACAGAAGTATGTATTAATAATAATTTTAAAATAATTCAGCAGACGATGTTATTTTATTTATGGTAATTGGACATTTGGCGATTGCCTTCGTCAGTTTCCATCGTTTGATACTGTGCACCTGAAAAATGGCACTTTTATCGCGGTCACTATAGTTCTCGTGTTTTTGGTTAAGATCAATGTGTACTATCTGTTCTCAGCTTAATCTGATTTCCTCTCTTCTTCACTTCTTTCTTTCCTTTTCTCACTGAAAGCAAGTATTGCCTTTACCCCTCTTTCCACGTGATCAAAGAGGAATAGTCCATTATTTATAAGGTATTGGCAAGGCGTAACGGTCGTACGAACTAACGAAGGAAGGGACAAGCACAATTATAATAGGATGTTTACAGTTTGTGTCGATTTATGAATGAGACATTTCAGACTCGATGTTGTCCTTTAACCATAGTAGTTCACCAAATTAACTTCCACTAATATCAGACGATGTTTGTTATAATAACAAGTCAATGTGAAGGTCTAAAGGATGCACTCTTTTTGTGAGAACTCAATTTAGTCTATAGTTTAAAAAATAAAAAGTTATTTGTTCGATTATCCGTACTGAGAATTAAAGATTCACTTACGGGGTAAAAGACCGTTGAGTGTTACTCCTTTCATATTAGATGCAGGTTTGTGAACATTCTCAACAAATAAGCAGTTGCCTCGTTTTTTCCTGACAAAGAAATATTAAAAACAAGAAATTTTATTTATGCGACAATTACGAATTAAGATACATAAATAAAGATGATTATTATTACTACAAACAGAAATTTGTAAAAAGTGAAATGAAAACACATAAATTAGTGACTACACTCATGAAAATCTAATAGCCATAATGACGACAGAAATAAGAACATTGGAATTAGACTAATTTCAACTTCCCTTTAATTTTCGTCGGCTTTATCCATCAACCAATAAGATCTAGCTATTCGCATTAATTTTAGCCACCATGAAATTGCGAAAATCAAATTGGTATTTTAGCCATCAACTCATCATTAAGTCCCAATTAATCTCCACAATTTAACCATCAGCTAATGAGAAAACCCTGTTAACCTGATTCTATAGTAACTATCAACAAATCAAATGACCTTTTAACAGGAGCGCTATTCCCAAAGGGAAACGGCACCATGGACTTGTAAGCTGTAACTTTACTGCTGAAAACAAACTTAAAATTGACTGCCGCTTTCGTCCCTGTATGAAGTGACGTCACTTAGCAGTCGTCATGTAATCTATTAAAGGAAAATAAGAGCCTTCTGTATTCCTACAACCTTATTAATTTTCATTCAAAGAGTCAGAAGATCTAATTACTTTCCCTTTAATTTAGCCATTAACCAATCAGAAAATTCAATTAATTTCCGTGTGTCTTAGCTATTAACAAATCAGAAAATTCAAGTAATTCCTAATTTAGTCATAAACTAATCAGAAAACCTATTTAAAAGTTTCCGCCAGCAACTTTGTAAAAATGTTTTTATCTTACAAAATATAATAAAAATTTAATGTTATTTGAGATTTTGAAAAGACGCAATTTCTTTCAATTTTTATTTATCTTTAAACGCTACTTTTTTTCTTTTATCTCTGGTATATAATTTTCTTGTTTCTTCTCTGGGAAAAATTGCCAAACAACTTTCATTATCTCTATAAAGACATTGACTTCAAGCGATAAACGAGTTATACTCACTCAATGAACGTCTTGAATGCTTCTACTGAGCATCGACTGAAATTTGTGCCATGACCACCCATTAATCCGTTTATAGCTTTAGATTGACTGCGACATGGGGTATCAGCATCATGTTTCATGTTTAAACTGAATAAAAAAAATCATCGAAATCATTTTTAAAATCAATAATAAAAAAGCAGTATCAATGAAAGACAAAATATATATTATAAGTGAAATAGAATTGATCATGTCTACATTTACTTCATGGCTATTTTGACTTTTTATCTTTATTTTCGAAGTAAATAGCTCATTGTTTTTATGCCACAGTACATAAAACAACCTGAATATTAGGATAAAAATCATCAATAAAATTAACAAGAAAACTAATTATAATACTATATATAATATAAAATTAATAATGAAAATTCTTTATCCAAGAAATTTGGACAGTCTAAAACTACGGATATTAGGCAGAAAATGGTGTGAGAAAATTGAATAAGGATGAATGAATGAATGAATGAATGAATGAATCAATCTATCTATCTATCTATCTATCTATCTATCTATCTATCTATCTATCTATCTATCTATCTATCTATCTATCTATCTATCTATCTATCTATCTATCTAAGGCACGGTGGAGTAATGGATAGCGGCTTGGATTGAGGAATCGGAGAGCCGAGTTCGAATTCCAGTCGAATCCATTACATTCACTTACGTGCTAATACCCTTCTCCCTCCAGCTATGGGTAAATAGCAGGACAGACTGGGTTCTATAGCCTTGGATGGCAACTGGTCTAGGAGAATTCAAAACCTGCGGAGGGTGAATGGAGTCTCTCTGAGCCTTGGTTGACAATCCATTTAGTGATGGTGTCACGATAAAAACACCCTTGATAGCCCTAGCGAAGCATCAAGAATTCAGCTATTTGACAAGATTACGAACTACACCAATCAAAGTATTAGCTATGACAGATAAGGAATACTGGAAAGGTGTAGTGAGTTCAATCTCGGCCGAGGCCGCAAGATGATGATCTATCTATCTATAAATAGGGATAAGAAATGTAAACCGGCTCTGTTTTTGTGAATTTGTTCCGCATTAGGTGCTTCATAAATGTTGCTTTGTACCAGAATTGATACAGTTCCAAAGAAGTTTATCAAACTTTCTGTACACTTGTCATATTAATCTGGAATAATGCCAAATATGAAAGAAATGAGTGTTTGGAAGGTTATATTGCACCAATCTTCCAAGAAAAGAAGGCCAAATTGCTTTGAAAATTATTATTTCAAACATTAATTATTGTTACCACTCGAAAATGTGCAATTGTTTCAGTCACAAAGTAGCCAAGTTGTCTGTTATTTCTTTAAGGTTTTATAAATATTTGTGGGTAGATTTGTCGTACATTTTTTGTTGTTGAATAGCATGGATAATATAAAAGATTTGTCTACTAATTTGTCTAATAATATTTCTCTTGTATGGATTAATATAATTATTAACACTGCTAGGATTAATATAATTATTAACACTGCTAGTCAATTTTACAGCACCATCTTTTATAGAAAAACGATTTTGTGTTGGTTGCTGAAATAATAGTACCAGAAGTCGAAGTTCAAGCCCACATAAAAGTCAGAATGTTCAAGGTAAGCAAGCAAACCCCCATCGTTACTGGAAGGTTGTCATATCACAATCTTCTTTCTTCTACTTCCCTAATTTGATCTTGTGCCGATATAAGCTGAATTTAGTAAATGGTGGTAAAATAAAATCATTCAGATAAATAACATCTAACAAAGTAAAATAAGTAAATTTAAAATGATAAAACAATCAAATAACCCAACATTTCCCAGTCTCCCTTGACAATTTTTAAAGTTCAAACTCTCTTACTTGTGTCCTAGTTCATGGGCTACAGCGACGTACTTTCCCCACATTTTGTCTGCAGAAACGGCACATCTTATGTTTTTGTGGCAAGCGCCACCAACATACGCCAATCCCAAGGGACTAATCGGTGAATGTCTGCAAAGAAAAGATGAATTGATTCAAAGGAAAAAAGATTTAAAGTTTCGATATCATCATAGCTATTATTAATGCTACGATTTTCACTTCATAATTATTAGTGTATTCCAGTTTATCGATAACGTCACGGCTCTTGGCTGAAAGGTAAGAAATAGTAAAAGCTTTTTTTTTTATTGTGACCATAATTTGTTTTTATTATTATATTTCTCTCTCATAATGCCTAATTAACGATAACAGAATGTAAAAAAGATCTGAACATTGTGAAAACAAGTAACCATAAAGTTGACAAGAAAAATAAATTTCATAAAAAATTCAGACACCTACCATAATAATAATAAAATGTAATAAATTATGATGACTTAAGTCAGAAAAAACAAAACAATATTTAGTAGAAATTAAGGGTTGATGAAATTTGCAATTGAGCGCCTAGGAACTACTTATTTTAAAGCCTATTGCAGTTGAGTTTTTCATTGACCTGATACTATCACGACTGTCTTTATGCAAAACTTGACTTTAACCAAAATTTTCTGATGAAATTTGCGAATATTGTATATGTTATGGGGTCCTCCCCTTTTCACATAACTGGACTCTACCAGTGTTACTTGGAGTGCTGCCGTTAAATACCCAGAGAGAGAGAGGGGGGAGAGAGAGAGGGGGGAGAGAGAGGAGAGAGTAAGAGTAAGTAAGTAAGTAAGTAAGTAAGTAAGTAAGTATAAGTATACGAACGGAGATAGTGTGAGGTAACCTCTTGTAGAAGTCAGTTACAAGCACGGAGACTCTAAGGAAGTCCTACTTCGAGACTGTATATATCTATCTGTATTTGCTACTAACCTCGTTCCTGGACTTTCTAACAGTATTACTCTTTGTATGATTGTGTAAATACATTTTATTTCTTATATTTAATTATTGCGTTTGTCATTCCTTGGAGAGCGAATTAATCTTGGAATCCACAACAGTATACATGTTTATTTTAGTCATATATGTAAACATAGTTAATAACTGATTTTCAACAAGTTCTTCTTTCGACTTATATGTGCCTCTTCCATTCAGAACATAGGAGAAGCTTCCCTGTTTCTTATTCTTTGTAACACTCAGCAGGATTTTTCTTTTTACTATCTCTGTCGGTTCCTGTTCTGATATTAATTTATACAAGTTTCTTAGGTTGTATTATACTTTCCTCTGTCCTTCTTACTTTTAATATATCCCGTGAGTGTCAAACCTTCCGAGGTTTCTTTCTTCAATACTTATCCCAAAAATATTAACTCATTCTTATTCAAGTATTCTTTTTGCTCCCATTTTTTAACGCTTCCTCTTGGCCACATATTCCACCAATAGTATTTTCAGCATCCTTCTGTTGAACTTCATCTCTATTCTTCAAATCTCTTCGTCTGTGAGAAAATTGTCTAATATTCACTGCAGAATTGATATTCCATGACAGTTCAACACTTTTCTTTGTTTGTAACGAAATTTTCCTGTTTCTTAATACTTTGTTTAACTTTTGGAAATCATCTTTTCCTATAGACCTTCGAATTTCTGTATCTCATTTTTCCTCGTCTGTTATAACACTTAAATTTTTGTACTCGCGTGATTCTGATGTCTGCAATTCGTAGTTCATATCTTGGGATGTCTCACTGACATGAGTAAAAAATTTCGTTATCCAAAAATGTATTAAATTTATTGTTGGCCTACAAAAACCTTTGTAAATTTGACAACGATATGGAGGACTGTACACACAGTGTTCCAGAAAATGAATTTTTGTATTTCCTTATTTGAATATTAATTATACTTTTAAAGGTTATTTCTAGACTTAATTACGGTCAAAGTGTTTATTCATATCATTACAAGAAAGCCTCATAGTTCGTGTCTGTGGGGGGGGGCATGGTCGTGCTGGGGGAAAAAGATATATGAATAAGTGTACCAACAAAACTGCTGAAAGTGCTCTTAATAATTCAGTAATATGTGATTATTATGTGCCTTAGTCGAGGTACCATGGACCAAATCATGCAAAATACCGACGAAAATTAAAGGGAAGTTGAAATTTACTTCGATCAACAATCAGAAAAAAATGTAACAAATCCTGTAAAGTAATTCATTTAAATCCACATTTGATAATTGATATGAACACAGAAACACACGAAACGGCTTTCAAAGTCATTTTACTTGAAATTTCCAGCTGCTAAATGAGATAAAACGTCCTTTCATGCAGGGAATTTGTGGCCATCAGAGAGCTATGTAACTATAATCTTCTAGGTTGAAAATATGAAAATAGATCTATGAAATGATAGCAGTCAATTCGATATGGAGTATGTATGATTAATAACTTGACATATCATGGTTCGGAATCTGTCTAACTCAGGTAAAGAAAAAAAGTCCCTATGACTGTAAACTTTGTTTTAACACACACACACACACATACACAATATATATATATATATATATATATATATATATATAAAGGCTTAAACACTTTAAGCCTTTTTATTATATCCTTACTCTGTCCTGGACATTGAGTTCTACCTGGATTCTATCCTCTTGGAATTTTTATTCAAAAAATATACATGTATGTGTATGCACCTATGTATATATATTTTTTATATATTTTGCATATGTATGTGTATATTTACCACTAATATTATATATATATATATATATATATATATATATATGAATATAAAAGTGAACATTGAAGTCAACACTCAGAGGCAACAGGCTGTTTCCTGCTAGACGCAATCGTCAGGCCGCGAGTGTTCACGCATACATTACTTTGAAAGTAGAATCCATATTTAAAGGGGTAGCTGTCTGCCAGAGAACTTCTGCTAGCGACCGAGAGATGGCGTTATCAAAAAGTAGAAAAATGAAAAGGGTACATGAACTTTCTCTCCTTTTCCTTTGTTTATCCACAGAATAACCTATAGATATAACGTTTTATTCCCTGTGAATCACATGCCGCATTTTGCACAACATACCATACACATGCCTTAAGTTGACTACTGAACTAAAAGGAACTGCAAAAAAGTAACAATAATTTTAGAATAAATTGTCATCCATTAGTTAACTGGACTATAAAAAAGTATTTAAATTATTTCTTTCTTTTTTTTTTTTTTTTTTAGAAAACCTCATCGCAGTACCTAGATAATAATTATATGAACTATAAATTTTGTCTTTTTATTTATCTTCCTATATGAATAACACACGTTTTTATTTGTTACATTAATACTTCAACACAACACTTATTTTTAAAAACACAATTATTTGTCAAGGTTTTTTTTTTAGAACTCTGTGAGAGCTGTAAGTCGAAAGGTTTATAGTTCAAACTATTTGTTTGGAGTAACAATCATCAGCTGGCCTTGCAAAAGAATGTTTTTAAATTGATTTGAAAATTAGTGGTAATTAGAAAATGTAGAAAAATTTAGAAAAATATAGAAAGGTAAACTAATAGTTCAATTAGTTGTACCTGAAAGGGGGGAAATAAAAATTGAATACTGTTATGATGACAAACGCTCAAGAGACTTGAGGATCTTTGGTACAAAGGCTTTCTGAAACGGTTTTATTCTTAAATAGCCGATAATAAAATTTACTGAGATGAGACCAATAATTTTTGTCACATTTTGTTGCATTTTTTTTATTAATAACGTATCAATTACTATAGCAATAATTTTCATTTTCTCCCATTAATAAGAACTCTGCTTCAGACAAGTTCTTATGAAGTTTCATGTTTGTGGGCTGTGATTTGCGCTCCTTCGTGTAAAAGTGAGAATACTTAAGAACCTATTTTATTTGGTACATTTACGGTAAGCACTATAATTATACGCGGGTGAGTCAGAAAGTAATAGTATTTGTTTCCTTATATACGAAATAAGGAACAAAATCAAACATCGAACAAAGATATAGCTATACATCACAGGTTCACATACCTACTTCTCAACATAGTCAGCACCTCTTTCAATGTGTTCTCCTCGAATGAGGACATGTATCCCAGCTTCATAAAACTCAGATGATGAAGCCAATTCTATACAGCAGTTTTCACTTCTTCATCACCAACATAACGTTTGCCTCTTAGTGCCTATTTCATTGAACCAAAGTGATGGAAGTCTGTGGATACTAAGCCAGGTGGTGATGAAGAAGTGAAAACTGCTGTAAGGAATTGGTTACATCAGCAAACAGCAGTTGTTTACGAAGCTGGGATAATACCCTTATTTATAGATAGAACAATACCATTGAAAGAATTGCTTACTAAGTTGGAAGTACGGATGTGAACCTGTGATGTATGGCTATATATATGTACGATATGTTTCATTGTGTTCCTTATTTCTTATATAATAAAACAAGTTGCATTATTTTTTGACTCACCCCTGTGCATTTAAAATATATTTTATCAAACAAAGAACAATAAACTATGTATATTAATAACTTTGAACTTTATATATTTTGACTTTGCTCTTGCAAAACTTTTATTCTTCATACTATGGAATTTTATTGGAAAGAGGTCTCTGTTTCAATATCTGTTGTTGTTTTAAAGTGATTTCTGTATTACCGGCTAATTACTTACCAAATACTTGACTGCATTTTTAATATTTTTCTTATCTTATACACTTGCCAAAAGATTTGATTGGTTGCAAAATATTACATCCAATTGATTGGATATAATAATCTTAATCCAACCAAGACTTTGTGTAAGTTTAAATAATTGTTATCATCATTAAATACATGTTATCGTTATTAAATAAATATTAGCACTGAATTCATTCCTTTCTCGTATTGCCTCTTTTAAATACGTAATCATTTTAGTTTCAGTCCGAACGTAATAATTTTAATTGTTACTATTGTTTCTTCGTATTGAATCTCTAGGTTAATGAGGAGTTGAATTTAGTTACTGACCCTTTTTTAGACTTAAGTTACTTTACTTAACCCTCTGCATCTTTCATTTGGTAGGAAGCGTAATTACCATACCTGTTACATAGTACCACCATTTTGTGTTAATTTAAAATCATGAATTAACATTAATTATAGCCTCAGTTTCTGATATAACAGTGATAAACATTAAAAGTTAAAACATTTCATTTATTAATAACACTTTTGAATGAAAGTAGACCATGGACCTTTCAGTTATTGCTGTCGTCAGGATATCATGAGTAAATAATGAGGAAAATGAAGAGAACGCTGATTATGCATAAGGTTATATATACTTACCCTGTATGCAAATAGATGGTATCGAACGGTTCCTTATCTTTATTCCACTGACAGATAGAATGTAACAGTGACCCCAATTTATTGCTTACTTTAAGCCATTTCTGTGTGGAAATATATAAATGCATATGAATTTGTATAAAAATAAAAAAAAGCAAAAAAATTGTTGCTAACCTTAGTTAGAGGAATAAAATTATGGCATTTATTAACAAAACTCGTACTTTAAAAAATAAGTAAATATCACTTGCAGGCAATCTTGAAACTTGACCTCATTGTTATTCTAATAAAAGAAAAATTAGCAGATAATACAAAGACATTTATTTTGATTTAGGAAGCATAAAAATATATAAAGAAAATAAAAGTGAAATTTAAACAGATTACGTAGGTTGATCAGTAAGTCCGTAGCCTAAGGATGAAAACAGAAAATCATTTGTTATACACAACAATATTCATTTGTCAGCAGAATATCCTTCTTTGTCAATGTGTTTAACTTGGTGTCCCTCTTGATGTTATAGAGATTGAATATTACGGTGAAACATTTCATCACACCTCACCATCTTTCTCTCTCTCTCTCTCTCTCTCTCTCTCTCTCTATATATATATATATATATATATATATATATATATAGAGAGAGAGAGAGAGAGAGAGAATCAAACACTTTTAAATATATACATATATCTATGGATATATATCTACATATATAAATATGCAAACATGTAAACAGTGTGCGTTAGTGTATATATGTTTCTCAATATGATCACACGTTGTTTATGAAAAAGCATTTACTTTCTACATTTTTTCAGTATCTAAAATTCCTTATCAATGTTTTTAATTCGGTGATGTATATTTATCACATAGATCGAACATTATACAATCAAACTTCCAGAGTAAAATCTACATTTTGGGATACCGTTTTATTGACCGACCTTTGTAGAAATAGATTAATTGATTAAGACAACAGCGCCATGATGAAAAAAGCATTTCTTTGACACAAGAAATAATTTTTCTAAACATTTCTCATTCTTTGTCAATTCACTTAATTCAGTGGTAAATATTAATCGTGAAGATCAAACATTATATAGTAAAATTTTCAGATCAAGCTCCTGATAACTAGGTGACCGGATACAGACTTATTGATTCATTCCCGTTTACTTTTTATAAACATTCGCATTCTTTACTTTTAGGATATATAGAATAATTATTTAATTTATGACTAAACACGATATTGCTGAGGTAGCAGCTACTACGCATAAGTTTTTGATGGGCAGCCAGTGAAAAATGGTTGCTTTAACCTTTTAGGAAAAACAATACAAAACAACCACAAAACAAACCTCTTTTTTGAACGATTTGAAAAACGCCCTAAATCTCCATCTTTGGTCAAACATATTCTTCAGAATAACAACACAAGCTTGATCTGATTAAAATAAACCTAGAATATCAAATCGTTAGGTTGGGCTATTTATGCAGCCTCTTCACTAAAAAAAAGCTTAAGTTTCTCATTTAATCAGATCACCAAAACAATTTTTTTCACTTTAAACGTAGAGAAGAGATCAATTCGGAATTATCAGAGATATTTTTTCTTTTCTTTCAGAATTTCTGGTTCTTTCAACAAAGAAAAAAATAATTAGTTTCGTAGAGGACTTTTTTGTTATTGTGAATAAAATTTACTAACTGTAGATGAGACGCAGAAATCGTGATCATCATTTTGAAGTTCTTCCACTAACACATCCTAAAGACAAATAAAGTATGACAAATTCAATACATACGGGATTTGTTTTCCAAAATTCCATTTTCTTCAACTGAATTTCGACCTCCCGTCCGAGTTGCTCTTTTTTGGAATATTCATACTGCACCTGAGGGGGGAAAAATGGAACTATTAAGAAAAAAAATAACAAGATTAAAGTAGATTTTTAGATTCTCGAGAGTCGAGTATTTTAGAAGTTGGGACAGAATAGTTGGACTGAAAGTGGTACATTTTCCAAGAAAAGATTTAGAGTTTCTCTTTCTGGTGTTAAGTATTGTATAACAATATTAATCATAAGGGAGAGAAAGACGGAAGTAATTTTTAAAAGAGGACTGAACTGAATTAAAATAATAACCAAAGGAACAGCTTTTTATTTTACAATTGAAAATGGCACATGATAAAACGAACAAAAACTTTTCAGCTAGTTATTGCAAACAAAGAAATGTAGTCGTCCAAATGGACCAGAAAGCGAAATGGGACATAAATGATAAAACAAATAAACATCAACCTCTTTAGTCGAGTAGAGCTCGAGGTTAAATGAGTAGAAAAGATATGGACTCAATAAAAATTATAAACTATTCTAGTTAAATGTGGATTTGACAAATAACCAGTCAGTCAGTTATGCGTCATGCGTGATACACGCTTAGGTGATCATGTATCTTTCGATACATGACTGACGAGGCAGATTTTTTCCCGTGCAGTAGGTTGCCATTTCTTTCTGCGATAGGCAAGTTGCCATCCAAGGCTACAGAACTCGGTCTGTCCTATTTATCCATAGCTGGGAGGAGAAAAGGATTCATACCTTTCCCAAGGGTATTAGCACGTAAGTGAATGTAATGGATTCAACTGGAATTCGAACTCGGCTCTCCGATTCATTAATCCGAACCGCTATCCATTACTTCACCGTGTCTACAAAGCAATAATAATGTTTGGAGTGTGCGCTCAGTGTAGTAGTTGTCGGAGCAGAAAATTGGATTGCCTTATAGAGTTCGAATTTCGCACAAATATCCTTGGGATCATATGAATCCATCTTTTCTCATATATCCATTAAAATTTTAGCAAAAGAGCAGACTAGATTTCTTAGATTTGGTTGGCCACCATTCTAGGAGAAAGATAACTTAATTAAAAATAGGTTTGCTATTTAAGCTAATTCAGCAACACCCAGCCCTATAGCGCAGAGGGGAGTCTACAGGAGTAGAAAAGAATAAACGTTTTATGGCAATTTAAGTTGTACTAAAGACAATCACAATAGAATGTGTTTTAGTAAAAAATTAAAATAATAGCAAATTGTCATTGTATATGTTTTGGAACGGAGTCTACTGACATTTTATTTGCATTAACAGACATGATATGACATACTCAAGTATTTTTCTTATAAAATAAATTGCATCTATTCATCTCATTTAGTTTTGTAATTTGTCAACAAATGCTTACAATTATATTTTAAGCTTCTTCAACTCTTTATTTCTTTTTTAAGAAACATTAAATTGCAGTGAACTTTAGGAAAGATTTGGAAAATTTTAAAAGTAGAAAAATATATTCCAAAAGAATATACTGAAACGAACGTTGATCAGCGTATAATACTTGCCTTTCTCATTATTCAACACACAAACAAATTTTTTGAACAGTCACTAGTGATAAAAAAAATAATTTATTACAAGGGCAAGTTTATTATTTCTGGGCAAGAAGTCGACTGTTGATTTGCCATAGAAAAATGTCCCCTAAGCTAAGCTTCATAAATATTTATTAATACCATAATTTTCCAATTTAGGTTCAAGAGGGAGTTATTATTTAAAAGAAAGAATCTCCTATACCCATGCATTGAAAAGAAAAAAATCATGAGATAAGTATTAAATGCTGGCTTTTCCAGTTAACGATCAATAATTTCTGGATTAATAAACAGATTGAGAGTTTTTTTCAATTTTATTCTCCACGACATTCCAATGAACTGTGAATACATTTATGTGACACTGAGGCCATGTCATGGTTAAATGTTGATCCTGAGCAGAAAAGGGTTAAGCCCAAAATGGAATGTAGGCTGGAGGGGAGAAAGAGAGAGGAGAAATTTTCCTTGCTGAAAATGGGACGGTCTGGATTTCTTCTGTCCTAAAGTTTTTTTTTCTTATCTATTGAGAGTGTGGCATGTGGACGAAAAAGATTTGGAGAACAATTTCTCTCTTCCTTGAAGATTTAGGCAAACAAATATATTTTCGTTGATGAAAATAAATTGGGAAATGAAAACAAGGAGCGAACCCGTTTTGAGAGACGAAGTTATGAAACCATATCCTGTAATTGCTGAGAGAATGATCTGGTTTGTGTTTTCGCTGGATGTGGGTAAATCCAAAAATGGAGAGATAATTTTATCTCTACCTTGACAAGGCAGGAAAATTAAAATTAATCATTAGAATAAACTACACCCTTTCATCGACACGATTTGAAAATTAGACTTGTCACAAAGACAGTTTTTTTTCCGGCCCTGAGAGATTGGCCGAGGTATAATGCTGAGAAGGAAGGAGGAAGAGGGGGGATTTGGCACCTTCTGCGTGCAGTGGTTTTGCGAGATGTGAAGTGAAGCAGACTGGAATTGGGAAAGGAACAATCTCTGTAACTACTCCCAATGGGGTGGATAATTCTCCCAATGGGGTGTATAATTCTCCCAATTTGGAAAGTTGATTAAGAAAGCAGAAATAGTGAACAAAGAACCTTTATTAAGATAAATGTGGAAGTTAAAGAATTAACGAATCCCAAGAACCCTCGACCCCACGCCAGTTTTGGGCCGAGGTGCATATAAGCAAATACCTTTGAGCTCGAAGACTTGGGCTGCGAATCGCGTATTGAGTGCTTCTGGCTTCCATGTCAGCTGCCACCAGATCCCGAAGAACTTTGAACCCCAATTATTAGCCGAGACACAGTGTCACTATAGAGACTGATGGGGGAATGGTTAATTTTAGTTGCACCAAAAAGTATATAAACCAATGGAAGTTTAACCCCATGAATCTTTTGTTTTGCTTATTTATTTATTGTGAAGATATTTTTTCCTTAATCTAGCACCCTGCATGGCTTGAACCAGCGATGCGATTATTACGACATTCGATCTTCCACTGCTCTGAGATCAAGAACACAATGCGGGCAGAGTTGGTGTGGAACGAAGCGGCCAGCGACCAACAGCTTGGACCAGCGTCAGCACTAACCAGCGCAGAGTTAGACGTGTGGTTAAAACGTCGTCCTAAGATCCTGAGAACCGGACCACTAAACGTGGTTACATCACCGGCTATAGGCGGTGGTAAAAGTTGTTATATTTGTATTACTCAGAGACATTAATGCTATATATTTAACAGTAGTATACACAGTTAGCAATGATTGAAAGTGCTCGAATTTATAGGCACGTACAATTTTAACATACGCTGGAACCAAATATTTTTTTATTTGGCACGAAATTAATTGCGAAACCCAGCGAAAGTCACCCATGAAATAAAAATAAATGTTTGTATGGAAAGTAAGGACCTACGTACATCAAATTGTTTTTAAATTAAGTGGCGGCAGAAGAGTTATCGTTGAACTTTTAAAAGGTTAGCATAAATATTAATGCAATACTTAAATGCAGCAATCAATTTTGAGTTCTTCTGTTTATTGTTGCCTATCGCATCTACTACTCCCTACTTATTGTGATGAAGGTCTACTCAGGAAACTCCACAGGAGTTAGCTTAAATGCATCCCACCATAGCGCGGCTTTTAAGCTAGTATGTAGATAATTTTATACTCCTTCCAATATATGAGCATTAGTATTGCGTGTATGTATGTGTGTGTGCGCGATCGTTTGTAATGAATTCATACACATATACTTTACCCTAGTATATAAAGTGTTGTTTGCACAAAAGAAATAGAATATTACCTATCTTTGTCTTATATATGTAATATATTTTCTCAAGCAATTCTGGGAGGATTTTAAAAAATTAAACATCATTTATGAAGGGATATACGTACAGCGTTCCACTTTACAAGAATGAAATCCATTTTCTTGGCCAAGGTGTCATCGCCAACATTTTCTATGTACCTGTTGTAATCTGCGTCGATATAAACACCAATTTCTATCACAGCCTTTCCTGACGTGTCAATAGGCTTATAGGGCGTCATATTAGACAAATATGCCTCTTTGTCCTCATTTTCTTCAATTTCGGCAATGTCATCTTCTAAATCGTTAAAGATTTCGGCCTGGTAGAAAACTGGTTCAAATGAAAAGTGAAAATTTACATGACAGTTTTAAGACAGTTGGGACGATGAAAATAAAAACAAATATTTTTAAAATAGAAAATTTAAAAACTATAATTTAGTCTTTCTTTCTTACTATAATGCGGTAGCTCCAATACGAACATTTCAGTGTGTTTGGGTGTCGATCTGAAGACAGTGCAAAGGATTCGGAAAAAATTGGATGAGTCTAATGGTGATTACGAAGGCACAGCAGCTTCAAAAACTCAATCTGTTGGTTCTGATGAGAAAAGAACTCCCGAATGTGTTGGTGATGGCCTCAGACTCAACACAGAGGCCTACATCAAGTGCCTTGATGAGATAGTGCTTCCCTAGATCAAGAGGACAAGAAGTGCTACCCTGGCCCAAGAGGGCAAGAAGACACTATGTCTGGCAACAGAACTCTGCACCATGCAACACAAGCAGGAGAACTCAGTCATGGCTGTGATCAAATCACTCTTGATTATTGTGTGTTTGATGCAGTTAAACGAGAGACCAACAAAATTCCTTGTAACACCAAAGATGAACCGAATGCAAGGATTATGGCAGCCCTAATTAACTTAAAGATACCATCCAGAAGAAATGCAGGAGATTGGAGGCTGTGGTTGAAGCCGATTTTATTAAATAAATTTACTCTCTATATTTTTGCGTAATTTTAGTAAATTTATCTGGTAAAATGAGATGTCAGCGCTATTTTCATTTTTGAGTAATTTAGACGACAATCTATCCATCACATTAGCGAAATCCTTATTTACATGAGTTTTTAAATTATAATGGATTTTGGAATAGAATAATCATAACCCTACACAACGATATCAATTTTTTTGAAATTTGGCGATCCAAAGAAAAGTTATTGGCTTTAACGTTTCACCTCCTCTCAAATCTAGATGTTCTTTCTTTTCCGTTTAGAGGGGGGGCGTTATAAATGGGTGTTTCTAGTATAGTAGGAATGAGTTTACTGCTGGTTAACATTTGATTCAGGTACTACAAGAAAATACCAACGAAGTTTATGTTTAGTGGGTGATGATTGAATTCCCTCCTAGCCCAACGTAAAGAACTTATCTTCTCGGTAGTGCAAACCAGTAAATGTTAGCAAACAGAAAATATATTTGCCAACATTAATTCTTTATTTGGTTACCATGTTTTTAATTGGTATTTTTTCTTTTTTTTTTTCTTTGTACGACTGAGTGAGACTCTCGACTTGTTAACACTTTTCTTGAAAAGAAATTACGATTTCATTCGGCGGAAACGATGAGGCACAGCAAATGCAACAAAAAAGGTGTGTTTAACTATCCGAAAAAACACATGAAATTATAACAATGAAAATTAATAATAACAACAGTAGTTGTTATTAACGTTTATTGATGTATTAAAACTTGCAGTTAGCTATAAATATCTTTCTAGTAAAAACAGAACCAGTGAATAAACTTATACCAAAACTTTATTGCACTTTACTCTGACTACTCGTCTACTGACGGGTATAACAGGGTGCTTTTTATACCTCATAGATCTTAAGGGGAGGTAACTGATGATTTATCAGTACAATCTTTATTTTCAAGTATAGAGGAAGAATTAAAAGCAAATATTTGTAACTTTTGAACTTAGAAATGTAATTGAGTGTAATACTAGAAACTGTTAGTTTAAAATATGTTGGTTTATTGTCAATGATGAAATAAAGATAGAATTTGAAAAGGTGTTATTTCAGGACAAAAGATAAATAATAAGTATATTTTGTTATGTGACTTTTGGCAAGGAAGACAGTAAAATATTCAAAACTAATTCCTTTAAATTACATATTTTACAAGAAGTTTTTAATTCTGCTCAATTCAACTGTTCCCAAGTCCCTACCTGTAGAACAATGTGACACATATCCATAATACCTATGCATTGATTGAAGTAGATATTTATGATTTATTTTTATAGGCTTCAAAGAAGAAATAGTATTCCAGGAATCAATATAAATTTTAAATTATTATAATCTAAACTTTATTTTCTTACCGTTTTCATTTTGCGTATTGTTCCTTATTGCCACAAGATGCCGATCTCCACCATCAACAGGGAGCACAACGATTTCCTTATCGTCGGTGTGGAATGTTCCTCTCTGTAAATGATGAAATCATATATATATATATATATATATATATATATATATATATATATATATATATAATAAATTTAATGGTCAGAATTGAATTAAACCAGGAAACTGTAGTATTAAAAAGTGCTCAGTACACATGTAAAAAATCAAAAATAAAGCGGATTCAACTGACCTCCTGGTTTTTAATATATATATATACATGTAAAGACAAAAGGAAAAAATATCTTAGCCAATGCGTCTCATCCTCCGATGGACTTTATCAAGGCAAATGTAAGGATTTTATTTTGCAACAAGTATAAACAAAAGTAAAAATATTAGTTTTCCAAATTTTTAAAATTTAAGAAACGCTCATAAATATTCACTTGGATAACTGAAAAGTCTAGGCAAATTATGGAGGATGCTAAAATATTAAATTTAAAAATTCTAAAAAAAATCTATCGCTTTTACAGATATATATTTTAGTTATATCAGAATTATATATATATATATATATATATATATATTATGCTTTATTTCATCAAAATCAATATACATAAAAATGAAAAATATACAAACATACATCAATGGGCATAAAAATCAACTTCTCTCTCTATCTTTGCTTTGAGATGTAAAACTGCAGTGCTTCTTCATATGCCTACTATATATATATATATATATATATATATATATATATATAGCTGGCCCGCTAAAGTCCGAGCTTCCTGCTAGCCTTGTTGCTAGCGAAACACTATTGCATTTATTCTTGTTCAACACTCAAAGATAAGGACAGATTTTTTGAGTTCATAATTATTTTCACTTCCCTGTTTGAAAGATCAGGGTACTCATTGTTGAATTACAAATCCAATGTAAAGAAATCCCTAGAAATGGATGGGTAAATCTGGACATACCCAAAAGTATAATTTTAATTCTGACCTTATGCAACCCTTTAACTTTCGAAAAGAGGTAACGATTTGTTTTCAAATTTCACTAATAAATCATTTTTATCACAAGTTATCTACCATCGCCTGACGAAGTACAATCATAGTATTGAAACATGAAAGCTCTTGTGTAGCGATGTAAAATGTTTTTATTATAATAAAAATATTATAAAGTATTTAGCATTACTTTATACGTTTTCAGTAACTCATTTATGCAGTCATATTATTAAATCTTTTTTTTATTTATTCCTACTGCTTTTAATCTTAAACATATGTCAAGTGTGCTGCTATAAATCGACGAATTAAATAGTCTTCTTACCATTCCGTGACAGTAGGAGAAACTGGCCGATCCTCCATGGGAAGTGACTTCACCGACCAAGTAACAGTCTGGATGAACAACGTCCACCTTTTGTTGATTGTCGCCATCAGTTAGTATTACTCTAGCATCTGGGTGGAGTATCTGCGTCGGGTGGAACAAATTAGCAACATAGACTTCGTCATCCACTGGCACCCGAAGAGTCGTCTGGTCGGTTGCAAATCTTCGTTTTCGATATCGAATTTCTGTGTGGTCAAATCTTATGAAAAAGAAAAACAAGTTACGAGAATCGTGCATGCAATGAACATTTTTCTGGATGTTTGTTTACCCCCCCACGCCAATATTCATTTCGTATAAAATTTTGAGAAATGTTACGATTTTGAGTACTGATAACAGTCGTTATAAAATATATATTTTTAACAGTCAGTACATTTCGATCTATGACTAAAATCAACAATAATCATGAAGTAACAAACCAACACAGTGGAACAAAATGGTAAATATATTTTTCAAAAAAGCTAATATTCGAAAATAATTTTCGTTAAATATTTTTTTTTTATTTTTACCAAATAAATTTTTTTAAGGTTACCTAATATCAAACATTGTGAAAGGAGATTCTCGCGAACAAATTTAGTGCGTGTAACTTAGAGAGATAGAAGAATTGTACCAATTATATATATATATATATATATATATATATATATATATATATATATATATACATGAATTATTCACACAAAAAAACTAATGCAAAGGTTAATGATTTAAATGGCGAGACATCCATCATCGCAAACAATTCAAATAATATACAAAATATATATATATTTCCATATATATATATATATATGGATATATATATATGGAAATATATATATATATATGGAAATATATATATATATATATATATATATATGGATATATATATATATATGGAAATATATATATATATATATATATATATATATATATATATATATATAATATATATATATATATATGGAAATATATCCATCATTACAAATGGTGTTGTTGATCGGTCATGACTATCAGTTTCATATATATCGCAACGTACAATCATGAAACGCCTGTTGCGTTTCAAGTGTATTTATTCTCACCTTGGGGAACCCAAAGTTGAAATTCACGTGTAGCAAGCTTGCACACACGTAGTGTAAATAATAGTCAAAATCACTGAGTAGGAAATGCAAATGTCTGACATAAAATAGTATAACCAAGCATTGCTAGATTTAGAAAAAACAACAACTAAAACATCATATCTTCTTATTTCTATTAGTGTTCTACTGCCTCAACGTCCTATAACTTCAAAGTAGGAGACATTATAGTTTTTTTTTTCGCTACTTAGAGGGTGAGCTTGTTTAAGTATCTATGGATGGATGGATTCTTCCTTCGAGACCAACGGATGAGGGTTCAGTCAAAAATATATATTATGAGTTCTCATATGGATCTTTAGGTGTTTCCCATCCTTCTAGACTTCACATTAGTGACAGGTGTGACCATCAGGTGGTGGAATTATGAGTTTTTGAGGTTTTATTTTATGACCACAAGAAGTCCCGTCTTGCTTCGTGCCAGAAAACCACAGAGGGAAATACACACACACACACACACACACACACACATATATATATATATATATATATATATATATATATATATATATATAAAGAGTTTGTTTTATATATCCCACACGGTTAAAAATATATAGAAAAAATTACTTGAAAGTGCATCTAGAATCTTTAAGTATATTTATTTAGGGTAACTTTACCGGTTTCACAGTTCTAGGATTTTCAAAGGTTAAATTGAGATGGAGAGATGTGTGGCTATACCATCTATATATAACAAAATCTTATGATCATCAATTTTTGACACAAAAAATTACTATGTCTGGTCGCGTGATCATGATCAAACATTCAAATTGCGTTTTAAATACATAACAATTTGAATCACTTTTTTTAGCCCTAAAACAGAAAGAATTCTCCAACATAATATATATATATATATATATATATATATATATATATATATATATATATATATATATATATATATATAATGCCAAAGATTGTTCCGACAACTTTACGCAGCCAAAGAGACTATATGAGGTTGATAGCAATCAAAATAAGACATTACTTGAAAATAATCAATGGTATACGACCCAACAGACTTAAATTATTCAAATCAAAATTAAAAATGATAATGTTAGTCAATTTGATGTGTGATTCCCGTATATATTATGCAAAAATACCCCTGATCATATTTTTGTGTGCAATTCATTACTTAAAGAAAATATGTTGTATTTGAAACAATGAAAAGTGACGAAAAGTGGATAATTTAAAACAACGTGAAACACAAGAGATGGTGAAGCAAGTGAAATGAATCCCCACTAATTGTACCAAAGACTGATTTTCATTCAAAGAATCTGCTGTTGTGTATGTATATGAATTTGAACACAGTCATCAACTATAACAAATAATTGATTCGAACAAGTGCTTAAGTAATTAAACAAGTAATTAAGCCAAATGAAATCAGTATGTCAAAATGCCCTGAACTGGCCCAGAGAAAGAGCATACTTTTGCACCAGAATAACCTTAGTAAGTTTCTTTCGAGAATAAGTAAAAATTGTTTTCCTCATGTGCCGTATTCAGCCGATGTTAAACTGTCGGATGATCATGTATCCTGGTCTTCACAGATTTCTCTTATTTACATTATTTACATTCCTCGGACTGTTGTCCCCATCTTTATTGTCATGTTCACGACATTTCGGCCGTTGTACGCTCCAGCCTTCTTCAGGTGATTGGAATTTCGAACTGAACCCTTTATTTCGTTCACCGGGGTAGATTGTACTAGTTCCACGTACCATGCCAATTTCGGATGTCTCAGTTATCCAATATAAACTTTCTTTTTTTTTTTTTTTTTCGATAGGAGATTCCCAGAAACAAATATAGTAATTTTAACATAAACATTTATTTTTTATCTCTGTTGCAACGTCTAGTAAACTTTATTTATTTATTGAAGATTTACGGGTGTGCTTACTTACTTCTTTAATTAATTCAGCGTTTGTTCACCTGTGCATCTATCGGTATCGGTCTATCTGTATCTCTCTTCTCCTTTCTCTCTTTCCTTCTCTCTCTTGTTTGCTAACCATCGCTCAAAGCCAGACGCCTATATGTGTTTACTGAAATGAGCTTTGTATTACACAATTTCCCCGAAGGCGGATCGAACTCACTACAGTAATAATGATCTGCCAAGTTTGCTTCCTACTCGCAACCCAAAGGCGAAGTAACACCTAGTTTTATACATTTCTCATTCCCTGCTCATCATCTATCCAATGTTTCCTATTCGTACATTTCTCTCTCTTATTTATTTATTTTTCTTTCACACACTGCATTTATCTCTGATTCTTACTCTTCAAAAATTTGTATACAAAAATAGAAAGGGGCATAAGGCAAGGATGCGTCTTCTCACCGGACTTATTAAACCTATACAGCAAGTCAATTCTGAGGGAACTGGAAATCCTACCAGGATTCATCATTGGCGGCCACAATCTTAACAACATAAGATACGCAGATGACACTGTGCTGATAGGAGACACGGAAAGAAAACTACAAAACCGCCAACGGAAGGTAGCGAAGGAGAGCGAGAGGAAGGGACTAAGCATAAACTAAAAGAAGAGAGAATGTATGCTCATCAGCAAAAAGATGAGCCCGAAATACGATTTACAGGTCGGGGAGACTAAAATTAAGCAGGTACGGAAATTTAAATATCTGGGAAGTGTTCTGACAGAGGATGGTAAGTGCGACGCCGAGATCCGAAGATGGCCAAAGATGCATTCGAAAAGCTAGACAGCGTATTACAAGACAGGAGGATTTCTTTGGTAAAAAGAAAAGAGTACTGAACTGCTACATGATATCTGTCCTCCTTTACGATAGCGAATGTTGGACTGTCTCCTCAAAGATGAAGAAGAGATTCGAGGCAACAGAGGTGTGGTTCTACAGAAGGATTCTAAGGATACCATGGATCGAACATGTGAGCAACGAGAGGATGCAACCAAGAGGAAATTGGAGAGGATGCAAACAAAAAGGAAATTTATACTTAACATCAGGAGGCAGCTGAAATTTCTGGGACGCGTAATGAGAAAGGGGGCTTGGAAAATCTGATACTCACAAGATGGATAGAGGGAAAGAGGGACAAGGGAAAGCAACGTGTGATATACTTAAAGGGCTTAAGCAAGTGGATGGCAGAACAGTGTTTGGAAGAAATAAAAGTTAAAACTTATTGAGAGCTACAATAGAGAGGAGAAAATTGAGAGCCATGATCGCCTACATCCTGAAGACACACGGCCCATAAAAGAAAAAAAGAATTACGAACAACCTTATTACTGTTGCTATAAAAGCCATAATTTTTTTTCATAAAACTGTTTTGATCATACTGAATGGTAGGTTTTACTTACGGTTTAATTTCCCCATCAATTGACATCAGTAATTTCGTAAGCGTAAAAGCGTCAAATTCATCTAATATTTAAAAAGAGAAAAAGAAAAAGGAAAGTTACAAAAATATATTTATTCATAATCTTCGCATCAATGTTACTTATTTAATACAATATACAAGATTGTATAAATGTACAAAATGTTTACTACCAAAGTCCTGAAATGAAAAAATGCTTTGTTACTGTGTAGACCAGGTATTCTGAACGTGAAGCGTACGCTCTAGAGATGGTGAGCAATATGGAATTTTGGTAAGTGGAGCAAAAAAGCATTCGATACCTGAGAACTGAGTTAATGTTTATTGATTATTTCTAAAAGTGTAGATGAATTTAAATTTTATAGCTTAATTCGCAACATTCTTTTTCTATAAGGCGCGCACAAATTATAAACATTATTACCGTATTCTTGTCAAATCTCTATGAAATTTATATATTGCTGTTTTCAAAGTATGAGTCTACTACTCCAGTCTATCATCACTTACGTTAAAAAACAGATTGTTGAAAAAGTTGACAAAAGTAGATGTTTACTGTCATGTTTCCAGGAGAGGTTAGAGGAAAAGGTATAGATTCGGAATATATTTAAGTGGCAACAGTTTATCAATATTTAAATTATTTTTTTTCAAATTTACTCTTTCTTATTGCTATAACTTTTATTGTGGGTCTTTCAACGCTTCGTACCCCCATAAAAAGGTCTGATCAATGGAAGTTATTTGTAACCAATGTACCAAGGATGATTGTTAAATATGAGCATTGTCTATAGCTATTTTCACAACAGTAGTATTCCCTAGTCTATCAAACTCTCAACTGCCCTTGCCTTGCCTTTTGTTCTTCAACCTCGAACTACAAATGTAAAAAAAAATGGTGACCAATATACTAAGAATCGTTTCTCGAATACACAGTCAAACACCATATGTTCTGTTGTCAGGAATTCATCATTTGCTTAAATAATGAAGAAAACTTGCGCAAATACTTTACTTTAGCTAATACACAACAATTTTTTTTATAGATTTGTTCATTTAAGATTAAGATGGTTAATAAAAAAGACAATGTCTTTAATCAGAGAAGTACGTGAATTTTCCTGTTGTAGATTATGAAAGGATACCTTTATGTATGTTATGCTAAAGTTTGACCAATGAGACAATGAAAGATGGTTGCTTTTACTTATATTTGAAAGCGAAACATAGAAAGCATATTAATTGATTCGCTAAGAATTATGTTTGAAAATAGATCAACATTGATTCCATTGTTTTCTGGACTAATTTCACCCAATAATCAACTCCTTCGGGTTAGTTATGAAATTTTTATATAGCAAAACAAAGAAGATATTATAACGGAGAATAATAATAATAATGATAACAATAGCATGCCAATGAGACACAAAATAGTTTGCAAAAGAATAGATGAGAAGAGTACAAATGTTGAAAACCAGTTTACTGTAAAGTTAAAATTTACAGTAATCATGGCTGAACCTACTTTAAAAATCATCGAGTCCTTTTCTATGTAAGATATATTGATCATACTGTATATATATATATATATATATATATATATATATATATATATATATGCTCCTGAAAAATTTATTTCGGTTGAGCTCTCTGGAGAGGAAGTGTGGATTTGTAAACAGTGACTATAACGACTAATAATGCAAGACTCTTCAGTAAATCGAATCAAGTTCTCTCAGTCACTGTGTGTTTATATAAAAATAAATACGCTTAAATTCACCTTCATCCCTGCCGTGCACCAACGGCTTAGTGGTTGAATCCCCGACTGATGCCTATTCAGTCGGGTTTTGATCCTAGCTAGAGGCAACCGGACGTCTAGCCACACTGATGAGATATGAAACAGTCTGTCTGTGGATTACAATATAGATATATATATATAATATTAAAATGACATTTTGTTTGCATTTAATTTGGCTCTAAGGTAATTGCTTACAGATATTTCACCTTCATTCACTTGTCTAAAAGTAATGGTTAACAAGTTAGTTTTTGCAAATCATGGCTTGTGTAGTGTGTTTAAATTTTATTGAATTGTCTACCATATAGGCAAGTTAGGATAAATAAATGTCAAAGGTGCTTCAGGCCGTTTACAGTTGCTTAAAACGTCTTAAAATAGGAAAACGGGTTATAATTTATATGTTGCGACAGTTATGAGAATTACAAAAACACAAAGTATTTAAATGTTTGCAGATTTCAAGTTTCTATTCTTGGCAAACTTTTTAGTACATACTCTCTCCAAACACGCATTTTTTAGTGTTGAAAGGATTGTAACTCACCAGAGTTAAGACCGAATCTTTTTGCTTCATGCAAAGCCTCTTCTGAGAAAGCTGACGAGCTCTAAAATAGAAGGAAAAAAAGTCAAGAAAAACTTAATAGCAACACAATTAAAGTGTTAATTTCAATAAAACTAATCCTAAATAAAAAGAATCTTTATCAATACGACTCAATAAATATGTATGGTTACTTTGCTGGACCAAGGATAACAGAAGGTCGATATTCGCGACTAACTACTTCCAATTTCTGTGTGTGAGAAGGTAAAGATTAATTAAAGACAGAGGCAAGGAAGGGATTAAATTGTGCTAAAGAGTTACATTTGGATAAACTTTATGATCTGATTTGGAAAGATTGGTTGACTTTCAAAAAAAGTAAAAGATGCACGGAAAGTAAAAGGAGTCGTCATAAAAATAATACATTAATGAAGTCAGTCCATCTACTATGTTTGAATTTCTATGGTTTATCATTCAAATCTTACTTAAAAACAAGAATAAACAAACACTCAAATAAACAATATTAGAGGGAGACGCGAGCGCACATATACAGGGTGCGATGGGTAAATTGTCGCCATTTTATATTTTAATTTCATGCATGCGCATTGTTTATTTTTGATTTTGTCGACTACATAGTATACTAGGGTCAACTGAGCACCGTCTGTGAGAAAAGAAACGCCATGACGTAATTCACAGGGAAGAGGATTTGGAAATAGCTGGATGATATACCCAGTCAACATCATTGTATTTGGAGTGATTACTAGTGATGGCGACGTTATGCCTCCAGTCATCTTCTCACAGGGCCTCAGACTCAGACTCAACATTGACGCCTACATCAAGAGCTTTGAGGAGATAGTGCCAACCTGGGTCAAGAGGGTGGCTGCTGGAAGACACTATGTCTGGTAACAGGATTTGAACCATGCCACATAAGCAGAAGAACCCATTTATGGCTGTCAGACAATTTATGCGACCACATCACCCCTTACATCTTGGTACCTAAATTCCCGGACTGTAACCCCCTTGATTATTATGTATGGGGCGCAGTTGAGCGAGAGACCAATGAAACTCCTTTTAACACCAAAGACGAACTGAAGGCAATGGTTATGGCAGTATTCACCAATTTAAACAAGGAGACAGTTCAAAAAAGTTGCAGGAGATTCCAAAGTTGTCTGGAGGCTGCGGTTGAAGCCAATAGCGATTTTATTTAATAAATGTACTCTTTAGTATATCAAGATATTTTTGTGTAATTTTCAAAAATATATCTATTAAAATGAGATGTCAGTGATTTTTGTGTAATTTAGAAGACAATTTATCCATCGCACCCTGTACAAGGATACTTCATAAAAAAAAACTCCGAGCACAGGACCTTTATTTAAATTCCTAGATGTCTTATCTATGTATTCCGTCGGATGATTTTTACAGTTTATTTTGTAAAATCCTGCTTCAGGTTTAATATTTATTTTGTTTTGGGTTGATAAACATTCCTGTACGACCTATCATATCTAGTTATTTACGGTCATAACTTTTTGATTGCTTATTGATATATTTATTTAGTATTTATTATTTTATTCATTTTGTTTGTTTTGATTATTTTTATTTGGGTATTTTTCTTTGGTTCTAAGACCATGAAAAATAAAAAGCATTAAACCTAAACAAAAGAATTGGGAATGATCAGTTTTCTACTTACTTCCCTTAATCCCTGCAGTGACATACATAGAGCCTGCTAAAAAAAGTAATAGCATTTCGGTTTAAAGATTGCATTGAGGTGTGAAACAGACAGGCACAATACACAGTTGAAATCTATGTCCACACTGTCTGACTGTCTCTCACTCTATCTCCCCGTATATATATATATATATATATATATATATATATATATATATATATATATATATATATATATATATATATATAAATGTGTGTGTGTGTGTGTGTGTGTGTGTGTGTGTGTTTGTGTGTGTTTTAAACATATCACGTTATCAAAAGAATTTTCGAATAAATAGACAACACGTTTCATATTATTTAATGAAACGTGTATGAATATATATATAGAAAGACAATGTATTTCGTTTTATGTAAATTGAATTTATTAAACAAAGTAACTAATAATGACGTCTGATAAGCTTAATAAATGATAATGATTAATAATCGTTTAATGATAATGTTATTAAAACGCTTATCAGACGTTATCCAAAAGAATTTACATAAAATAAATAGACAACACTTGTCTATATTATTTAATGAAAAATCGTAAAATTATTTAATTTTGAATATATATATGTGTAACTAAACAAAGGTGTAAAATGGTGACAATAGGAAAACTGTAATAGCCGACGCGTTTCCTGGTCCAGTGTGGACTTTTTCAAGGAAAAAAGTTCATGAATGCTTCGATTGTATTAACAACTATGATCATATGGCCATCCATATTCGTGAAACATGTTCTCCATTTGATTTTGCTCACAGTAGAATCAAATTCTTGTTAGAATGTACAAATTCGTCAGAAGAAAATTTGATGTTGTTTGTTGCATTCTTTATTTTTTAGCGTTTATCCACTGATCAATCAGTAATGCCACTTACCTGCGCAGATCGAAGCCCTGATAATAATAAAAGAGCCACGGAAACCAACCACAAGCCCACTCCCATGGATTTGTCGGAAGATAGGTACCGCATCATGGTAAACCTTCCGTCTTCCGTCTATGGATGTCAACTGTCAAACTGTGGTTGCACTGCTTAAATTTGGTTTTAAAAATTAGCCCACCGGTTATTTCACACTGATTGTGTTATATTTATCTAATCGGGTAGATAAAGGTATTCATGAAGTCGATTGAGAAACAAAGTAAGAAACGGTAAATAAATTGTGCATTACGAGATGAAGCCTTTACAACTACAATGGAGGATCTTTCTTTTAAGTAACGGAATACTTTTGCAATTCTATCTCTATTACAAGAAAAGTTATGAGCTCAACTATAAAGCTCAGCAAAACAAAACAAAACTTGATGTTTGGCTATTTGGTCTGATTTTAGCAAGTGAGTTGGGTTGAAAACTTTTCAGCACCCCTTATATAATGATCTGATTTCTGTTTATGAATATGTTTCTTATTGTATCACAGCAAAAACGGCACATCGTAGCGAGATATTATTTGCAGAATACCATCAAAATAATGTAAATTGAAGAAAAAAAAACAATTTAATAATAGTGTGGAAACTACGTTCGTGTTCACCCGGATGGTAATGAGCTAATATTTGTGTATTTATTGCAAAAACTGCATATAAGATAGTGATAATATTGGAAGTGGAGAAAAAACAGAAAAGAATTCTAATTATCGCATAAAATAATGATATCAGTAAAACAATGATAACATATTTTGCAAGAAAAGATTTATTTTACACACATACGCACACACACACGGACGCACACACACACACACATATGTCTGTATAAAAGAGAAGGTAAATAAACGCATAATTATTTATTTTTTATATAAAAATTATTAATCTTTGCATTTTTTCTGTTCTCCTACAACCATTAACATTTCCATACTTTATAACATAAAAAACAAGCAAAGTTTTATAAAACAATTTGTATAAATTGTAAATTTATATGTTGAAAAAGCATTTAGTACGTGACTTCTGCTGATTAGGGATTGGTAGGGTTACAATTTGAAATTTGAAATGTAATTGAAGATTGCCTAAGTACTATTCTGTAATCCGCTGCAAAGGTAAAAAGTTATGAAATCTTTTGAAGTGAATAGTCTTTAAAATAGTTCTCTTTCCTTAAATCGATAGTTTTACGCATTTTTTTTTAAGTCTGTCGATGTTCAAAAATTATAAAAAAAATTAATGAGTAGTTCCATTTATTATTTGCAAATAAATCAATTATAAACTCAGTAAGTAAAAAATTACATCAAGCATAGCAGCCACCACTGGCGTCTTTTAAGCAAGTTTCTTTAATACTCCCTGTTATATGAGATCGTAACAGTTACATATGTATAAGCATAGAGACGATTTGTTGAAAGTGTAATATAATAATCATAGTTACATAGTTTCAAGTAATTTTCGTATATTATTGTGTAGACAAATTATAACGTAATCTACTAATACCTAACTGATTATGCATTTAAAAAAAAAAGGTCTAGACAACGCGTGACTCGTTTGATCAACCTTGTTGTGTTTAATGTTTACATTTAGTTTCATGAAGAGTTTGTGAAACTAAAGGTATTTTGAAAGTACATTTATTTAAAGTTAGTTTAGAGAAAATATAAGGTTCAGATTATAAAACATTGAAGTTGCTTTCAAAACAGCGGTTTTTTCTCCATTTCCTTCTCTCCCCACTTCTTACAAGATAATAAATTTTCATCTTTCTTTCACCCACTTTCTATATATGACGTCTGGCAAACACACAAGAAAACAAAGTTCACAGACTTTTATAATAATAAAGATTTCCGAATCGTATTATCGAGTGCTTAATAAATATGATTTTCTGTAGCTATAAGATAAACGATATTTTAAATCACATACAATATAATATTAATGAATGTAACAGGAAAGTACTCCACTATCTTTCCCTACAAAAGCTACGAGCACTTCAAAAGTATCAAAGGAAATGAAGTTGTGGAGAGTCATGACCCGCTAACTCTAAAAGGAAAGTTGCATTTAAAATGATATGGTATATACAAAGACATGAAATGAGTAAACAAACAACATTATTTTCACACAGTACCTTTGAACGACGTTCCAAATAATTCAAAAGTAATTTATAAACCAAATTAAATATTGGTGAACTAGAAAGTATTATAGACGTTACTTTTCCTGGAATCGAATTATTCAGCTGTGCCATTATCTTTTGTAGGTAGGTTCTCCAGAAAACATAAAACTAAACCTATTTTGAAGAATGTTTTCTGGGCATGTTCCTAATTTCATGATCTAAAATAATCCAGACATTTTAATAGTTTTCATATATGTAAACTATGGGAAGCACAGTGCAGTAATGGATAGTGGCTTTGAGAGCCGAGTTCGAATTCCTGTCGAATCCATTACATACCTTGAGAAAGGTATGAATCCTCTTCTCCCCCCCAGCTATGGGTAAATAGCAGGACAGACCAGGTTCTATAGCTTTGGATCACAACTGGTCTACCGCAGAAGGAAATGACAACCTACTGCGGAGAAAATCTGCCTCGTCAGTCATGTATCGAAAGACACATGATCACCTAAGCGTGTATCACGCATGGCACATAACTGACTAACATAAGAGTCACTTCCTACATTGTCTTCCATTAAGAAGGAGCTGCAGAAAGTGTGTTGATTCAGATGAAGACAAGAAAAATATTCTGTACCAATCCACACGCGACAATATTCATCACATCTTTCATAAATTTTTAATGACCACCGCCACAAATTGCTCTCTACATCATAACAGAAAACCAGCCATGTTTGATAGTCGGCTTCAAAAGTTCTTGGTGAGGTACTCTCTGTATCCATATCAGACCGCGTTTTGAAAAATGAGCAAATGAAATCTAATATGAAAGTATGACACTATAATAAATCTAAGAGTCAGTCCGCCAACTATATGTTGACTGTTTACGAAACAATGTTTTTTTTAATTCTAACTGAACTATCATAACGCCCAATGAGATGAATGTGGCGGCTTTCTCATCGTCAATTGATTCCGATATATCTTAACATATTTTCAAATTCCTGTCTCCTCATACAAACACACTTTTTTCTGATACTTCAGGCCTTATTTATTTATTGTTATATGACCCCACATTTCTCAATTTCACTTCCATTTGATATCTGATCATTCTGCCTTAACCAACTATACAATGAATGTTATCATAGTCAAATATAAGTTAATTAAGTGTCATTTTATTTACGCTGTGGCCGTGTACTCAATTCAGATTATTTGACTGTTTATTCTTCACTAGGAAAATAATAATCTGAAATACACCAAAAGGCTTTAATAATAGATAAATATCAGTTTCTCATGATAACAAAATTCTACAAGTTGTTCTACTTCGTCCTCATAATTAAGTAAATTATCAATATTTACTAAACATAACTTTCTACGGCACCGCATAAGATGTGAAGTGTAGAAAATAGTGTCATGCCATTTAAAAAAAGAATAGGTTTGCTTGTTTAGAAAATTAGCATTCGAAATTCTGATTTTACCTTGCTTTTTATTATATCTTTATATTTTTCTAGCTTGAATATTGTTTCTATTCTCATATATATCTCTTTTAATGATGGTCCGCAACTTTCTATTGCATTTATTTCTGCAGAAGCTAAAGACCATTCCATTAATTTGGTGTCCTTGAAACCTTTTGTTGTGCCAGGTGAGCAACAGATAGCTTTATGGTATGATCTTGTATGAATACATTTCATATTTATTTCAGGCTTATACTTAGCAAAAGTTTCTTGTCCAAGAACTTACAAAGTTATTTTTTTCTTTTATTTACTTTCACCCCATCACCAATTTCCCAGGGACATAATTTTACTGCCTACGATACTAGTCTAAAACATTACTCCATCTTAGCTCTGTTGTCTTCTAAATCGTGTTGATTTACTATTTCCATGAAAGATTTAACCTCTAACACTGCAATCTAGTGTATTCAATGTAGCACTATATTCATCATTAAGAATCTAATTCTTCGCCTAACTTAGATGTCTGTGATGTTTACTCAAAAGTGGTATTTTAATTGAATATCTTACTTATTATAAAATGCAGATTGTGTGTGTGTCTGTACGTTTATATATTGGATCGGATTTCCTACATTTTTCAACCGATTTCAACAAAACTTCACAGGACAACGTAAAATTACCTTGTGGTGGTTCTGACAGCGCCAAAAATTGGAAAAACGCAATTGTTTTTGTACAAAATAAATTTAAAACACGATTCTGTCGCCAGAATGAAAAGGGGACAACTCATATCGAGTTATACTTATTATAAAACCCAGATTGTGTGTGTGTGTGTGTGTGTGTGTGTGTGTGTGTGTGTGTGTGTGTGTGTGTGTGTGTGTATATATGAGATCGGATTTCCTACATTTTTCAACCTATTTCAACAAAACTTCACTTTTCTTTGGCAGGTAGTGTTTCTTATTGTCTTGCACACCTTTTTCTTTATTTTTACATTCAGAATGCTTTAAAAATTCCATTTACAAGACAATTGTTTGTAATAAAATTCTATTCAATCGATAGACTCATAATGATTGAAAACAATGTTTTTGTTTGAGTTTGGGTTTGACCAATTCGTAAAAAAAAAAAAATTAAGACACCTTAAACAATAATCTTTGTCAATTTTATTTTTCAGTCTTTATGATGGTCGATATTTGATCTATCTCTTACTGTTACATTCCCAGACAACGCCGGGATATACTGCTAGTTCTTAATATTCTGCATTTTTCCCTCTGATTACATTCACATCACCTTCTTCAGATATTTTCTTTCAAATTTTCTTACATCATTTTTATAGCATTTTTAACCCCATTTTTTCTTTTTCTTATCTTGACACTGTTTTCATTTTTTTAATTGTTTTGTGACGTCTGTTCAACTTGTTCGCAATTTACAACGTTCCGTTTCAATTACTTAACAATATCTACTTTCTGTGTTGAGGTTATATCTATCTTACGACTCATGGAAAATGTAATATGGTCAGTGTAATAGAATTGGTTTAGCTAATAGGTAATTAGCGTAACGTGAGCATTAACTATAACTATGTAAATACTGTGGCCCACACAGACCAGTTAAGAGCTATCCAAAATTACGAGGAAGTACAAAGCGAAACTAGTTTGAATGTCTATGTAGATGAACAAGAAAGCAGACCAATTTTTGACCGAATGGACGATCAAAGTTCTTCGGAAAACTCAGTGTACAAAACATAGACCGCTGAGAATAAAAGAACTAGATCAAGATCCCCTATAACGAGAAGTACTGGTGAAACCAGTGAGAGAGGAAGGGAATGTAGGAGAAACCGTATATCTATACAGGCAGATGTAATGGGATTGGTTTTGCTAATATCTAATTAGCATAACGAGAGCTATAATTATAGCTCACGGGCAACTTTGAATCAGTGTACGTAGGATATCTACGGTTATATAACTGTCAGATTTTGGTAAGTGGGTCGAACAGAGCATTTTTCAGCACTACCTTTTAAAAGAAAAAGATATTACTAAAAAAGATATTAATAATGTGTTTATTAAGTCCTTTCGTAATTTGAAAGGAAATTCCAGGAAACAAGAATCTAAGATTAATCAATATGACAAATGTATAATGATGTAATAAAACCAAATTTTTAAATCTAATGTCCATGATTTTAAGTCCATAAATTATGCTTTTAAAAGAATGCATTAAATCCATTTTAACCATCTCTTAACTTATAATCAAACCAGACAGCAATCACCATCATTCAAAGGAAATACAACAATCCACCCATTCATTTTATATTTTGATCAGCTCACATTATTTTCAGAAAACAATATTTTAGAGGACAAGCAATGAATATACAAATATACTCATAGTTACAGACCGTTCATATTCTATACTCTACACAAGTTGAAGATAGTTCATAGTCAATATCAACAACTATTTTGAGCTTAGATTCAATACCTAAAAGGTTTGCTTTGGTTCATATTGAAACCAAAGCAGGTACTTCAATGAAATACTCATTAACAGGTTGAAACCCGTCCTTTCGGGTCTTGGATCAGCTGTCTTTACTTTAAGCAAGAGTACAAAATCAGAAGTGTCTGATAGTTGAAGAAACCAAATTCGGAGTAACACCTCCCCATTGGATAAAAGAAATGGTCATGGATTTCCCTGAAGCCTTTGCGACACAAGATGCAGGGGACTATGCAGCTTTGACTCTACCCCACACTTACATGTGTAGCGCCATAATTAACCCTCGTGAGGGAAGGCGAATAAATCTTATAAACTAACTTCGCAAACAAAGGTTTATGACGTGCACTCTAACAAAGGCCCGTCAGTGGAAATCAGGTCCCATATATAATAAGAAAATTCTTCTGCAGCGGTTGCAGAAGAAGGTATGGCAATCTGAACGTGTTCCGGTTTTACAGCGTTACTTCTTCTCTGCTGATCGAGCTGCAAATTGAAATTTTTATAGTCGAATGTAATGTACACGTTACCGCCATCACTAATTAAGCGAACTTATTTAAGGCAAATAAGAACGATCTTAAGAGATTTTGTGGCTATTAAAAATGTAAATGATAATGAGGCTGGCTGTCCCTCTCTTTCTGTTTAACTGCAGTTCATGAACTATGTTGAAGATTTAACTTAATGTAAGTTCTTACTGTATATATTCCGATGAGTAACGCTACTTTCTTATACAAGATGTAGGCTTAGCAAAAACTGAAAAAATTGTAATATATTGACAAATGAAAAAAGAATACAGATTGTAATCTGTTGATTATAGAGAAAAGTTAGTCTTTTCAAGTTACGAAAATTCAATGACATATCTGAAAATAAAAACTACAAACAATATGCTATAAAAAAAAAGTTATACTAGTGCATTATTAATTATATGTTTATAACAGAATCAAACAATATAATCGCTTTGTACCAAATAGAAGCTAGACTATAACATTTTAAAAATATAATTTAAACTTGAATATATGTAATGCGAAAGTTCGATTTCACGACAAATAAAAATAGCTGAAATTATAATAAATTATATACAGTGACCTTCACTAAGCAATCCATATAGATGTGTATGTGTGTGTGTGTGTGTTTAACTGAGACAGAGAGAGAGAGAGAGAGAGAGAGAGAAGGAGAGAGAGAAAGAAAGAAAAAGAAAGAAAGAGAAAAAGGAAAGAAGAAGCGAGAGAATGGATAACTTATTTATTGTCTAATCTTAACTTTAAAAATAATCATTTTAATTTTTGTGATTCTGAACATCTGTTCGCAATACTGACAAAGATATCAATAAACAATTCAATTAAATAATCCACAAATGAAAGTTATCTTCTCTATGTTATATATATATATATATATATATATATATATATATATATATATATATATATATATATATGTATATGTATATATATGTATATGTATATATATATATATATATATATATATATATATATATATATATATATATATATATATATATATGTATATATATATGTATATGTATATATATATATATATATATATATATATATATATATATATATATATATATATATATATATATATATATATATATATATATATATATATATATATATATATATATATATATATATATATATATATATATATATATATATATATATATATATATATATATATATATATATATATATATATATATATATATATATATATATATATATATATCGTCCGGTTCACACCCCTCCAAGATCTTCTAAAATCTATTTTACATAGTATACTTCTAACGTCTCTGCTTGAACTCTGAAATTTTATTTACTATTTATTTATTTTCCTCAATAGGACTAAGAAAGTTCAACTATCACCCGGTTCGCACTCTTCCCTAGTCTTTTGAACAGCTGTAGATGTTTTTCCCTTGTTTTCTGTTTAGTTTGTGGTTCCTTCTAAAGTTTTTCCATTCTCTTTCATTCCCATTAGTCTCTTTCATCTTAGTGACATGATCAACTTCCATGGGATGAATTTGATTATATATATATATATATATATATATATATATATATATATAATGAAAACGAATAGAGTCCAATTCCGATGTTCGTGACATTCATTTTAAAAGAGGGCTCAATACAAAAGTAGACTAATATTCTTTATTTTAGGATATTACAAAAAAAAACATGTAAGAAAAACGCTACACAAATGCAATAATGTTTTGATGCGTATTAACACATCTCACCAGGCGTTAGTAAATAACTATTCATAAGATTTTTTAGTGCAAAGTTTTACAGCCCTATTGCCGATTTTTTAGTTTATCAGCAATATTTCTAGAAGTCGTGTTGATTTGATCAACACAAAATTGTTAATCTATCTTCTTGCAATTCATAGTTAAATCGTTTAGTTACTAACGCCTGATAAAATGTTTTAATACGCATCGAAACTTGATTGCATTTTTGTAGCGATTTTTACATGTTTTTGATGTAATAACCTAAAATAAAGTATATATATATATATATATATATATATATATATATATATATATATATATATATATATATAAGATTATATTATTCAACCGATGTATTCTGCAAATATTTATATGAGCAATATGTCATGCGAGTTTCAGCTTATAATATCAATTGATAATAACTTGTTTTGGGAATTTTTCTATTGTGCAAAATAACTCCCATATATATATATTTGTGTGTGTGTGTGTGACTTAATATCTATGTTGATGATAAACATTTACTCCTGTCTTAATAGTAAGTCTGATCGGTTCGATAAGGTCAAATTGGCAGCTGATCTCAAAAATGACCTACAATCTGTTCTTAACTGGAACAAGGAATGGCCTCTTGATTTTAACCCCTCCAGAACAAAACTGATTTTTTTAATCGTCTGAGAGAACACTTTTTTGCCTTCCATCAACATGGCTGGTTCTAACCGCCAGCAGAATGATTCGTTAACTCATCTTGGGCTATCATTTTCCCCTGACGTAAAGTGTAAAGATTATAATGAATCAGTTGTTAGATCTACTGCTAGGAAAGTTGGTTTACAGTTTCGTACTGGACAATTATTCTCACCAATATCTATTTTACGCATTTATAAGTCTACCATCCGTCCATGTATTGAATATTGCTACCACTTATGGTCTCACGCCCTTGCTATATATTTAGAGATTCTAGATAAAATACAAAGAAGTATCTACAATGTTATTGGTCCTGACATGGCACCTCAGCTTAAGTCATTTCCCACTAGCGTAACGTAGCTTCCCAGTGCTTTTTCCATAAATATTTTCATGGTAATTGTTCAGATGAACTCTCCTTTATAGTACCTGAACTTTATGACTTTAAGCGCAGTACTAGATTGACGGAAAGGTCACATCATTTTACAGTTGAAATGACTAGATGTAACTGTAATTTTATGCTAACAGTTTCTTTTCTTGTACTTCTCGCTTGTAGCTCTCTCTTCTGGCTTCTTGCTTTCCAGCCAACTTCAGCAGTTTTTTTTATCATGATTCTGCTTTTTCTGCTTCGATTTTAACATTACTTGAAATATTCTTGTTTTGTTTTGCATATCTCTCTGTGTAGTAGTAGTCGTAGTATATTTCTCCATGGCCTGAATAGCAATAACCCTTATGTTCACCAGTTTTTCTCTATTTATACTTGTCTATCTAATTTGCATACAATACAACAATTCTTTTGCCTCCCACAGATTTGTTGCATGAATATTGTTTTCTATTATCATATACATCTAATTTAATTATGGACCCCAGCCTTTTTTATTGGATTAATAGCTGGCTTTTGACCATTCTCTTAATTTGATGCCTTTGAAAACCTTTTATGACAAGGGAGAAAATAGTTAACTTTGAAAATATAAAGGCTCATTGTCTTACATCAATATACAATTAAAGCTTCTTGGTCGTTACTTGGACTACTCAAAAAACCTCTTCTACAAGAAGTTACAATAATTCTCTGCATTTTTCATGGTACCATCAACTTTGACTTATAATGTTTTTGACTACTATACTAACCTTACATTACTATTTTGTTGGTCAACTATTTCCTTGAAAGTCCCAAACTCTTGTTAAGCTACTAAGACTATCAAGCTCTACATTCATCATTAAAAATATTGTAGAGAAATCAAGTTTCATTTACTTCTTCGCCTAACTTATACTTTTTGCTTTCTGGTGTTTATTTAAATGTCGTAGTTTGGTTGCTTTCATATCTTCAGCCAATCTTTTCTCTTTGTTTATATTTGCAACATATTCTTTTATATCTTTTCTCTTTGTTTATATTTGAAATATTCTTTCACTATTCAGTCAACATCGCGCTTAGTACTCATTTAATTCTTTTCAAATCTTTTTTTTTTTGACATTTTTATGACCAATATTTGTTTCTTGCTATAACTAATATACTTTCATGATTTTCAACCTTTTTTTCCAAAAAAGAAGGAAATATCGCTAACTATAATATTATATATATATATTTATTTACAATATAGAGTTTCTTATTAAAATTTCACAGCAACAAGCAAGTCATTGTAAATATTTGGAAAAATAAAAGAAATTCCCATATTGTATTCAGTTTTGCTAACACCGGTTAATAATTTTATTGGGAAACATTGACATGCATTATAAAATTATAATATCACACACACACACACACACACACACACACACACACACACACACATATATGTGTGTGTGTATATATGTCTGTGTGTGCGTGCGTGTGTTGATTCAAAATTTGTTCCCCATATATATATATATATATGTGTGTGTGTGTGTGTGTGAATTTGGTTTGCAATAAATTACTCTGGTCGAGATTTAATTTTCCGTTTTTATATTTTGATTGAACCAAGGTAAAATATATTGTCTATAAATTTATTTCTGGTTTTGTAGATATATTATCAGTCATTATCATACCCACTTATTTCGCTGATAGTGATAACATTTAATGCACGATATAAATATTACAAGAAATAAGCCACCTGGCTACGATACCTGTTTAATTTATAATACTAAGGAAAAGTAAATACTCAAGAAAGGAATTCTATGAATTGTCTATACTGAACTAAAACGTATGTTGTTTACTCTTCATAGACATGGTTTATGCGAAAAGCTAAATGCATTATGACACTGACCATACACAGACTATACAAAAGTTGGAAACAAATCAAACTACACAATGTCAAAGAGAAATCGACAACTTATTCTGTTATCTTGAATTCCTATAGTTATAGCGACTAGAAGCATTCTACCGAACAGTTAGAGCTTCCTAGTTATTACAGTAAACTAATATGAACCAGGTGATTTGTTTCTTTTGCAAACCGCTAATGTGCACGTGTTTAATGGTGTGAGTTATACACGTGGACTTGTATTTTTTTCCTTTTTTTAATTCTGTATCAAATGCAGTATAGTTGATGTTCCTTAAAAAGCATGCCAATTTTCCCTTTTAGCTTATTAATGATTTAACCAATATTTTTAGTAAGTAATTAAATATTACAACATCGTTTAATTTACAATAATCATTGACACTTCAAATTTTGAATTACGAAACACATTCGTTCTTCTCCTTTTTTGTTAAATACGTTTCAACCAATCCATTTTATGACCTTCTTCAAGTGGCCAATACGTAAGCAAAAGAATTGAGCTCTTTTTTTTAAAAAGTCAATTTGCTAAAATTCAAACAACCCTGAAAAAAGATATTCTATACAAAAGTCTGTTAAAAACTAATGTCTGTTATAATTTAATTTTAAAAGTATTAGTCATTATTTCTCGGCGGAGTAACTACAAAGTTTCCATAAGTGCAGAGTAAAAATGTCTGGAATGATCTAATCTTTTTCTACCCATAATCATTTTCAAAATGTCTGCCCTTCTAGACACATGTAGGAAGAAAAGAGCTATTATTAAATGTTTGTTTTTAAAAACACAGAAGATTAAGGAATTCATATGAAAAGGCATAACTCGATGTAAGTACAGATAGTGTCAGTAGAGCTAATGGAAATCCTAGAGAGAAAGATGTAACTGATCTTAGTGACAAGCTCCTCACTGGCAGGCCAACTGCTATTGTAAATGAGGAGAAGACAAAACAAGCTGATGCGCTAATTATAGCTGGCAGATGTATCATAATTGCCAAATTTTGTGAAAACATTCATGTATGATAGTACCTGCTGTTTAGTGCAGTCTCTTGATTCATAAAAAAATCTGTAAAAAATGGGTTCACAGAATGCTGACTGAGAGAACAGGAAATGGTTTCTACTTACGAACTTCTGGATCCCTAAAATGGCACCCTCAATTTTTAATGAAGGAGAGACTCTCATAGGACAATTTAAGGAGAGAATCTCATAGGACAATGGTTCACCATCAAGTAAAAGAAAACTTTCACATGACTAAGTAATTTCTATAACGCGAGTATTCAAGCACTCATTTAAAAGTGAAATAGCACATACTGAACAGGAAGGAGACTGTGTTGAGGAACAGGGCCGGCTCAAGATACTCGCAACTTAGGCAGTTACCCGAGGTGCCATCATGGCCGAGGGCCTCTCCATGTCATGTGCTTGGAATCTTCCAAGCAAAAAAGAAAAAAATGTGAAAATAATAAATGAAATGAAATTAAAAAAAAAATTAAATATAAAATTCGACAGAATTATTAATTCTTTATCAGTGAGATTTGAACAGTTATAAAAGGTTTCAATAACACATGCAGATTTTTTAAATAACCTAAAAGATCCGCCAGATAAAAATAATTTCAAAGTAGTATGTCGTGATTTGGAGATAAGTTAAGATACCAAGAAAATAGTGATATTAATGGATGTGATCTCTTGAATGAATTGAACATTGCAAGAGAATTATTACCTGCAGATATAAAGCTTCCAATAGAAGTCGTTAGGTACATAAACACTAATAAGTTACAGGATGTCATGCCAAATCTGTGGGTTGTATTGAGAATAATGTTTACTATACCCATTACTGTGGCCATCGGAGATAGAAGCTTTAGTAAACAAAAGATTATAAAAACATACTTGCGGTGGTTCATGACTCAGATTAAATGTTTTGGCTATTTTGTCAATAGAAAATGATCTTGTAAAAAATAGGTGTAGAAAGTGCCATGAAACGATTTGTCGATCTAAAGGATGAAAAGATGTTTTAGGTAAGATAATGATTGCTTTCTTTAGCTTGTATTAAATTGTAATAAACTCGTTATTCCACATTTTTCTTCTTGTGAAAATTTAAAAACAAAATATCCTTGTAAGGGCGTCGAAGTTCATCTTTCCGGTCCTGTTAAGGAGCATATTTGGAATTCTGAGACTTTTGTGTTCATTTTCGTATGCTTTGTGAACATCTACTATTATAATTAATGAATATGGGTTACTTTTTCACCGACCCTTCTATATTATACTTATTCTTGATCACCACGCCTTTCATGTTAATGCATAGTTCTTCGTTAATAAAATAAGAAATAGGTGAGATTCTGTGACAGAAAAAAATGCACATTTTATATAGCTACAAAAAGAGCGCTAAAAAAATAAACGATAAAAATTAAAAACAAAAATAGTGAGAAAAAAAACCCAAAATGAAAGGAAACATGATGGATACATGACCTTGTCGACAAAAACGTTTTAAAACGTATCTGGTATCATATTTTTCAAACACTGAGTCAGGTAGTGCTGAAATATACATTCTCTAGTGGAGAAGTAGATTAACGTTAGAGTTCTGACCTAACGCCCTCCTCCAAAAAAACTGGGTGTGATAAAAATTAAAACAGCATACGCCATCGATTAGGTAAAGGATTCTGTTCGACTTCCGTGTAAATAAAGAATCCTGAGATCTGTTGTGCTTAAAGAAGTACAGGCTCTACTTTTTGACTGACCTTCGTCATTTTGTAGACTAGAAATATTGATAAATTTTCTGTGATTAAACTAGTTCTCTTAAATTACATATATTTTTCATAAACAATCAAATGGTTACGTATTATACGCTTTAGTGTAATAGTGTATATCTCCGCAGATTTCATTTGACACCTGAGTAAAAACAGCGATGAAACATGTATAAAACTTTATTTTATGATCATTTTCATGCTATTTGAAAGCAGAAAGAATGGAAAAAAATTATTGTAGAAATATTATTTATATATTTTAAGCATCACCGGATATATGTTGCTTACCTTCTGTAAACACTATTATAAAACACTTGTAATGACAAAAGTACGCAGGTGTAGGCTTTAAGAAATCTTTATTCAACTGAGACTACAAGGTTCGCGTATAGTGTCCTTTTATAGTCCCAGTAAACAGAAATAGCTCTCTCAAAGAGGAGAGTAACAAAACAAGGAGATACCACTATTGATTATTCATAACAACGCTATAATACTACACTAAAATAGCATTGCCTTTTTGTGTCGTAAAAACACGTCGATTTAAAAAAAAAAAAAAAAATTCCAAAATTCATCTAATTATCGGATTGCAATAAAGCTTTAAGCATTTAAATGAGAATAAGTTTTTAAAACAACCTGTCTTCAAAATCTTAGAAAGAAATATTTCTCATGCAATCACACCCCCAATTTTTTATTTGATTATTTTCAATTATTCATCATGGCATATCACATTTACACATTTTAAAGATAAATACTGAAAAAAAATTAAAATCGGCATCCCGATGAAAACTCGCTATACAAATATAGTCTGGAATTTTTTTTAATAAAAATAAAATAAAATATAACCCTTTTTGAAATTTCTTTGAATTTTATTTTTTAATTTATATTCTAGGGTTATTGTCTGTATTGTTATAACAACAAACATTTTTTTAAAGATATTTGTTCTATAATAACGATTTACTAATTTGATATTTGTAAAAGTCTTTCTTTATTCTTTCAAACAGTGTACCACTATGGAATTTTATGTTTAAAAGTTTGATGTCCTTTAATAAATGAATATACAAATATACTGGGAAAATATTGTCTTCAATTATTTTAAAAACAATGTTAAAATATATTACACGGCTGTTGATTGGATATTATTATTAACTACGAGTGCACAAACTTGTAATCATTTCCCTTTTTAAGTTGCCATCATTCTCGCACTAGTTACGTCGTAACTTAGACGTATTGATTGAAAGAATAAAAATATATGTCTCTTAAATTACTTTGAAAATAATTTTCTACAGAATTTATAAAAGAATTAATCAATATATTACAAGGTAATAATGAAGGTAGGAATATTTATATGGAGAATTTAGGTAACTGTAATTCACAGTTCGAGGGACAAATCTTAAATTCTGTTAAAAATAATTATAATTTTTTTTTTTATTTTACAGAAGACGAAGATGATAAGGACGACGCAATTTCTAAATATGACCTAGGAGTCAATTATTTAATTAAGGATTTATTTTTTAGATTAAACTAATATCGTAGATAGTGCATTGATTTCTCTACATACAAACCATTGAAATATTTTGTACTTGTCTTCCATGTAAAGCTCCTTTTTTATTGCTTCAATACTTCAATTATATGTAAGCTATCATTTTGCTATAGTCTGCTTCTTAAGATTGTTTCTTTTCTTAAAACACTGGAAATTATAATTCTCTAATAATAATCATTTTCACCATAAATATTTTATTACTTGAATCCCCGCCTCCCAAAAGTAAATGTACTTGAGTTGTTCTTACATTGGAATCAACATTCATTGTATGTGAAAATTCTGATGATTTTGATGGCAATGTATAATTGTCCGTAAGAACCTGTTTATTGTCCTTCTTGGACTATGTTCGTCTTTACCGTTTAATGGAAACTTTTGGTGTTGGAAATGTAGGGCCATCAGTAGAGTATACCTATTACAGTGCAACCCGGATATAAGAGACCCGGATATAAGAGAAACCCGGATATAAGAGAAATCCGGATATAAGAGAGATTTTCTCTGGTCCCAAAGTGTTCCCATACTTACCTAAACAAAATAGACCAAACCCGGATATAAGAGAAACCCGGATATAAGAGACTTCTTCTCCGGCCCCGACCACTCTCTTATATCCGGGTGACACTGTATTATGATGATTTCCTTTGATTTCTGTTGTCTACTAGGCCCCAATCAGAGACTTAAGGTCAGGAATAGCTTCATGGCATTCCACTGATCATTTAAATAAAAAGCTAAACTCACACACATTTTAGATAGATAAAGTTCTTCGTAATGTATGAACTATACTTGTGACTACAATGTTTTTGCATTTATTTAAGGTATTGGTTACCAGGAATCCCTTCAATGAGTCTGTCGGAACTTTTTCCAATCAATCTGAGGACTCCAGCAACAACTGGAATTATTGATGTCTTCATGTGTCACATTTTTGAGATTTCCATTTCAAGATCCTTGTATTTTTTTATAGTTTTTTGAAGATCTTCAAAGATAGATTACAATCTGCAGAAACTGCCATGTCAATAAGAAAACACATTCAATTTTTGTGGTTTTTAATCATCATGTCTGGGCGATCAACTTTGATTATTCTTGTCTGTGTGTATTGTAAAGTCTCATAAAATTGTTACAGGTCTTATCTCTGTAACCTACTCTAGGTGATGTTCATGCCAGTTTCTTGCTATTTCCTTCTTTTAAAAGTTGCATATTTTTCAGTACTTATATTGGCCCACTTTATCATGTCGTATTTTATATTTAGCTGTTCCTAACTCTGTGCAACCGAATACAAGATGGTCATTATTATTATTATTATTATTATTATTATTATTATTATTATTATTATCATTATTATTATTATTTCTGCTATGGACACACTACCTACCAAGTCTGCGGAAAGACCTAAGGCAGGTCGTGGTGTGTTGTTATGGCCACATTTCATGTTAATTTTTTTTTTTTTTTATCTCCGATGAAGTTGCTATTACATAGACAAAGTTCTCCTTAGTGTGTGTGCTGTACTTAATAAGACAATTTTCTGTATGTCTCTTAAGCTGGGGTTTCAGGATTCTTTCAATGTGTTGTTTTGTTCCATTTTTATAATTCCAAGTGCACCTATTACCACTGGTATTATTCTTGTTTTCAATTTCCACATTTTTTCTATTTCAATTTCCAGGTCTTTGTATTTTGATAGTTTTTCAAATTCCTTGGTTGCTTCAAATCCGCTGGACAAGCCATATCAATTAGTAGGCAAGTTTTTTCTTTCTGGTTTTTGACAATGATGTCCGGCCTATTTGAAGAATTTTTCTGTCTGTGTGGATGGTATAATCCCATAGAATGGTGACATCTTCTATTTCTGTAACCGGCACTTTATTATTATTATTATTATTATTATTATCATTATTATTATTATTATTATTATTATCATTATTATTATTATTATTATTATTATTATTTATCATCATCATCATTCGATTTCTGCTTGGACACACTACCTACCAAGTCTGCGGAAAGACCTAAGGCAGGTCGTGGTGTGTTTGTTATAGCCATTTCGGTGAAGTTGCTAGCGTTACATAGACAAAGTTCTCCTTAGTGTGTGTGCTGTTTTTCTGTATGTCTCTTAAGCTGGGGTTTCCAGGGATTCTTTCAATGTGTTGTTTTGTTCCATTTTTATAATTCCAAGTGCACCTATTACCACTGGTATTATTCTTGTTTTCAATTTCCACATTTTTTCTATTTCAATTTCCAGGTCTTTGTATTTTGATAGTTTTTCAAATTCCTTGGTTGCTATGTTACAATCCGCTGGACAAGCCATATCAATTAGTAGGCAAGTTTTTCTTTTTCTGGTTTTTGACAATAATGTCCGGCCTATTTGCTTCAATTTTTCTGTCTGTGTGGATGGTATAATCCCATAGAATGGTGACATCTTCTATTTCTGTAACCGGCGCTGGCCGATGTTCATACCAGTGTTTGCTTACACATTTTCCAAAGTGTTTGCACATTGTCCAGTGTAAGTATTGCCTTCTATCGTGACGAATATTCATTTGGGGCAAGTATAGAACATCCTTTAGATGGTCTATTGTTTCTTGGTATTTGTCACAGAACCTGCATTTTGATCCACATTATTATGTATGATATTTGCCTGAAAATTCCTGAAAAGACTCTGGTCTTGCCAAGAATAAAGCCTTCAGTTTCAGACTTTATTATCATTATTATTATCATTATTATTATTATCATTATTAATTATTATTATTATTATTATTATCATTATTATCATTATTATTTATTATTATTAATTATTATATTTCAATTTCTTTATATTTCCAAAGATCATTGCGTTTTGATAGTTTTTGAAGATCTTCAATTAAAAAACACATTCTGTTTTTATGGTCTTTAATCACGATGTCTGTGTGATCAATTGTTGTTGTGTCTGTGTGTATTGTAAGTCTCATAAAATTGTTACAGGTCTTATCTCTCCTACTCTAGGTGATTTCATAGTTTTTGCTATTTCCTTCTCGTAAAAGTTTTGTTTTTCAATATTGGCCCTCTCTATTATTATTATTATTATTCCTTCGGTGCCAGTCATTTCGCTGACGGCAAGATGATAAAATACTATATTTATTAGAAAATATATTCAGTTTAAATAAAGAAGGTGTCATAAAAATTACTTCAAATGACCACACATTTCGTTTTATAGTTTTTTCACAAGAGTTTTTGTCAAAGAGAAAAAGAAATTAACCTTCGCGACACAGATCTCCATTTAAATTTCAAATTTGTAGGTGTATGTACATTTGGATGTATATTTTAATTCAGTATTATATATATATATATATATATATATATATATATATATATCAAAGAATTATTTTTTATAATTAAATAATTTCCGAAAAGTTCAATAGAATCTTATAATTATTTGATTTTTTTATTTAAAAAATTGATGGCTCTATTTCTTCTCTCCAACTTAATAATTGTATTGCTCCATTCCAGAGTAGATGTTGTCCAGACTTGAGTGGTATTATACCAATGTTTCATTTCAAACTTAATCAAATTGTGTATGCTTGTGTGTCTATTAAATGGTGTAAGCACACGTACGTTACTCACCTAGAACAGAAATATACGCATATACATTACATACACGCACACAGACAGTGTGTCGCAGACAGAATATCTTCTCCTTTATGAGCCGAGTCCATTCATGACGTAGGTGATCATGGCTCTCCACAATTTGATGTCCTTCGTAACTCTTAATAAATTTTCTGTTTTTGTTATTTCTTCTAAACCTTGTTCCGCCATCCATGTACACAAGTATGTTATGCGTTGTTTACCTCAGTCCCTCTTGCCTTCGTTCTACCCTGAGTGTATCAGATTTTCCAAGTCTTCTTTCTTCATTATGTGCACTAGAAATTTCAATTGTCTCATCTTGGTGTTAAATATAAGTTTACTTTTTCCCATTTTTTCTAATACTTCGTCGTTGCTCATATATTCGGCCCATAGTAGAACCACATTTCTAATGCTTCAAGTCTATTGTTCATCTTTCAGGAGATTGTCATCATTCACTGCCAGATATTACGTAAGTGTTCAATACTTTTTTCTTTGTTTCTAAGTGTTTTTGTTTCTTAATAATCTGCTAAGCTTTTGGAATGCATCATGGCTAAAATACTTCCCAGATATTTAAATGTTTCTGCCTGTTTAATGTTTATATCTCCAATTTGTAATTTGCATTTTGGGCTCTTCTTGCAGTTGATATTTAATCCTTTCTTCTCGCTTTCCTTCACTATGTTCTGTAGGAGTTTTTGTAGTTTTCTTTCTATTTTTGCTATCAACAGCGTGTCAGCCTTTCTTTTAACAAGTGAGAGAACAAAAGTGATCCTGAGCTACAACGATACGAAACCCAATATACCCATCACGGCACCCAGAATGATAAGGGTAGACCAGGCACGTGCATCACACCCAAAGGTACGATAAAACAGCACATAACTTTGCAGGTGAGGCCCAGTTAGAAATACTTGAACATCGGAGAACCCAGTCCAGTCCACAAGTATCTAGATGTGAATTCCAAGTTGCCTTAGCTACTTCAGGTTTCAAACTTAATAAAACAATTTTCTGAATTATTATTATTATTATTATTATTATTATTATTATTATTATTGCTTACGACCATATCACGTTAAAACACCGGTTCTCGTACGATTACCAAAGTTAAGCAACATCGAGCTTGGTCAGTATCTTGATGTGTGACCGCTGGACGCTCGGGCATGCAGGTGGTGCAATGGATAACGGCTCGGAATTGGAAATCGGTGAGCCGAGTTCTAAATCCAGTCGGGTTCGTTTCCCCCCTCCAGTTATGGGTTAATTAGTAGGACTTGTATCAGTAAATCGCTATTATCGCAAAAAATTCTTACAATTTAAAATATTTTCTGGTTTTAAATAACCTGCAAAAGGTTGCTAATCCATAAAAAACAAATCATTCAATTATTATTATTATTATTAAAGATGGTGTACACAACACCAAGGTTAGACTGGAGTTCTTACTACTGATGGTAATTGTCAGAACAGATGACACCTGCTATACAATATTATCTCTCTCTCTCTTTATATATATATATATATATATATATATATATATATATATATATATATATATATATGTATGCATATATCCTCTCTAACTTTTTCTCCACTTCTTCCGTCAATCAATCAATCGATCGCTTTATACTCGCGTGTATGTATGTAATCTGTACAAGGATAGATTAATGTCTATAGTTTTATTAGTTATATGCTGATCTTAAATATTAATTGTATAATTTCGACCTATGTCACTAATACAAAATTGTTGGATTAAGTGCGTCGACAAGAAAGGAGATCATGTTTAAAAATAAATATGTTGTACAAAATTGAATGACATATAATGAAATGAGCATTGCAAGAATTATTTACTTTTTATAGCCATTAGAACATATATATATTTTTAAACAAAGAGCAAGGAGAGAAAAAGAAAAAACAAACAAAAAAACGCACTACAAACAAACACATGATGACGTGACATTTGAAACTAGCGCGTACCACAGTACGTAAATAAATTTAAGACTTTGACCGTATTTTTAGCAAAACAAATATAATCTTTCTTTGAAAATGGCTTAAGTCGAAAGAGCTTAGAATTTGGACAAGTGCAATCATGATATTAAACAACTCGACAGAAAAGAAGAAAAAGTACTTCCATTGATCTTTAACAAAATTGTAATATAATAATATCTTTAATAAAATTGTATTAATGAAAAAGCGTTCAATACAATTTTTTAAAAACGAAAATGTAGACCAAATTAAGACATAAAATATTTGGAACACCAACCTTCCTGTTACCGTAAAAGCAAGGTTGGTTTTCAAAATACTATATATATATATATATATGTGTGTGTGTGTGTGTGTGTGTGTGTGTGTGTGTGTGTGTGAGAGAGAGAGAGAAAGAGAGTATTTATCAAAAGTAATAATTGTTATACCCTCCCCCACTTTTTAGTACTAGTTGAAGTGGGACTAACATTCATTTATTCCTCATAAATTCTTAGAAAACCCGTCTTAAAAACCAGTCAATTCGTAGTGAATTTATCTCTCAATGTGTTACACACTATTGTAGCTGGCCTTATGCCAGGCTAAGATAAGATTATTAAATCACCACATTTAATTAGAAAATGGCAATTACAAAACTACTGTTGGTGGCGGCCTTGAATTTTTTAAATTCTTTAAATTTTGCTATTTTCTTGAGTCCTCTTGTGTGTATATGTGTATGTATGTATGTGTGTGTGTATGTGTTTCTGTATTTGAGTGTGGAAGACTTTTTTTCAATTTTTGGTGTGTCGTGTTGTTATTATATATATTTAATTTTTTTTTCCTAAACTGAATATTTTATCTATGCTATGTTGTTTAATGCTTCTAATATCTGTAGTCATTAATTACAATTAATATAATAATTTTATTACCTAAGTCTTTGTCATATTTCTTGTGTTTTTGTGTTGGCTGTTGACGTGAGATTTGATATAATTATTATCGGATAAATTCTATGTATGGAGACATGCAGGCGCACGTATGTACATATTATGCCTCATTTGCCGAATGTTAAAAATGTATAACGAAGGCGGATTAATTTCAAAGATATTCATTCCACATGTCAATGAGAATTATCTCCCTTTGTATAAAATCTCACTTGTTTTCAAGTATTTCTGTTAAATCGCTGATATCCTACTTATTGGGTGACGTGAGTTCAGAGCCAGCCAAGCTTAACTTTCCGTTGGAAGTGTCGACTCAGTGTACAAATTCAGTTTTTTTAAGAACCTGCGTAAGTAATTTTGTTTAATACGCATATAGAATGTATACATGTAGAAGTTGTGCTAAATCAAAATATAGAATAGCAAAAAACGAAAAAAAAAAAAGCAAAAACGAAATGGACTTTTGTTTTCTCATGTAAATTATTATTGACTACTATTCAGATTCAGCTGATCATTTAAGAATCTTTATTTTACATCGTGTTGGAGAGGGAATTAAATAAGTTACAAATTTCTTTTTGAGACTTTAAAAAGGTAAAAATTTATTAACTTTAAAAAAAGTTATTATTTCATTAGCTCGTTCTTTCTCTCTCTCTCTCTCTCTCTCTCTCTCTCTCTCTCTCTCAAACATACACATACACGTGTGTGTGTGTGTGTGTGTTTGTGTGTGTGTGTGTGTGTGTGTGTGTGTGTAAATAGTATGTGTGTATGCAAAGGCTTCTATCGATTTTTATTTAAAAATAAATAAAACACTATTTTTTGTAGTCTCTATTATCCCAAAATAGGATACTTGTAATTTTACACAAACCTAATTATATATATATATATGTGTGTGTTTGTGTGTGTGTGTGTGTGTGTGTGTGTGTGTGTGTGTGTGTGTGTGTGTGTGTGTGTGTGTGTGTGTGTGTGTGTGTGTGAGTAAAAGACAAGAGGAAAAATTATTCTTAGCTGACGCGTTTCGTCCTCTGAAGGACCTTAACAAGGCAAATCACTTCATCAAAGGAAATCACATTTTCCTTGATAAAGTCCCTCAAACGCATCGGCTAAGATTAGTTTTTCTTCTTGTTTTTTTTATTCATTTTGTCCTTTTACTGATACAGGGTGCGACGGATAAATTGTCGCTATTTTATGTTTTTAATTTGGCGCATGCGCGTTGTTTGTTTTTGATTTTATCGACTGCACAAGTATAGTAGGGTCAGTTGGGCAACGTCTGTGAGTAAAAGGGCACCATGACGCAATTCACTCAGCCAGAAATTTGGAAACGGCATGGTTTACTGCTTGGCATTCGAACCAGAAGCTCCAATACGAACATTTCAGAAAATTTGGGTGTCAAGCTGAAGACAGTGCAGAGGATTCGAAAAAAGTTGGTTCAGTCTAATTACGAATGTATGACGGCTCGGAAAACTCACTCTTATCGCTCTGACTAGAAAAGAACTCCTGAATTTGTTTTTGAGGGCTTCAGACTCAACACAGGGGCTTATATCAAGTGCCTTGAGGAGTTAGTGTTGCCCTGGGTCAAGAGAGTGGTTTTTGGGAGATCCTATGTCTGGCAACATGACTCTGCACTTAGCCACACAAGCAGGAAAACCCAGTCAGACAATTTCTGCGACCACATCACCCCTTATATCTGGCCACCTAAGTCCCCAGACTGCAACCAGTTAATTATGTGTGGAGCGCATTTGAGAGAGAGAGAGAGTCCAACAAAACTCCTTGTAGCACCAAAGATGAACCGAAGTCAAGGATTATGGCAGCATAATACTTAACACGAAATCCATACATATTGGTATTAATATGTATGTTATACCTACAAGTATTTTTACATTCATTTACCTGCGTAAAATAAGTCCATTAATAATTTGATCTTTAAATTTTCGGGAATGTACGAGAATAAGCGCAAGAGTAAATGCAACTAATTTAATGGACTGAAAGAGTTGTCTAATCTTTAAAAATGGGTTCAAAGCCCATTAAATCCGACGACAAACTCGAATTAAAAATTTATCTTCCTTTTTACAATATTTAAACTATGAAGTTATGCAGTAAAACTCCCCTATAACTGCTAAAATCAGGGCACCTCGGGGTGTAATGGTTAGAAAGCTTGTCTTGCTAGATCAATTACAACTGAGTAGTGAGTTCGATCCTCACTGGGTGCCCCATACTTTCGGCCTTGTGCCACATCTAAGTCGGGCTTAGAAAATCACTATAACTGCTAAAATCATGTACACAATCTTAAATTAGGCACTAAGAAGTCTTATAACTAAATGCTATTAAGTTTAGAAAATATGACGGTGAACTCTGTTAAAATGTATGCTTCACTGTTGACCAGTTTATTATCTTTAAGCTACGGCCCACTCGCTACAACCGACCCACGACAAGATTGTGTTTCTTTGTTATATTTATCCTTTGTTCTGAATCATATCCTGTTATTTACAAAATGCCAAATAAAACTTATTCATTCGTTTATATTCCTTATTCATTCATTACTAATATTCGTTTAAATGTGTAAAATATATGATCTGGTCCACGTACAGAAATGTTTGGTGACCACTACATTAATCTTTCAATAGTCTTAAAAACAAAACATTTCTTCCTATTAGTTTTCCAGCAATATTGCCTCAGATGTGATAAAACAATAAAAGTAAATCGTTTGTATAACTAATATGGTCGACTTTTGTCAGATATTTTCACATAAATTGCTTTTTTATCATCACTGATGCGTTATTTTCAATTCAGATCCTTTCCATCTTTGTTTTGTTATTTCATATAGTGTTTTACCCATTCTTTGTCGTAATTTCATGAAGCAAATTTCAACTTAAGACAGAATAAAAAATGAATTGCCCAAATAATAGTTGTGTGTATAAAAAATCAGAATGTTTTAGCCAAAACAAAACAATAGAAATGGTTTTACCTGGGGAAAATTTGTTTTAACGTCTTATTTGATCAAAATAGCCAGGTAGATTAAGTTCATTTTTGTTCTAAGTAATTAAAATTTCAAAGGCTTCACTTCTAAGTTGGTCCTTTATAAATTAGCATTGGTCCCCGAACAGCAGTTGTATAGTGTCATTGGTTTAACTAGTTATATTACGCGCCTGTATATTTTTGTGCCTCTCCTTTGCAAATCTGATACACAATTCCCTGCAATAGTTGTTTTTTATTTAAATTTTACAGATATTCTTTATGGGCTTTAAGCGAGTTGACTGAGGTTATTACATGAAGTTATTTTATTTTATTTTTTAAAGAGGTCATTATTATCCCTGAATTAAAATGTTTCTGTGTGTCTTGTATTCAACAAAATGTATTACAGCATCTTAGCATATAATGTGTTATACTGAAAAATATGAAGAATTATTTATAATAAAAACCTTATAAATGACTTCGTAATTGTTTATATCGTATGCAGTAAGTGGTATTTAACTGATTAACTTAGTGAGAAGTTTTGTAGAATGCATATCGTATTTGAATATCTGCTGTTGGTCTTACTTTACTTTTGATGTATTGTGTCTCTTCAGGATGCGGGCGATCATAGCCCTCCACAACTTCCTATTCTTTCTAGCTCTTAGCAGTACTTGTTTTTTTTTCTATTTCTTCCCCTCCCTGTTCTGTTATCCATATATACAAGCCTGTTATGTATATTACTGGCTGTTTCCCTCTATCCCTTTTGCCTTCAATATATTTAGCCTATTCATTTCCTGTTTACGGTGCGTTTTACTATAAGAAAAAATGCAATCGTTTTCTTGAACAAAGTAAGTGAAAAATAAGAAAGAGAAAGTCAATTGGATAGAGAAGATAAAACGACGCTATATCAATAAATCCATAACCTGACAGATGGTTATTCAAATCTTTATTTTTGTTCAGTGTTTGATCTATATGATTAATATTCACCACTGAATTAAGTATATTGCGAATGAATGAGATTATATTGAAAAATAAATATTTCTTATGTAAATGTTTTCTATCATTAGGCTATGGACGTGCCTCAACGTATATACTTAAATTTCAAAGTAACAGTATGGTTGGAATAAGTGTCGGTTGATTTTTTTTTTTTCTAATTTTCAATAATGAAACGATTTTGTTCGAGAATGCTCTCTGCCTAAATTAAGGGAGAAGATTTTCTGAAAATTTAATAAAAAGGGTGGTTACAATAAGGGTGGTACGGTTTTCTCCAAAAGAGAATTATCGTTGTGGCCTGTCTATTTGAACGTCAAAGGTATCTTATCAATTTGTCGAAACCGAACAACAAAGGGAAGTAATCGTATGAAACTAATTAAAAATTATTTCAGCTTCATATATCGTAGATAGGCAACAGCAAAACAAAAGTGAATGCAAGTCGTCCACAAGAACTACAAGAGAAACGGTATTGAGACAAGGGATGCTTATCTTCAGCTAATGACTTCAGCCAATGAATTTAACTGAAACCTTTTTAAAATACAAAAAATACTAACAAGATTCACCAATCACATGCGGAATTCAAGATTTGTAGTCATTGACTGATCTTTTACTGAATGTTTAACTCACTGTGTAATTCATTATATCACGTGCAGTATTTACTGGACAAATACGAGAAAACTGTCACCCACTTTAATCATTACATATGTATTGCGTCTCGCATTATTAGTCACACCATGTTTTATCGGTATATAAAACAAATACTTATTGGATTCTCAAAATTTATTAGCTAAATGCTGGAAAGACCTATCTCCACAGTTAGGGTGAAATCCGGTTCTTTCTGCGCAATTGTATAGAAAAGTTATGCAACTGACTATTATAGGTTTGAAGTTTTAAAATACACCATGAATCTGATTTGAAGAGAAATGCTTAACAACTTGATATTTTTCAAAAGTTAATACACATTGGGAATTGCAACAATGATCGACAATCAAACTGTGAAGAAGTTCATTGAAGATTCTGGATGAATTCGATGCCGGCTTCATAAGGACTTAATCTCGCCGATCTGGGTTCTATATCAAGAAAAAAAAACTATAATAAAAATATATCTGTAAAACTATGATTTTTTTAGACTTGGTGGAAAATGTCAAAGTCGAAAGGCTGGATATTGAATAAAGTGGTAAAAGATTTCCTTTTAAAAACCATCCATAATGAAAATCGAATTAAATGGGTAATAGAATATATGAAGACGTTTTTATCAACCTTTCTTATTAAAGACGAATGCCACACTACGTTCATCAGCCAGACGAGTATAGAAAAGGCTTGTTGAGACGACAGTGAGGTGGAGGTGGTTTTGATGTTTTGAAATGAAATTATAGGTTTTGAAGTGATGGGCCCAAGTCCCAGATGGTGTTTAGATGACAACTGAAACATTAATTTTTAGTACATACAGATCGAGTGATCGTTCAAGAAGACAAATGTTTTCAAAAAGATCATTTTTATGTTCGGCAATGCTCCATCACATCGGAAGAAGACAACTAAATAATATCAGATTAAAATGGATTTTAAAGACACACGTTCGATAAAGTGGTCGGCTTGTTTGCCAGACATTAAACGGATTAATAACTTGTGGCGTATTCTGAATAGGAAACTTTACACTAGCACATAGCAATTTATCAGCAAAAGTGAATTCGTGGATGCTTTTCTGGATAATCTGCATTCTTGTCTCATATGAGGAAATAGAGAGAAATACAGAATCAATGGATTCTGGACTTCTAAAACTACTTTAAGAACGTACCACATATATTTCACATTAATGTGGTCTACAATTTTGTCGTAATTACAATGACGGAGTTTTCAGGGGTTTTTTTTTTTTAAATTCGCGAACATTCTGTAATTATAATTTTTAATTAAAATATAATATTCATTGGAGTTTCAGTAACCTGGCTAATAATGTGAAACTTGGTTAAATTTCATAAACCTGTTGCCATATCACAAGTGTGTTATGTAGTTAATTATAATTATACATATTATGTGAAATATATATCACATAAACAATTCAAATATTTCAGTGAGTTCTTTCATTAGTTTTCTAAAACTGAAACAAAATTAAAAGTGTCTAATCATGTGAGACGCAAGATATAATGAGACAGGAAATTCTGTCGAGATATGGGGAACAAAGGAAATACAGTCACAGCTGTATTTTCACCAACAGCTTCATTTGAATTTTGTATATCTTTAAGCTTCAAATAAACGGTCCGCGACGATTATTCTTATGCCATCCTTATTGCAACCACTCCTTTTATTAAATATTCAAGAAATTTCCTTCAACTTTTAATTTAGTCTACAGACATTCTAAAACAAAGCGTTTCAGTTGCATATTTAATAAAATAAGTGGTTGGAATAAGGATGTCCCAGGTAGATTTTTATCTAAAAAATCCATTTGAAACTGAAAAACAACAGGTTTTCTTTTCGTCAGCGACTAATATTAGCTCTACTTTTCTAATGTCACGCTTTGTTTTAATTATTTCCTATGCGAAATAAATATTTCTGATGATAATGAAAAAAAATTGTTGATTAAACAATTTTTTACATATATTTAACCTGGTTATGTTACTCAATACGAATATTGTGCATTGAAAATGGAGAAAAATTATCGTCTGTGGTTAGGAATTAAAACAAGATTTATGGAACAAATAGAACCATAATATGTATAATTATCTAAAAAAATGCATATTGTAGGAAATGCTAAAAGATACTGATACCTTTTGGAACAAATTTAATAAAAACATAAAATTTACTAATTAAAAAGACAGTTTATCTTAATTTGAAGTAATTTTAAATCTTGCATTAGTAAGGAGCGTATTTTTCATTCGTGCCAGTGGTTGATAGACAAATATAAATAAAAGTTGGAGCAATACAGTCTTTCGATTGTACTTTACTCTTATTCAGGTTTATACCAGATTAATCTATGCTTAGAAAATATCAATAATATACTAAATATACTAGACTGTTCAAATATCAGCAAACTATCTGTTTAATAATCTAATAGCGGCAAGACATTTTAAAATTGAAAACAAGTCGGATAAGATTTCAGTGTTACAACGGTAAACAGTATCTACTGGATAATTTAACTTGAATAAAAACAAAAGAAAAATAATTTAATTCATAAATAGTGACAATGTGCATTAAATGTTTAATTACTCACAAAATTCTAATCATTTAGTCCGATAATTCTGAGAGTTGTATTTTCTTATTTATCAAAATCCAATTTTCGTCTATGTACCGTATTCTTTCAGAACCTTGGAGATCATAGCTCTCCACAATTTCCTGTCCATTTTAGCTCTTAATAAGTTTTGTCTTTTTGTTATCTCTCTTAAACCTTGTTCAGCCATCCATTTACTCAAGTTCGTTAGGAAGATTATGCGTTGTTTTCTTCTGTCCCTCTTGCCTTCAAACTATCCTTTCCAAGCTTTTTTTACTCTTCATGTACCCAAGAAATTTCAGCTGTCTCTTCCTGATCATTTTTGTTTCTATTTTCTCTATAACTTCGTCGTTGCTCACATGTTCTGTCCATGGTATTCGCTATAGAACCACATTTTGGTTATTTCAAGTCACTTCTTCATCTGTGAGGAGATTTGTTCTGCATTCACTGCTATATAGCAGAAGCGATATTACGTAAGTAGTTCAGTACACTTTTTCTTTGTTTCTAACGAAGTTTTTCTGTTTCTTAATACTCTGCTTAGCTTTTGGAATGCATCTTTCGCTATCCCAATGCGCCTTCGAATTTCACTGTCAGTGCTGCATTTTAAAATCAGAAATTTCTTTTTCTTTACAGAATTGGAAACAGATATTTTATTATGGTTAGTTTCGGGGTCAAATAGAGTAGAAAAATTGTTACTCACTTTCCAAATGGGAAGGCTTACTTCCTATATTGAAGATCAGCATTACAAACCGTGGCTTTTATATGAGCTCAAACATTGATGAGTGGCGTCATTAAAAAACATGCAACGACCTCATACTGGGAACAGGCTAGAATTAGAATCACAAAAATGAATCCATTTTAGTAGTTTATTCTTCCAGTTTTTTTTTTTATTGAATTGAGCGAGGGTTTATTGGTAGGGTAAAACGATACTATACAACATCTAGTGACATTTAATTGCTTAATATATGCAATGATATATTTAGTCAGTATGTCTGCGATCGCGTAGGCTGATGCTAATACGAACGTACAGATGCCTGCATATATATATATATATATATATATATATATATATATATATATATATATATATATATATATGTTGTGGTACGATCCACCTAATTTACATAATGGTACATATATAAATATGGTTGGTACCGGGAAGACGGGGGAGGAAGAAGAGATCCAATCCAGAGACTCTGCCCGACTGCGACTAATGTCAACCTATTCTACAGGAACGGTCTTCCCAAGAATATACCAAACTATCTGTAAATATTGTGTACACGTTCTTGTGTCAATACATTTTGTTTAAGTACATTTTGTGTTGTATTATTATTATTCCATGTTTTATTCAAGTTTCAACAATATATATATATATATATGTATTTATGCATTTATGCTGACACACACACACACACACATATATATATATATATATATATATATATATATATATTGCAATAAAAACGAACATATTAAAATTGTATATAAAAAAACAACAAACGGAGTGGGGAGCAAGGATAATAAAATCAATCACCATAAAGACGTGAATCAATAGAAACAAAAACAAGAAACAAGAAAATAACAAAAAAGAGAATAACTAGTTTTCGATCCTCGCTCTTCGGGACCAACCGAGGACAATTGTGTACATTTATCAGAAAGCAGATTTAGCACTCTCAAAGCAAGACTTAATGACCAGCATGCTTATGCTGGTACTTATTAATTGTGCTGAATTCAGTTGGCGACGTGGGAAATTTTGCGTTTTTAAATCTTTGCGTCGTCACCAGTCTATTATTACTAGATCAGATAAGGGTGAGGGTGTAGTGATATTGGATTATGGCCATTACGTTAAGAAAATAATTACAATTTGAGGAGACGGTGATAAATACGTGCAATTGAGATCAGATTCCAAGCATAACAAAATCAAGACTATTGAGCTGATATTTCAGAAACACTTGCTTAATTTAGATAAGTGCAAGGATATTTCGGTGGCATCTGTATGGTCATCAGGCTTGTTGTGTGTTCTGTGCCGTCTCGGCTATATTTTTTGACAAAACCCACAAAGACAACGTACTATTAAGGCCCATCCTTCCTTTGAAGATTTCAATGCGATATAAATTGGCTAAATGATTGGCTAATGTATTACTACCGATATCGGAAATCTATATTTTGTATTTATCTTGTTGATTTCCTATTTATTAAAAAAAACCTCATTTCTGTATTTTTAATAACTATTTTGTGTAATCTCTGAAATATAGGTATAGACACTTCTTTACGGTATAACACAAACAGCTGTTTGAATAGTAAAAAAACTGTTTAAACTATTTAAATTATTCGGACTGTTGTCCTCATCTTTATTGTCGTTTCGGTCGTTGTACACTCCGGCGTTCTTCAGGTGATATACGTTGGAATTTCGAACCGAACCCTTTATTTCGTCCACTGGGGTAGACTGTTCTAGTTCTATGTGCCATGCCTTTTCTGTATATCTCAGTCTCAGTTATTTCCCCTTTAGCATCTCAACTCTTCAAGTTTTTGTTCAACTCTGTTCTGGCCAGGTATTGAACTCGCATCTCTTTGGGACAAGTCACTGAATTACTTCAACCAACGCTTTTATCCACTGAAACTAAGTATTTAGAGATAAGAAAATATCCTTAGGAACAAAAGACAAGAGTGCTAAAATACTATGTAATATCTGCTCTCCATAATGGCAATGAATGATGAACAATCTCCTCAAAAATGAGGAAGAAATTTGAAATGACAGTGATGTAGTCCTACTGACAAATGCCGAGAATGCTATAGAAACTTATAGTAGTCATCAGGAAGAGAGAGCTGAAATTATTGAAATATATAATGATGATAGAGGGCCTGGAGAATCTCACACTTATATAACGAGAGAAGCAGAAAGGAACAGCGAGTAACTTACTTTACGAACTTGCGTAAATGGATGACAGAACAAAGATAACTGGTAATGGGTCAAAAGTTACTTACAACAGCAAAAGACAGGTAGATATGGTGAGCTATGATCGCCCACGTCCTGAAGGAATATGACACGTAAAAAAGATGTCATTTTAATTGGTCGATTCATAAATGCATATATATATATATATATATATATATATATATATATATATATATATATATATATATATATATATATATATATATATATATATATATATATATATATATATATATATATATATATATATATATATATATATATATATATATATATATATATATATATATATATATATATATATATATATATATATGTATATATATATATATATATATATATATATATATATATATATATATATATATATATATATATATATATATATATATATATATATATATATATATATATATATATATATATATATATATATATATATATATATATATATATATACGATGCGATGAGAAAGAAAGTAATAAATAAATTCCAACGTTCACTGCTTTAATCCAAAAGAGGGCTCGATTCCGATAGTAGAGCGATAATTATTCCTTTATTATAATTTTATCATATAGACAAAACCATATATATATATGTGTGTGTGTGTGCGCGCGTGGTTATCCTATTTTTCCTTGTCCAACTTCTCCAAAAATTATCCACCAGGAAGTTAGCACTTGATAACGACGTTTCTTTCGTACCTCTACACACACACACACACACACACACACACACACACACTCTCTCTCTCTCTCTCTCTCTCTCTCTCTCTCTCTCTCTCTCTCTCTTGTTTCTCCTTCACCTTTTCTATATTTTCATATGTTCAACTTCTGTCCTTATTTGTCCTCTTCTGTCCACACGGACTCTATTATTAGCTTTTTACTTTTGCTTTCTTATTTTTTCCTTAATTATTTTTGCCTGCCAATACGTTTCTTTTTTTCTTCTTTTTTTTTCTATTCTCTCTCTCTCTCTCTTTTGCTGACTCTGGTCTTTTTACAGTTCTATCTCTCTCTCTCTCTTATCTACTTAATCCATTTAACATATTTCCTGGTTTCATACTTCACCTCATTATCAACAAAAAAACACGCTTACTTTCTTACATATTTTTGTCCACTCATTGAAAGAGTCATACAAGCCAGACATCATTATATACATTCGGATATACTTGCAAATGTATATTGTTTGTGTACAGAGTCTAGACTATGACAAAGAAACCAACTAATAAGTAAACTACCTAATAAGAAACAAGCTTACGAGCAATGGCTTGTGAGATAAGCTAATTAATCATCACATTAAGACAGGTAGCCAAGATATAAAAAGATAAGTTTTTTGGTATGATGTTCATTCAGGACATTGGCAATCAGAGCTATCCACAGATTTTTTTTTTCTTTATTAGCTGTGAATTGTCACAACTTCTTGGGGAGAATAGGGGAGTAGTTTCTCATTGCTTTCTCCACGGTTTTGAATTAAGAGTTGTTCTTCTTCTAAACTTGCTGGCACTCAAGTCTAGAGAGGCCAGTCTACTCTGCTATTTAACCCAATTTTGGGTGAGATAAAGAAAAAGGATTTATGTCTTCCCAGAAGCACAGTGTTAAGTAAATGCAACAAACTAGACCGGAATTTGAGCTCGGCTCGCCACTTCTACTTTCTGTGTCAGTAACTGTTACTATACCCACACACACCTAAAAAGCATACAAATATGTAAAATCTAAATACATCACTGTAACTGAAAAGGAGTGCAGTAGACATATAAAACTAGATAGATAGATAGACTGACTGCAGGTGACCAAGATAAGAAAAAGCTTTACAAGCGAAGATTTAGGAAGGTATTCCTTTATTGAAGACTTTGAACTGATTATTCAGAAGTAGCATACCATTACACAGTGACTACTGGAATCTCTCCCTTGGCTAGTGGAGGCTATTCTTTTACTGAGGATTGTTTCAGCAAAGATGTTGCTTTATATATATATATATATATATATAATTATATAAAGTCATCCACAGACAGACTGTTTCGCTGTTTCGCAGCTCATCAGTGTGGCTAGACATCCGGTTGCCTCTAGCTAGATCGAAACCCGACTGAATTGGTGTCAGGTGAATTTTAGCGTATTTATTTTTAGAAACACACACAGTGACCGCTAATGTCATCCATATACAGGCCTGTTTCGCTGTATCACAGGTTATTAGTTCGGCTTAAAACCGGGATTGAAACCCGACCTATTTGACATCAATCGGTGTTTCTATCCTTGAGCTATCAGCGCACGGCAGAGGGAAAGGGAAATTTTAGCGTATTATTGTTACGAATGTAAACAAACACCAGACAACCATAGTGCTCGATACATTTTATGAAGAGCGTTGTGTTATGGGGACGGCTGCTGTTTAGAATTTACCTTATATATATATATATATATATATATATATATATATATATATATATATATATATATATATATATATATATATATATATAGAGAGAGAGAGAGAGAGAGAGAAAGAGATTAATGCCGAAATCTAAATATTTTATACAGAATTTTGCTATACTTTTTTTTTTATATAATAACGGTTTCAGTGATACAAGTCTTACTAATTAACCCATAACTGAGAAGAATAGAGAAGACGTGGATACATACCTTTCGTCAGGGTATTTGTGCGTAATGAATATAACGAATTGGAACTAGGCTCTCCAATTATCTAAGCTTACAGCACCTGATATTCCTAAGAGATCACTGGTCTATGTACTGACCAGGCTCGACGTTGCTTAACTTCGGTGATCGTACTAGGACCGGTGTTTCAACGTGATTCGGCTAATCTTAGATACGAGGGAACGCTGAAAAATTCAATGACCAACCCACTTCTCAAAAACCTCGCTAAATGATCAAATTTCATGCTTTTTTTAATTTTATTTTGTTTTGAAAGGCTTCTTGGTTCAATCTAGAACTGTTCAGCACTTCTTAAATAAACAGACCGATATATATATATATATATATATATATATATATATATATATATATATATATATATATCATGCTACAGCAGGTGATTGAGATGTGAAAAAAACCTGCAGGATATCTAAAGGCAGTTAAGTAGGCTGTTTGTTGAAGTTATGTAACAAAACGTTTCAACTACTATAGACTGACCACATACTAAAGGAGTTTCTATCTTTTTGCGTGGGTTAATGTGGATGATGATCAACATCTTGATTATGTCATGTTTTCCCATTTAATGAAGGTATAGCATAGACAATGTCTTGAAATGTGAAGAATCATAGAATCAAAACGAATGCATATGAAATCTGTTGTAGTATACCCACGGACGATAATGGGTATGCCCCCATTCCCATAAATACAGTAGTGAATACTGTACGTGGTCTCGAATTGGAGATTCCTTTCTAGCTGAGCTGGTCAAACTCTCTGCCTCCGGGCAGGGAGGATCCCCAGACGAGGTTATGTCGAAGGGCAGAATCTCGTCTCGGGAAACAGCTACCCGACCCCGTTTTATACAGGGTCCACGTGGAAATTTTGGCCGAACCTATGGACTCGGATACCCCACATTAAATTCGGCTTTGGGGCGGTTGGTAGATATCCTAGAGTTGGAGATTCATCGTAAAATTCAATTGACTCATTTCTATCAGTCGACTACTTCTGACGAATCTTATATGTGTTGTTCTTGTCTCAAGTATTATCGTTTATTACTAACCTCCGTTTGATTATTCTATTCAGTAACCTTCCTTAGGTTACAACAAAATCCTAGTCTCAAAAACACTTTGAGTCACATTTAACCCTGACTACATTAAAGATGCCTACAAAATAGAACATATAATAATATACGTCCAATCATTAAAGTCTGTCTTCAAACATAAACAATAATAAATCTAGTGATGAGGAAGTTAAGAAAGCTATTAAAAAAATCTAAAGAACCATAAATCGAGGCTGACCTTTTGAAAATAGTTTAACTTTTCCCAAATTCAGTAACAAGTTTCTCAGTCTAATGAAGGGAGTCTAAAATCAGAAAAAAGTTGGAGTTTATCGCAAGTTAATGCGGCATGAAAATAAAAAGGTAGCACTCCAGACCTTCCTAAAGACAGAAGTATCTCAATTGGATCCATTATGGTGAAAGTATTAATGACCAATATATTAACAAATTCAACTCCTCGAAACCCAATTTGCTTTTCATTTTCGTAAGGGGTGTAATGATGGCATATATGTCATTAAGCAACTCCAGTTAAAAACTTACTACGTCAACCTAACAGCAGCCTATGGCCACATCAATAGAGACATACTCTTCTTATCAGAAAGCGTTTTCCATGCTCTGACTACACTGAATGCACTGATTTCATAGATAAACTATATTAGTTCTTTCAGAATAATGCGAAGACAAGGAAACGTAAGTGACACCAATAGATGACCCGAAATTCAGTAGCATAGTGGAAAGTGGAGAGTACGATAACATTCTAGACTATTATTTTAGAGCATTTTTAAGTTTTAATTGATCCAGACACATTTGCATAGGTTACCAAAGATTTAATTTACATTTACCATTCAAACATTTTTTTAAAACTTGGCGTCTGCATTAATGAACAAGTAGGTAAAATGATGAACTGCGTTCAGTTGAATGAAACCAACTGATACGTAAAGTGGGTGATACGTATGACGAAATTACTTATATAGATAATGTAACTGAATCAAACATATATACACTTACGTTGTATATTACGATGCTTAAGAGTTTTCAAAAATCCTACGTACAATCTGGTAGAATTTTCTAAGTCCATGCCTTTCTCAGTAATGCAAACACTAAAAGAGTCGCAGCAGAAAATGTAATAGTTTTAAAGTGCGCAGGTTGGTAAAAAAAATAACTGTTCTAATTTAATTTTAAAAATAACAGAATTTTTCTGGCAATAAAGTGCATAGAAACTTATGGGAAATTTTGTGGAGTTACCTTCTGTTTTTCCACCCATAATTTTTTTTCAAAATGGTTGCACCCCCCTAGTCACACGTAGGAAACACAGAGCTATTAGAGAATTTCTGTTTGTTGAAGCATAAAGTAGTGTAAACATTCAGAAAAGGCTAATGATAGATTGTGGAAACGCTGCAATGAGTGTAAGAACAGTAATGAGATGGGTCAATAGAATTAATGTCAAACCTAGAAAGGAAGGAGACAGGCCCCATAGTGACAGGCCAGCTGCTACTGTGAATGAATATCAGACCAAAGAGGCTCATGCTCTCATAGCAAAAAAAAGGATTCGGTATTTCAAAACTCTGTGAAAGCTTTCAGCTGAACCATGACAGTAACTGTAGTTTAGTAAAGTCGCTTTTCTACTAAAATTTATGTGTAAAGTGCCTTCCAAACATGCCGACAGATTCTGTGAAAGAACAGAGAGTAGTTGCTGTTGAAGAGATTCTGGCATAGCACCCTCGGATTTTCATTTGTTTGAACACATAAAGGTGGCACTCAAAGAGCAGCATTGCTTTGTGGAACCGATTTTCAACTGGTCGCTTCTCTGATCACTACAAACTTAACCTTTTCAAGTCCAGAGTTAACCATTATCTTCCACACATATTCGCATAAACTGTGCATTTTACTCGGTAAGCCCTTACCATAATTGGCTCTTATGCTTTGTACAGGGTGAGCATCATTGTAAACAAATTCTCCAGTAATGAAGAGGTGAAAGTGCGTACCTAGCTAAGAAATCAGTCTATAAACTTCTACAAGGTATTTATATATATATATATATATATATATATATTCGACTCTCCCGTCGAATTCGACGTATGAGGGTCAAGCAGATCAGTTCCTAGGAAACCGACAGCCCGACAACAGCACATGAGATTTGATTATAGTGGCGAAGGTTTCATGGAAGACCACTTTTTGAAGTGCCGAATACAGAGACCTGGTGCACTACGTGCCACAAGGTCCCCAAACGACCCGCCGCAGGTTTTGAATTCAGAGTTGTCCTTCTCCTAAACCAGTTGCCAGTCAAGGCTATAGAACCCAGTCTGTCCTGCTATTTACCCATAGCTGGAGGGAGAAGAAGAGGATTCCTACCTTACCCAAGGGTATTAGCACGTAAGTGAATGTAACTGGATTCGACTGGAATTCGAACCTCAATCCAAGCCGCTATCCATTACTGCACTGTGCCTTCTTTTTATATATATATATATATATATATATATATATATATATATATATATATATATATATATATATATATATATATATATATATATATATACTACGATTGAGACGTAAGGGTTATATTTTAAATATTGAGACTTTTGTGTTCATTTTGACATGTTTTGTGTACTTCTACTATTATATTTGTTGTAATTAATGAACAGGCGTTACTTTTTCACTGACCCTTGCATAGTACACATATTCTTGGTCACCGCACCTTGTATATTAACGCATATTTTATCTTTAATAGAACGAGAAGTAGGTGAGGTTCTGTAACAGCGAAAAATGTACCTTTTATGTAGGAGAGGGCTTAAAAACAATATTTTTTTAGTGTAAGAAAAAGAAATGTTTCTCACACGCAGAAAACAAAACGTACACACTTTTCTCTGATCGTCCACCTAACAATATGACATTCCTTTCTACACCGACGACCCTCGCCATAAACATCAACAATTTTACTTAGTTCCTGTCCTCACCTCCTACACGCTGAAACCACCAACCGCTATCATTTCCACACCCATATATATTCCGACTCCATCTTCCATTACAATCCACTTTCTTTTCGCAAATCTGGCGTTCAGTAACAGCAATAGCAAAAGCAACAACGGCCTACGTTTTTTAAACAGTCAAACCCGTTAATTTTATTCCACTTTCTTTCTCTATCACTAAAGCATATATATTATTTATGTCCAGTTGAAGAAAGACTATCTTCTGTTTTCCAGTTACTATTGGAACTAGTGGAACCATCTACTTTCACATTTTTCTTTCTTCCCACCGCCTTTGTTTTTTTGTTTCTTTTTCTTTTTTTTTTTCATTTTTTTTTCATTTTTTTTTTTTTTGTTTTTCTTTTTGTTTGTTTTTTATTGCATTTCTTTTTCCGTTTAGTTAAGTGGATAATTGGGGTAAGTCGACAGGATGTAACAGGTTCGAGCAAAAGTTTTCAGATTCAAAGTCGGGGAGTTTTTTTGTTTTTTTTTTTGTTGATAATTTCAGGGCGGTTTACATGCAGAACTTCAGAAAACATACAGAAAAAAATTTCCTGTTTTTTAGCGGAAGTAAAAACAAAATATTGATTATTATTTACAGAGAAACGTGTTAGTAATAATTAATAAGTATATACGAACATTATTTAGCAGATTGTCAACCGAATGGCTTCATAAACCTGACACATGCACAAAACGTGACCACAAATCCAACAAGGATAAAGAAAACCAAGGATTTTTCTTTCGTCATTACTCGCGTTATAATCATTTGTTAAACGGAACAAATTTTTACACAAAGCCACATTCGTCATGCATACTCTGGGGATTAAGCTTGTTATGAATGGCTTGCGAGATTAACACGTTAACCATTGCTCTACGGTAAGTGCTCTGTTATAGTTTTGCATTCATTGACACGTGGCCATTTTCAGACACTCACATATATTCACACGACACACATACGAGCACATTTACAAGCGTATACACTTTCAATCTTTCTCCTCATCCTTTCTCGTGAGTGGGTGGCATCTTTTCCTTAATAAGATTTCTCGAATACTTAGTTCAATAGACGAAAATAAATAAATATATTGTTTAATAGATAAACTCAAATATGGGTATTCACAAAAAATAACGTTTAAGTGCTAAAATCTGTCGGACTAATAAATAAAAACCTCATTACTAATTAATATATATATATATATATATATATATATATATATATATATGCTGTAATTACAATCACAAATGTTTCACCGATATCAGTCTCCGGGTGCGACGAGTGTGTAAGTTTCGCTTAAGAGCCAATCTGGCCCATTTATGATTTTTTTTTTCTTTTTAAAAAATATATATCTATCAATACGTACGCCCATCCATATTTCATGATAGAAATTATTAGTAGGATTTGATAATTATATCATCGAGTCTGAAAGAAACCTCAACAGAATGCAGAAAGCACTGGACGCCCGTTTCGTCCTATATTTGGGACTCATCAGTAGTGCGCATCCACTACCGAGAATTGAATCCCTGACAGTTAGGTTGTCAAGCAAACATCATACCAACTGTTCCAACGGGCCTCGATCACGAAGAGATTGTAAATATTTCAGCACATACAGTCAGGTATAAATATGTTTGTCGTCGAGCAACAGTTAATAAGTTAGTCTCGTACACCGTTATTTGTGTCATGTGTTAGATACTCACTGGGTGCCTCACTACTATTATTAAGCTTAAGATATATATTGATAAAATATACCAAATGAATTTCAATTTTATCTGGGATTGTTTATATAGGGACTTTTCAGATGAGGAATCATTATTACATTCCTTACTATGTATATCAACATGTTCATTTTGTTTATTAAACTTACATTTCGGTCGTTGTACCATGCGAGCCTTCTTCAGGTTTCTGTCATTGTACTTGGTAACCTTATCGGCATTTTGAATTAAATACTTTAATCAATCTACAAGAGTAGATTTTTCTTATTAAGCTTTCCAAGTTTAGGGGTATTTGCATTTTATTTTTCAGCACTACCGATCCAGGGATTAAACATGCAACTTTCAGGAAAGCAAACATGTTTTAACCAATGTTTTAATCTCTTGGATAAACCAGTGGTTCAATTTTGGAGCCTTAAACCTAATGTATGTACCTAGGAGATGGTAAAGCTGCATGGGTGATCTGACTCAGGTGATGAAAAATTTCGGAGAGAACTGTTAACCAGATGGTCTAATGAGGCGATTGTCAGGTTGAACATTTACGCTCATTTTTTTTAATCGTTTTATTCTCCAATGTTGTTCTCTGTCTTTTAAGAGATTGATGGTCACCTGTTTTCCTCTATGTATGATTTGCCATGCCTGATTTCAATGTCTTTACCTGGTCTAAGGCCAATCGATGTTATTTCAACCTTACCTATAGGAAGCGGCTAGCCCCTCTGTATTTCTTGCCACAAATACATGGGATAGAATAAACACAATTCTTGATCTTGTTATCATTTCTAAATTCTCACAAAGTATGTTGACTGGATGATATCCCTGCAATATTTCTTAAGAAATGTGCTCTTCTTCTCTCTAAACTCGTTGCTGCTTCTTGCTTTTCTACTCGTTGGAAATCCTCTTCTGCAGTTCCAGTCTTTAAGAACTCAAATAGACTGTTTCATCCTTATATCGTCTTATTAACTTTCTACCATTTGGGGGGGGGGTAAGTACTAGAGACCCTAATCAACTGTGAATTAGTTAAGCATCTCACATCGAAAGGTCTTCTTTCAGATAAGCAACACTTCTGCTTTTCTAGATCCACTGCTGATGTATTAATGATTATTGCTGAAAGAGTCTATCAAGCTTTGCATAAGAATAGCTAGATCCTTTTGTGTTAATGCAGGTGTCCCCCAGAGCTCTATCCTTGGACCTACGTTGCTCCTAATTTTTCTCAACGACCTTCCTGCAGGCATCAGATCTCAACACGATATCGATGCTGATGGCACAACTATTTACTCCTATGTTAATAGTAAGTGGATTCGGTTCGAAAAGTTCAAATTGGCAAAATTTGTCAAATTGATGTAAAAAATGACCTATTATCTGCTGTAAACCGAGGCAAGAAAAGCCGTGTTAATTTTAACGAAACTGCTCTCTATTAATCGTCAACGATCCCTTTCTGCCTTCCATCGCCAGGAGAATGAGTCATTGCGCCCTCTCGGGATAATGTTTTCCACTGACATGAAGTGGAGTTATTATATTGAATCAATTCCTAGGTCTGCTGCTAAGAAACTTGGTTCACTGCGTCATGCTTGACAATTTTTCACGCCAGAATATATCTTGCACATTTATAAGTCTACCATTTGTCCATACTTTGAATATTTCTGCCACATAAGATCTTATGTACCTGCTATATATTTAGAGATTCTTGATAAAATTAAAAAATAATCTGCAATGTTATTGGTGTTGACTTGGCATCTTGGTTTCAGTTACTTTCCCACCGTCGTGATGTAGCTTCTCAGTGTATTTTCTATAAATATTTTTATGATAATTGTCCTAAGGAACTTTCCTTTATGATATCTAGACTTTATGAATTTAAGCGTAGTACTAGATTGGCAGGAAAGTCTCATAATTGTACAATTGGAATGGCTAGATGTAGCCGTAAGTTCTATGCTAACACTTTCTTTTCTAGCACTTGTGAAACTCTTTTCCGACTTCATGCTTTCAAAAGTTTGATCTTCAAACATTTAAATACAATATCAATCGTTATCTTTTGTCTTCTTAATTTCTATTCTTTTATGTATTGTTCTCGTTCTTTAATAATGTTTTTTTCTTTTTCTTATATTCTGTCATACTCGGTACATCCTTGTGTTTTGGTTACTTTATTGCCTTGTTTGGGGTGAAAATAATTTCAAAACTGTTTTCTGTTGAAGTGGGTTTGGTTTGGGAGAGATATTTCCAAAGGTTTAAACTATTTTTAAATACCGTCTTGGTCTTTTATAGACTGCGGGTTCTTTAAATATTTTCAGATGTACCTTTTATTTATGGTAGATAGACTGTGTTTTATTCTTATCATTGAACCTGAATGATAAGTCTAATGATAAGTCTCCTGTTGTTATGGGCCTCTGCATGTGAATTTGGTCCGATATTGTAGACACTAGATATTACCTTTCTTTACACTGTTTCTTTTATTAAAGTTCAACCACTGCAAGGCTCAAGCATCATTCAATGTGGAGGGCCATTGATTGATGTATGTAAGTGTAGGAAGTGAAGTTATAGAGGATAGGTAATGATTAATACTTGGCTTGAATTGGGGTATATATACAGGATGTATCAAAATTACTTTTACAAACTTTTTGGGCGGGTTCCTGATACTAAAACAAGGTAAAATGTCCATATAAACATATGTCTAAAAGGCCATCGTTGTACTTCAGCACAGCAACTCATAAAGAATGCTTAAAATGTCTCCCGTTTGCTTCTACGCACGTATGCACCCGTCGGATCATTGACTGGCAGACCCTTTCAAATATTCCCATACGGTGTCAAATGGTTTCGCAGGCCCCCGTGACATGTTGGTGAAACATCTCTGCATTATTAATGTCTGCTACATAAACCAATTGTTTTAGGTGGCTCCACAGATAAAAATCCAAAGGACTGTGGTCGGGCGAAACGTACAGGCCATGGAACCGGTCCTATACCACTATCCATATTTCATGGTAGATGTCAACCAACGCATTGCGAACAATGTGACTAAAACGTTCTGGAAGCCCATCATGTATGAACCATATGTGTCGTCATATTAGCAAGGGTACATCCTCTAGCAGGTCTAGAAGTGTACTCGAAATAAAGTCCCTGTAGACAGCTCCTGTAAGATGTGCAGGGAAAACATATAGAAATACCAGACAGTCACCTACAATTCCAGCCCATACATTAATTGTATACTGATGCTGGTGTCTAGCTTGTAATGTACCATGGGGATTCTGATCCGCCTACAAATGTTGGTTGTGTAAATTTGTTATGACATCTCTTCCAAATGTTGCCTCATCCATAAACAAGACTGAAGAGACAAACAACGGATCGGCAATTTGTGCAATAAACCATCGGCGAAAGTTCACATGTGGTTAGTGATCAGAGGGTGAAAGACCTTACACACGTTGCAAATGATACGGATACAGAAGCTTCCCTAGAATTACCCTCCATGCGATACTATGAATTGTACGCCATGCTAGGGCCACTTGACGTGTGCTCATACCTGGATTGTCTCCGATAACCTGTAGAATATGTTCAGGGGTACGAGCGGATCACGGTCTTGTGGTACCACGATAAACGAACAGCAAAGGCTGGACGACTCGGCTGCTTTCGGTCTGAAAACGCAATCTGATACCATATAAAATTACCTTAAACTTAAAAACGATGGATTTGCTTACATATTTTATATGGACTTTTGTCCTTGTTTTCGTGTGGGGAACCTACACACAATGTTTGTAAAAGTATTTTTGTTTGATACACCCTGTATATACAGGGAGTGCTTATAAAGCTTGACTTATAAATTTATTTTCGAGATTCAAATTTCCTGTAATATATATATATATATATATATATATATATATATATATATATATATATATATATATATATATATATATATATATACATAGTGATATAACTTAAAATACCTGCTTCCATATTCATGTTTTTTGTAACATGTTAGACACTAAATCGTTATGAAATCCTGTTTCTAAATTCAAATTACTTGTAGCAGTTTTAATGCTAAATCCTTAAAAACATGTTTCCACATGCAAATTGTTTATAATAGTCTCACTGCTAAATCCTTTAAAATACCTGTTCCAGCATTCAAATTACTTTTAATAGGCTCACTGCTAAATCATTAAAAAATCTGGTTTTCGTATTCAAATTAACTTTAATAGTCTTACTGCTAAATGCTTAAAATGCCTGTTTCCACATTCAAATTCCCTTTAATTGTTTGTGTAATTTTTTTAATAATTTCATCCCAAACAAGGCAATAAAACCTCTAAAACTTAAAGGGTTACTAAATATAAAAGAATTTGAGAAAAAAAACCATTGTTAAGGGGAGAGAACAATAAAAGAACAGGAATTATGAAGACAATGGATAACGATTGATATTGCATTTACATTTTGGAAGAAAAATAATTCACATATGCATGCAGTAATAAAAATTAATACATAGTCTTTGCCTCAAACATTCACTCACCTTTTTCACTATCTGCCCAGCTCATTCTCCTACACACGTATATCTATATATATAGATAGATATATGCGTACCAACTTACAGGCAACTAGCAAACCGAATGGTGTCTTCATGTATAAGATTAAGCGTTTGCATTATTCCATGAAGTATTCGAATAAGCATGTCTCGCTTTGCTGTTTTTACCTCTAAATTAGGGTCGATGTATTCTTTTGTTTTCTTTTTATATTTATTGGTACAGTAATATTTAAGTGTCGTCCTCTATCTTTTCTCATTTGTTTTTATTCTTCCTTTTGGATATATTACTAACGCATCTATATTACACACATCCAAATGATAAAGTTAAAAATTGAAAAAAAAAAAACCTGACGACACTCGAAGTTTCCCAGATGAAACGAGCTATGAGTAAGGTCGCAGAACACATCGGCTGAAATGTAGTGATTATAAAAATAAATATAAGAATAGTGATCCGCGTAATTCACGCAACAAGCATAATCTCACATACGCTGCACTTTATCAGATAAATAATATTTATAAAAGCTGATATTTTCATTGTATAATGTGGAAACTGTGATTACGATTCACCACTTACCGAAGTGCATTGACAAAGAAGCAGAATATGTGTTGTGTAAAATAAATGTTTCTTTTTTAAAGTTGTGGTTTTATTGATATACCGACGCACATGTAGGAAATCAAACGAAATGTTTATAGAAACGAAGATAAGAAATAATTGAACGCAATTGAAAAAATTTTGTATCTCTTTTTACAGAATTACTGAATGTGAACTTGTTTCGGATTACTGAAGTTATAACAGAGCCCCGCAGATAAAGAAAAGAAACTATTTTAAGATGGACGGAAAAGATGAACAGGCAAATGACACAGGACAAGCTGAAAAGAGAGATGCTAAAAAGAACAATGTCGGTCGTTCCAAAAGGAATAATGTAAGTCATTTTCTTTATTTGTTGCGTTGTATCAACAAAAGTAATAATAGGAAAAAAAAAGAATATTATTAATAATAGCATTAATATTAATAACGATAACTTCCTGCTATGATTTTCCATGTTCAAATGAAGGATATCTAGTGTATTTCGCTGGGAATTCTGACAGTAAGCCTTCACATCTCCAGTATTTTGCTCAGCACTTTTCGATTTTCAACACAGCTGAAGTCAGTAAAATCTCAATACTTCCTGTGTTCTCCAATTTCCTCACTCCTTTCTACAGTGCTTTTAATGGAGCCCAGTTCTCCAGTTCTTATTGGTATGACCTTTCACGTCGCTACTCTACTTCTTTGATGAGGTCTTTGTGTTTATCCACATTTTTTGTCACTTTTTTTGATATTCACTCTTTTATTTGAGTAAAACAACTACATCTAAAATTTCACTGGATTCTTTTTTCATTATTTACAATAGCTAGATACTGTGATTGGATAATCTGGCTAGATCTCCAAAACCTTGAATATTTTACTTATCATGATTATTCATGTACAACACACACTCTTTTCCCAGATTTTGATACAAAAAAGTTAGTGGGTGTATTATAGAGAACTAAACATTAACTTTTTAATGCGTCGCCATATTCGGGACGTTATGTTCGAAAGTAAAATAATCTTACAGAAAAACCTGATTTGAAGACAAAAATAGTCTTTTATTCCGAATTAAGTTATTCTTTCGAAACTTCTCTAATTTATTTAAAAATTAAATGAAAAAAGATGTATCATAATGACGTGACAACACTAATTTTAGCTCATCATAAAATGCATTTATGTATTTAACTGGTTTTTTCACTTTTAATGTTTTTAGCGTGTGCTTTTGTCAGTGGGGCTTTTTAAAAGGTTGACGATTTGTTATTAAATGTTTCCCCTTGTCAAAAATTTCATTCTCTTTGTTAACATTCTGTAAATATGCTAAAGATATAAATAGAAAAACATTAAGGGCAATAAGTATCCATTCAAAATGGCTTATCTAAGGCTTGGCTATTCGCTTATTATCTCAAATAACTTGAGAGGTGTGCATAGCTATAAAGCGATAATGTTAGCAAATTGGGCTTTTATTACGGCTAAATAATTTGCCACCAGTAGTCTAACTTGTATTTCCTAAGGTGCTTGTAATTTTTATACCTTAATTTGTAAGTAAATCTCTAAATATAATCAAATCAAGAACAATACATTCTTTTTAAATTTAAAGATATTTTTTTATCAAGTTTGCAATCTACTTGTACAGTAGCGTCCAAATCACTGTTTTTAGAAATCCAACATAATTATAAATGACAATGCTCTTTAATTTTGGACAATACACACTTTTCTGGATTTTTTGTTTGTTTGTTTGTTTTATTTTTGTTGTTTTTTATAATGAGCAGTTTTTGTTCTATAACTTACTTTGCACTAGTTTGTTTTTTTTGTAAGTTTAAAGAAAATCGAAACTGCAACTGAATTCGCCTATGAAAAAGAAACAAAGAACATTTTACCTTTTCTCACTCAGTCACACACACATATATATATAAATATATATATATATATATATATATATATATATATATATATAGAGAGAGAGAGAGAGAGAGACGTTAATGTCAACACCCAGCAGTAACAGTTTGTTTCATGCTTAAACGCAGTCTTCAGGTCATGAAAATTGCGTTTAAGCATGAAACAGACTGTCACCGCTTGGTGTTGACATCTATTTACATACTCTGTCCCTTTTTAGCACTTTAACCCATAAATATAGCATACCGTAAAAATGTATTTTATCGTATATATATATATATCGTATATAAGTATTTGGCCGCCCTCAAAAGTACCACAATGTTTTTATTTATTATACTAAATACAAGTCTTTCTCAGTAACTTTGACCTTAGTACAACCAGATATCTTTTTCCTCTTTAGTACTGAGCATGAATAAACATTTTCCAAAAGTTACATTATGTCAGTACTTGAACTAACATTAGTGTTGAATTACTGCTTGCTAGATACTACCTGTTTTATCTCTGCTGCTGATGTACCTTGCTCAGTAGCGAAATCTGTTATTTTTATTTTGGTTAAATTAAAACCCAAATTTTGCAGCTTTTTTCCGAATCAAACCTTTTTCTGAACAAAATGCCCAAAACACGTGAACGTACATTTGAACAAAGACAAGAGATCATTACTTAAAAAAAAAAGAAAAAAAAGTAGGATGTTCAAGCAGAGAAATTTAAAAAAAAAAATTAAATTCCAAGAACTATAGCGGATTATACTGTTAGGAGACATCAGGAAACGGGACTAAACAAGACCAAAATTAGGGCTGGTAAACCAAAAGCAACAACAAGAGCAGAGGACAATTTCATCAGAGTCACCAGCTTGCATGACAGAAGGCTGACTGCACAACTGAACCAATGTCGTGAAAAAAAATGTGTCAACATCTACTGTGAGGAGAAGACTCTCTGAAGCTGGCCGATATGGCAGAATTGCTGTCAAGAAACCATTGTTGAGGAATCAAAACAATGTCAAAAGCTTCCAGTGGGCCAAGGCACACAAAGACTGGACAAAAGAGCAATGGAATAAAGTCCTTTGGACTGACGAATCAAAGTTCGAAATCTTTGGGTCAAATAGGAGGGTCTATGTACGGAGAAGAGTTGGTAAAAGAGCTGCAAAATCCCTATATCACACCAACCGTAAAGCATGGAGGAGGCTCTGTTATGGTGTGTGTGGTGGTGGGGAGGGACTTTTGCCAATTGCAAAGTCGGGGATTTGCACCAGGTGAAGGGCAAATTGAATCAGACCGGCTATCACAGCATACTGCAGAACCACGCGATCCCATTTGGAACTCGGCTTATGGGTTTAGGATTTGTACCCATGCAAAATAATGACCCAAAGTATACGAGTAAACTCTCCCAGAATTAAATTAAAAACAAAGAGGAATACCAAGTCCTTCAACTGATACCTTAGCCGACACAATAAGCGGACTTAAATCCCACTGAACTGATGTGGGATGAACTTGGCTGAAAAGTCAGAACTAAAAAACCTACAGGTGCGGCTTACCTATGGAAACTCTTGCGGGAAAGCTGGGCAGAACCATCTTCAGTTTACCTCCAGTATTTTGTGGAAATAATGCCGAGAATTTGTGAAGCAATTATAGCGGCCAAAGGGGGTCATTTTAATGAATCAAGAGTTTAAGAATTTTTTTTTTTTTTTTTTTTTTAATTTGTATTTTATGTCGCTCAGGAAGACTTGTATTTAGTATAATAAATAAAACCATTGTGGTTCTTAACTTGTTTCATTGAAAATAACACTTTTAGGATGAGAGATAAAAATTTGTGAGAGTTGCCAAATACGTTTGACTGGTAGTGTATATATATATATATATATATATATATATATATATATATATATATATATTCGTAATCTCTTAAATTTATTTCAAGTAAATTCTGATTCACTAGAAATAAAGTTTTTACATTTTTTTGTGGGTGTGTTTTTTTTTTTTTTTTTGGGGGGCTTGTTCTCTTAATATAGCAAAAGGCGACATATCGAAATCTTTGTTTGAACAATGCAGTGAATAATGAGTCAGTTTGCAGTCCAATTTGTAACTTAATAATAATAGTGTATGAAAAAAATTTCACGGTTTTTTTTATTTGTGTTTTTCTTGATTTGAATTTGAATTTAGAAGAAAATCACGCAAACAATGAATTGATTACAAATTCCTCCATAAACTAATAGTAAATATGTAATAATCATATTTTTATTTTGTAAAAAAATATATTTTAAAAGTTTTTTTTTATGTAGAAAACATTAACTGAGAAGTTTTTTTTTATATTTTTTTATTTGTAAATAATTATAATATTAATTCTATAAATAGCAAATGACTTGACTTCGTTCGTGATGATCGCCATTACTCATTTTGCATTCAGTATTCCCTGTAAGTGTTAATTTTTCAAAATTTCCTTTCCTCATTATGTAATCCGGAAATCTTGATTGTCTCTTTCTGATTGAAAATATCTGTTTACCTTGTAGTTCCCTTTTTCAGTAGGCTTTTTTATTATTATTATTATTTATATTCGGTAGCTTTTGATCTCACTGGTGAGGTTCTGCTACTTTTTGTATTATTTAATTTGGCTTTCTTTCAGTCTCAAATGTCACACCTAATATCTGATGGACATTCTATCCAAGCTTCATAGAGATTACGTCTAGTATCTGCTTTTAATAGTTTGCCTGCATCGTTAAATTCCAAAGCAGCTTGCTTTTCACGTCACCAAGAAATGGGTCTAATTTGTGGTCAAACCATGTTTTGCAGGGTAGTATTTTAGTCATTGTTACTATTGAATCATAAAAGCATTTCAGGGCTTGTTTCTTGCATTCATTAATTATATGTTCTACACACATACAAACACACACACACACACACACACACACAAACTCTCTCTCTCTCTCTCTCTCTCTCTCTCTTTATCTCTCTCTCAATCTATTTGTCAATAGCTATCTCTATTCTCTTTTGACCGACTTACTCTTATTATTGAGGACTGCCAGTCATTCACAATTAGATTTAATGTAGCAGTGTTCTCATTATTTAATAAAAGTTTTAAGGATGATTTTGTAGATGGATTTTTAAAAATTCATGCACAACAGAATATAATAAGACATCTATGACACAAGGCCAGATTCATAGAGCATTATCGTGAAATATGTGAAGTTGAAGGAAAGAAACTGAGTAAAGTTCCAAAAGACTTTGATAGCAACTTCCTCGATTATTTAAATAATGAGGGTGACAAGCACTCATATAAATGGTGTGAGGAAAGACCTGGTCTTTGTATCTTTATACAGCTAAGCATTTTGTGCTTTAACAAGAACTGAGGTATGTGTAACGTTTCTATTTTTTAACCTTATTCTATCTTAAATGACAGTTTTAGTGTCGTGTTTCTTATTCTACAAGCAGACCAACAATAATTTCTATTGACAGTATTTACAATCACGAAATATAATTGACAGAAGGCAATAGAAACCTGTTCGTTTTCTTTTTATGTGATGTGTCGCTACAGAACGTGTGCAATATGTCCCTCCTTTACTTCGTTTACAGCCCTAAGCAATATTTGTCTCTTTACTACTCCACAATATCTACTCTGTCATCCATTTACACGAGCTTGTTAGGTAGGTGACTCTGTTTTCCTTTGCCCCACTTCCTTCGATATGCCTTGTGAGTATTAAATTCTCTAAGCCGTCTTTCCTTATTGCGTTCCCTAGAAATTTCAACTGTTAATTTCTGATTCAAAGTATAGGTTTTCTTTTTGTTTTCATCTCCTTAAAACCTACTCGTTGCTCACATGTTTAGTCTATGGTATTCTCATCGTCCTTCTGTAGAGACACATCTCTATTATCGCAAGTCACTTCATCTTTGAGAAAATTGCCCAACATTCACAGCTATATGGAAAGAAATAGGATTACATATCAGCCCTGCACTTTTTTTTTGTTGTTGCTGTTGTTATTTTTATCGAAATTTTCCTGTTTTTTTAATTTTTCTTGTTTTTTAATACTTTCTTTAGCTTTTGAAATACATCTTTCGCTATTCCAGTGCGCATTCTGGGTTCTGTGTCATGTTTTCCTTCGTCTATTATAACACTTCCCAGATAGTTCTGTGATTGCTTGATTCTGAAGTCGGTAATTCATAGCTCGCATCTCGATTAACTGTTCGTTATTATGCATTTTATATGTAGGTATACGAGAGTTCATTATTATTATTATTAGTAGTAGTAGTAGTAGTAGTACTAGTAGTAATATTAATAACGTGTAATTTTATCACGTTCGTAGTATCTGGTACCTTTCACTGGACATCGGGTGAGAGCAATTCTATTCACTAATCTAGCACTCTTAGTATTTCAATCGATTTTAGTAAATGTTGTTTTCTAGATGGTCTCGATTAATTCCCAGACTTATAGTTCTAGTTATCTTTTCATGCAAAGCCCTTCGGGATAGTTCTATGTACGCCAATTATGATGGGTACGACCATTAGCCTCATGCTACGTAATTTTTTCAGTACTCTAGTAAGGCTAAGATATTTTCCCAATCTTTCAAATTTTACTCTGTTATCTGCTGGAAGATCAATACCCACTAACCGAGAGATCTTTTTTTTTTTAAATGACATGACATGGTTCCCTGCAGATTCATTTTCTTGAAAACTATACTGAAGTCTTACACTGGATACCAATCAGGGTGAGAGAGATCACTCTACCCCACTGTTTAAACCATAGCTGTGGAAATGGGTTCATGCCTAACCCAAGTGTAGTGCGAAACTGAACGCAACTGACTAGGCTGGAATTTGAACTCGGCACCCCTATTTCACTTGCCGTGACAATAACTTTAACGCTATCGACACATTTTTCACTATTATTATTATTATTATTATCATCATCATCATCATCATCATACTTATTATTATTATTATTATTATTTACAAATGTCATGTGTGATCTCTTTGGATGAAGTAGCAGAAAATCATCTCAGATCTCCAGCATTTTCCAAAATATTTTCCCCGTCCTAACAAAGCATGGCTTTCTTTGTCTCAATTCTTCACCATGTCTTTGACCATTTCTGTTTTTCGTAATCATTTTGGGAACTCAAAGACACCACAATCACTCTCTTATTCCACTATTTCCACATATCACAGGTATGATCCTGGTATTTATCTGTTTTCTCAACAGCTTTTAGTTCCATCTGCTGGTAAGCTTAAATATTTAACAGATTTTTTTCTTCGTTTAAAACATCCATATCTCGTCTCAAAGCGACGGTTGAATGATCTTACTCCCATTTCCCCGCATATCACAACTGACCTTGCGTTATAACATAAACTTATTAAATATCAGTATATATCAAGAACAACACATTATTTTATTTAAAACAATCGCTATAACACAGAGTCATGGTACTCTATCAATAAAAAATACTTTGAGAGGTTTTCCTTTATAGTGTACGTAGTTCCGATTATTCTTTGAGTGCCCTCTTTAAGCTTTGAGGATGATATCAATGATAACTTCCTTCCTTTCGCAAAAACTGTTCATGTTTTTCGTTTGCTTTCGGATGAGTCAAGGGAAACCGTCAGAAATCTACATTGGACTTGTACTAATCATCCTTTAATTTTCTATTACTTTTCAAAATAATATCCCAAAACCCTCTCTTGATAACATCGTCTGACGATTTAAAAAAAAACAGCAGAATATGGTATTTAGTAATGATTTATATATATTAGGTGTATGGGAAAGCTACCAGCATTTTCTTTGTTATTTAATATTAATGAGTACATGTATTTGTTAATCATCCAAATTATCTCTTTAACCTTCTATGACCTTATGTATCTGGATTGTTCATATTCTATCTTGATGAAGCTCTACTCTGACTTAATGCAATAAATCTGTCAATGAAATTTCTTACATCAAAGACATGTTTAAATTTTGGGACCAGATAAGAAATGATGATCTGATGGCGCCTCGTCATTGAATATGTAAACGTACAACGGGGCCCTCACCCAGCTTTCCACCGACCGAACAATGATTACCCCACATTGCATCTCAATTCTCGTTCGTGTGGATATGCTCCAAAAAACTGGAAAAGGTTCACGGTAAACTCACAAAGAGACGAGAGGTGAAAATAAATGCCACGACGAGAAATGAGAACCCATTCTGTTTCCAATATACTTAGGTGTTTATTCAGAGCTTCATTTGTGCAGTCTGGTTAAGTAGGTACGTGACACGTGGGAAAACTTCTACTTTATCGGACTAACAGATCAGCTCTTCCCTTCAACTCTCCCTCTTATCAATTCTGTGTCCATCCCAAAATCACGACGAGCAGCTGGAAAATGGGTAGCATAGGAACTGGCAGTTCAGAATTGGACGACTTCTATCCCAGCTATGACTGTTAATATAAGCCTGTACTGGAAATCCTCAGTATCCGGTTTTATTGTCACTTTACCACAAATGTTTTCATTAATTAATTTATTATTTTATTTCTTCTTGGTCAAGTGGGTAGTTCAGTTATTCATAATACAGCACACCTTTCATATCCCTCAAAAATATAGAAAACTTTTCTTTTGTTACTAATACTGCAGACTATCCTGAATCTACCTATGATTTTTCGATAATTCGGGATGTCAAAGTGAACCCACTTTATATACCTAGCAAGAAGTGAAAGTAAGTTTGACGCTGCCAAGTGCTTCGCTCAGATATGTGAGACCCATTTTCCCACCTATTGAATTTTCCTATGTTTTTCAAACGCCTTACAACTGTTGAATGAACGATATAAAGTTTTTCATCCAGTTCCAACGTTGACTGTGTGGAGTCATCACTATTTTCAAAGTCTTTTAGAGCTTGAAAACCATCACTTCCAAAATCTGGTAGTCGAAGAAGGGTTTATCCTCCAATTCAAATTCACTTTCCTTGGTAAACAATTTCTGATACGCATTATTTAAAACCGAACCATCTTCACAGGTTTCAACAATCACCTTCTTTGCTTTTTGGCTTGACATCAAAAGGAACAATATATACTGTCACACGTATCCTTTGTTCGCTGCTATTTTCTTCAATGCAGTCTAAATGAACACAGAATACAGAACATTTAATACGGTATACCGCTCTATATTCTGTCTCTAGTTTTCGCAAAGAGAGAGCTTAAAAACTTTTTGCTCATATCTTGTTCTGAAGTTGTTTAAACAGGAAATTGAAAATAGAAAGAAACTGAATACAAAAGAATTGTAAGTATTTAATTAAATTTAATTTAATATTTATCACTCTCACAATATTCAAATAGAGAAATAAAATGGAACTAAAATTTCTTACATAATTTTACACATTATGATATTGTGATACTGGCCAGGATCAAAGTGTTAAAGAGTTTTAATAGCAGAATCATATTTAGAATAATTGTTGGGATTGGTCGACATTATGTTGAACATCCGTTCTGCATTTGACCCTATGAACTGTGAATAGTAATAATAATAATAATAATAATAATAATGATAAATAAAATAAAAACTTGGAGCCATCATCTGTTAGGAAAAATGATAACAAAGTTTTTGAAAGTGGAAAAGGTAAATATCTATTATCATCTATTATTCTGAAAGAACTGTGGAATGAATGGAATGTCGTGTCTTCTGTCAGTATGTACCCTATGCACATAAGGAATGCAGTATCAATGTTGACTTTTTCTATCCAATATCTATGCACACATATATTAAAAGCAGACAACAAATACACACCCACCCACACACACACACACACACACACACACACACACATATATAGATAGATAGATAGATAGATAGATAGATAGATAGATAGATAGTGGGAGAAACCAGATATTCGTACACATACAATTTTTCAATTTATTGTATTTCCAACTAATAAATAAACATACTTTTCATATTATTAACTGTACACCGATGCATAATAACTAAATATGCATAGAAAACAGAAAAAAATGATTTAATAAAAATAAATCCCATTTATCCATTTTAATGGGTGAAAAAAGCATTCGTGCAATACAAAAAGAATACATAATCTACATTTAATACTTTGTAGAATAGCCATTATTCACTTCCACGGCAACCAACCTGTTCTTGTAATTCTCAAGTAATGATTTATAAATTTTAGTTGGTATTTTGTTCCATACTTCTTCGCATATGGTCATCAGATCTGTGATGTTTGTTGGAGCTCTCGATTAGATTTGAATTTTGAAATAACACCAGAGATTCTCGATTGGGATTAAATCTGGGGACTGACTTGGCCATTTCAGGATATTTACATTCTTTTAAGCAAGCCATTTCTTCGAAGATTTTGCAGTGTGCTTATTACCATTATCTTCGTTGAAGATCCGATAAGGCGGAAGTTCAAGATTTTCAACCGAAGTCATTAAATTTGCTTCCAAAATATTTTGATATGCATTCATTCTACCATCTATTATTGATATGTTAGCAGTATCTTTTGCAGAAAAACATCCCAAAACTATGATGCTGCCACCACCAAATTTTACCGTTGAAACTGTGTTATTTGTTTGAAGGCATCGCCATCTTTCCTCCATACATGATTTCTAAATTTAAGTCTAAACAACTTAATTTTCGTTTCGTCTGTCCATAATAATCTTCCCAATACAATTTCTTTTATCCTTATGTTCACGAACGAGTTTCTACCTGGCATCTCTGAGTCCTTTTCAATAGCAGCGGAGTTTTCCAAGGGGAGCGTGGCTTTAGATTGTTCCCATGAATTTCATTGTTTATTGTCCATTTAGTGACACAGATTCATGATGAAAGCAAATCATCCTGCAACTCCTGATGAGTAACCATTGGATTTTGTTTAATTTGATGCATTAATTCCCTCAAAGAACTTGAAGAAATATTCCGTGGAGCACCTGTTCGTTTTTGGTTTTCAACAGTTTTGAGTTTTTTATACTCTGTAATGAATAAACAAATCGTAGCAAATGGAATATTCAGGTTGTCTGAGATTTTCCTGTAACTTTTACCTTCTTTCTAGAACTTAACAATTCGTTCTTTCTGCGAATTCGTCAATTCTTTGCCTCTTCACATGATGATAACCTTCTTGTACGAATATCAATTACAGAATGTTCTGTTTGTATTTTTAGGCTAAACTTAACTACTGATAACATTATTGAAACATTCTATAATATTCTACTTGAATAATCTAGAGCATTAAAGCAATTTAAGTTTTAAAATCTGAAATTTGCATTGTACAAATGCTTTTTGACCCATTAAAATGGATAAATTGGATTTATTTCTATTAAATTAATTTTTTCTGTTTTCTATGCATATTTAGTTATTGTGCATCTGTGTACAGTTAATTATATGAAAAGTAAGTTTTTTTTATTATTTGGAAATACAATAAATAAAAAAATCATATGTGTATGACGACTACCCCGGCCGCTCTCTATTCAAGTTCGAACCTCTCGGCTGATCGTAGAGTTGATCGTTTCTGCCCAATTCTTGTCTCGCCCCACGTTGTGCTTAATTGATCGCAAGACTGACTTGGTCCGAATGATCGACTGGAATCGATGACTTGGTTTGGTCCGGTTAGAGTAAATTCACACGAAAGAAAAAATAAATTGGATAGAAGAAGAAGAAGAAGAAGAAGAAGAAATTGAAGAAATTTGATACAAAGTTTAACCAGAACTACATTCTCAATAACTCTCGACCCTTCCCGATTATCGTGACACACTGTTGTTTGAATTTTGGAGCGAGACTTCTGGGAAAAAGCTTTAAGTTGGAGGCTTTTACTTCTGGGCGCCAAGTCGCATGAGATCAGGCGAAGCGGTGGTCTCTCTGCTGTAGCCTGTCCGCGGTATCTCCGCTTTCTCTCTCCCTCTCTGCCGTAGTGCTCTGTTTTTATGGACCCATGCGACAGGGCTGGGGTGGGGCATGATGTACTCTGAGTATGCCAGCGCTCCCCAACAAACAATCACGGCTCTCCTTGCAAATGTCCAAATATGGGGGAGTCCCTCATCCCTCCTTGTAATTCTACCTGTGCCTTTCTTCTTTTGGTCACCTGATCAAATACGTCTTCTTCCTGCTTTGTCTGAATGCCTCTCACCATCACTGACCGAACGGTGTGGACAGTCTTCCGCTTTCCCTGCAATTCCACCTGGGCTCTCTCCTCTTTGGTCACCTGACTAAGCCCGTCCCCTAAGGGCTAAGCGTGCTATAGTCCAACGGCCAAATTTTAATTATCGTTCAAAATTCTTTCTTATCGTGCTTTTGGTGTGTGGTCTTTTCTGCATCTGGAATCGATCATTCTTATCCCATCGTCAACCATTTGGTCAACAAGTAGCAAAAAGGGAACAATCCCTTGATTTTGGGAAGTTTTATCGCGTTTTAGCCGACGAAAATTTTTATTGTCATTCTTTTATCTATTTTTTGCTGGAAACTTGTCTGCTTCTAAAAGTCATTCCTCATCTATCAGCCGAACTTGCAGCCAGGAGTTTGTCTCTTCCCCTTCGCTCATAATGATCGTAAAAATATTATCTATTTCTTTCCGGGGGAGGGGTCGTTGGTCCTCCAAAATAGTTCGTCATGTAGGCTCAGTTTTAATTGAAATCAGATGGTCTCTTTGTTTTACCTCTCCGACGGACGAGAAATTTAATTACCTTCTTCTAGCTTCTTCTTTTTTTTTTTTTTTTGGTTTGCAATAAAAAAACAAAAAAACAAATATCCTTTTCTTTGATTTTCCCTCGTCTAGTCATCGGTATATCTTCAGTCTATCGGAATTTAGTGTTTTTCGGTCTTCTAGTTTTTTTTTTGGTTTTTTTTTTTTTTTTTTTTTTCAATTAAAAACAAATATCTTTTTCATTCATTTTCCTTCGTCTGGTGATCGGTATATCTTCAGTCTATAAGAATTTAGTGCTTCCCAATTTATTAGCGCCTTTCCAATAGTATCACAAGTGTACGAATATTTATTTCCCCTTACTATATATATATATATATATATATATATATATATATATATGTGTGTGTGTGTGTGTGTGTGTGTGAAGATATATAAAGAAAGACCATTGATATATGTTTCCTCCCGAAATTGAAAAAAAACTGTTAACTTTAATCTATGCCGTTTTTAAACATCTCATATGACCCCAAAATCTAACAACGATATAAAAATGGCATAATTGCTATATAAGACTTAAATTAAGGAAATGGCTCTTTAAAAGTTTCCTGTAATTTAGTTTCATTCTACATTTGACACCAATAAAAAAATTAAATAGCTTTCAAAAACAATTTATTCCAGAATGAAACTATTTAAAATAATAAAATCTAATCTTCATATTCCGCCAACACAACTATTATTTGTAATTACAAAACGTCTTAGAAAAACTATTCGAAAAGGGTTTCACAAATATTTTGAAAGATTGACTCCATTATGAGAAAAATATTAAAATAATTTTTTTAAATTTGTTTTTTTTTTAATTTTGATATTATCACAATGTAATTCCCAAATTATCTGAAAAAGAAAAATTCAAACTGACAAAACAGCGAATTATGAAGAATTGATGTCACTAATGAGAATTGTTGTTACACAAGCTAAGTAAGCAATTTTAGCCATTTAATCTGTGTCTTGGGTTGATGCCATGTCGACCCTGACTCGTTTGACACTCGATTGCTGATGATTATACGTGTGTGCATGTATATCTTAATTTGGTGGTAGATTCCTGTGATTCAAGTCTGGCGTCTTAGAATATGGTAACCGATCTCGGTCTGTGGACATTATTACGGAGAAATTGCAACGGATTATATTGCGAGACACCCATGGATAAATGGTGATGGCTTTTGATTGGAGTCTGTGCCAGCCTCAGAAGAACTACCTGTTCGAGATTCGTAAAATGTCGTAGACTTTGCAAGGTAAATCATTTCATCTCACTTGAAAAGGAATATATTGGGAACATAATATGAGTTAGATTTAGGTTTTATCCCTTTCACTGTTCCATACAGTTTTAGTTGAATAACCTGAAAAATTATTTTTTCATTCACTTATATAAAAAATAGATTAAAAAGAAAGAAAAGAAAAATATAAAGGGAAAAAAACACAAGAGTGATTTGTTCTCAATTTTGGCGAATATACTATTTTATTTTTGCATAAAACTAAGTATTCATTTCATTATTGTATTTTACAAGGTTTACTAGTGCCCAAAATGTAAAAAATGAATTAAAAATTCAGGTTACTTCTAATGTCTTCTCATTCTCTTTCACTCCCAGTAACTCCCTTGCGTCTTAGTGGCACTATTGCCTTGCTTTTTTAGAAAATTATATTTTACAGTAGTGTGCTGGTTTGAGAAAATTCGGACAGCGAGACGTATAAGGAGTTAAAATATCAAATGTAAATTGTTACCTGAGTAATCAAATTTGTTGTCCTTTTTCTCTTTTTCTCATTCTCCTATCTATCTATCTATCTATCTATCTATCTATCTATCTATCTATCTCTAGCTATCCTTTAGTACTTAATAAATGTTGAACGAGGACTATATGCCCTGGAATTGTAATTATTGTACTCTTGCGTATTTTTTAGACGCGTAGATCTTTCGGTTATTGCTACAGACATCAGGGTTTTCTCTAACCATATTTTTCATTGTGCAGTGTGAGGATAGATCGCGAGCCCCATTAAAATAATTTTGAATTTAAAAACAAAGGGATTCATTGTAAGCCGTTTCACTATCTCCCCACATTGTAACATTGTTCTCCATTTATTTTATTATTTGATATTTACTAAGTTTAACTTAGTATGGCACAAAACAAAATAGCGAGAAATGGGTCAGGAAGATTGTGTTGCAATAATCTTTCAAGGGTCTCTTTATCTTAAAAAAAAGTAACATTCAAAATTCTAACTTTTACACTTTATAACGAAGAAATACATAACCATCATAGCCATGAGGCACCTTTTCCATTACTTCGTATTTTTTAAACTTGATTTCATATACTTTTTCAATATAGACATTTGGCCAGTCTTTGTGGTTTGGGATCTTCTGAAACCTAACTCTCTTCTTTTCAAATCCCATTCGTGACAACTTCGACTTCTAAAAGTAACTCTCAAAATTGTATATTTTGTCTTGTCTTTTTAATTTTTAAATTGAAATCGGTATCGAGTTTCGAGTAATAAATATCAGATAGTTAGTGCTGACTATTATGAAATAGTCCCTTGAGTTTATTGCAATTGTATTATTTATGTCCACGTTCAGCGAACCGATTCATGAAGACAAAAACGATTGACAAGGATAAAATAAGAGAAGAAATTAAGACGGTTGATTCATTTATTTGAGCTTTTCCAGTCCTAACAATCCAATGAAAAGCTTTTTCATGGCCTTTCATAATTGACAATAGAAAGTCAATATGGCATCTGTTCTTTGTTTCTATGCATTACACAAGAGAACATGCTCCTTTAATTGTTTGGTTTACAGATATTTACTTAGTGTGGCACAAGTCCAAATACAAAAAAATGAGGTAAAAAGAGAGAGTTGATCTAATACCCCAAGTGGGGAAGACATGGATTTAAAATCACCATATAAAAACTATGTGTGAGTGTGTGTGTTTGTTTGTTTTGGTTCTGTTTTAGTTCAAATGATAACCATTGATTGGTTAGGTTATTTTATCTAACGTTATATAAACAAACTCAAGCAAGGTCAACATATGCCAAACGTAAGTTTCAGAGGCCCGGTTTACACTAGAGTTAAGCGGTAGACAAATGCTCAGTTTACAGGAGAAATAAAAGGATAGACAAAGGTAATGTTTACACTAGAGTTAAACAATAAACAAAGGTCCGATTTATACTAGCGATGTAGATTAGGCTATCAAAAAATAGACATATGTCCAGTTTATACTATAAAAGAAAAAAAAACCGTAAATATTCCAGAGATTTATAGCCCAGACAGAAAGCCTCAACTCTGAATGTGACTTTTGTTGGGCGAGGTCTAACCCCCTACAGGTGATGCAATTAGGGCATTCTGAGTCACTCAGACAAAGCAAATCAAACATTGGAGATGTTCGCGGACATAAAATACCAGGCCATGCATGTGGGCATTAGAGTCCTTCCTAAAGAAAGGAAGATAGCCAGGAATCGATAAATCAGAGGAGATTGAAGAGTTAAGATTTGTTTCGCCGAGAGCTAGGATGTCCGGAGACTTTTCGAAGAGGGACGATTCCACACTGCATTAAGGCCTGAGAAAAGGAAAAGAATCGGGAACTGCTTTCTAAACAGGAAACAAGGGAAGAGTCTCTACTCCAGTTCAAGAGAAGGGATAGAAGTATGGACCGGCCAATAGGAAAGCCTATCTATTCTTATAAAAAAAATATTTAAAAGTTACTAAGTTTTAACTTAATTAAAGTCGAGATATCTATTGGAAATTCAACAAAGAATTAAAACTGTCAGAAAACCTCCGAAAGTACTTAAACAAACAGTCCTGGGTTTGACTCCCAATTAAGTTATTTCAAAGAATGAACATTTAGATAACTATTTGGAGAGTCGATCTGCGGACCACAGAACTTTCTGATGCGATGTTTAACTGATATTCTAGTATATCAAAAGGTAATAGATAGTAGGAAGTCTATCCTTAGAATCGTGAGTGAATGGTTAGTTGGCCAACTCGACAGGAGCAAGATAAAAAAAAAGGATGCACGTTCTAACACAGTACAACGGAAGATACGGATCCGAAAGCATGGTGATGCTGGAAATAAGGTATGCAAAAGTTGATCATTTGGTCAGATTTTAGAAAATGGGTCGGGCAAAGAACTAATCAAACATACTTTGTATATAGCATTTATCCTTATGTCTACGCGAATAGAATATGGCACTAGGTGAATTTAAAGTGGGGAACCAACTCGTATCAACCAACCTCTTCTTCCCTCAGCTATGGGTTAATTAACAGAACTTGCATCAGAAAATCATTATTATCTCCAAAAGATTCTTACAATTTAAAACTATTTCCTAACTTTAATGGTTAAAAAAAAAATTAATCAAGCTCCCTCGCCATCTCCCCTTATGTGGACACCTCAGTCACTAGAGATGCATACCTTGTATTTATATATATCATCCACGACCTGAAGGGATGCAGCAAGGAAGTGACTGCTATAAAATCTTCTTTTTTTTTTCATCTTAACTAATAAGCTATAAGTGTTGAACAGTGTCATTTCAAAGGGATCATTTGTGATCATTCAGCAGAATAATGCACGTTCTTACATTTATGTTGATACAGTACAAGGGAAGATATGGATTTCAATACATGGTGATACTTGAAATAATGCAGGCAAAAATTGTGTGCCACTTCACGCATAAAGAATCCATAACGACTATAATAAAAATAAGCTACGTTTCATCGCAGGAGGGTTGGTATTATTATTATTATTATTATTATTATTATTATAAAAATAAAGATTAATGAAATCAACATAACATTTCCATAATTCATGGTATTTTATATCCTGTTCTGCATGCAATTATTTCTAAGAATCTACCATCTCCCCGTTTCTCACTCCTTTTCTTTCTTTCATGTTTTTCTACTCTTCTCTCATTTTCTCTTCTCCCTTTCTTTTTTCTTTTTTCCTTCTTGTTTCATTCCCTTACTCTATAAAAATCAAGTCATGTACGTGACCAAATACAGACAGGATACGACTGACGTCATTTCTAAAAAAAAGTCGAGGTAAACATTTTTTTTTTTTTTTTTTTGCCTTTCCTATACCCAGGTCCCGATCACTTTCACATTTGGCGGCAGTTGTTCAAATCGTGACAAGGGGGTCTTATTTATTGCCATTCTTTCAAAAACTATTCTGTATCCCGTATAAATTGTTACTGCAACCAAAAAGTTCATCCATTTACTTTTCCTTCTTTGCTTCGTTGTTTCTCACTATTTTTTTTCTCGTATTTGTCTTTCTTTTCCATCATTTCTTTCATAATTTTTTTTCCTATTACCCTTTCCTTTTCTTTTTCTTAAAATTTTTATATCACTCGTTTTCTTTCTTTCTTTACTTATGGTCACATCACGTTCAAACAGAGGTTCTTGTATGGTCACCGAAATTAAGCAATGTCAAGCCTCATCCATACCTAGATGGGGACCACTTGGGAATACCAGGTGTTGTAAGCTTGGATGTGCGGGCGGTGTTATGAATAACGGCTCGGAAATGAAAATCAGAGAGTCGAGTTCTAGGTCCTGTCGAGTTAGTTGTTATATTATGCGCAAATACCCTTGGGAAAGGTATGAATCAATCTCTTCTTCCCTCATCTATGGGTTAATTAACAGAACTGGCGTCAGAAAATCATCATTGTCTCCTAAACGTTCTTACAATTTAAAACTGTTTCCTAACTTTAAATAATTAAATTCTTTCTTTACTCTTTCACTTTCTTCCTTTACTCTTTCACTTTCTTTCTTTACTCTTTCACTTTCTTCCTTTACTCTTTCACTTTCTTTCTTTACTCTTTCACTTTCTTTCTTTACTCTTTCACTTTCTTTCTTTACTCTTTCACTTTCACTTTTCTTTCTTCCTTACTTTTCTCTTTCTTCCTTTCTTTCTTTCTTTCTTTACTCTTTCACTTTTCCTTTCTTTCTTCCTTTACTCTTTCTTTTCTTTCTTTTACTTTTCACTTTCTTCTTCCTTTTCTCTTTCACTCTTTCACTTTCTTTTTTTGTTTATCTTTCATTCTCTTTACTTTCTTCTTTTCACTTTCTTCTGTTACTTTTTTTTTTCTTTTGTTGTTTATCTTTCATTTTTTTACTCTTTTTCCTCTACTCTTTGCTATTTTTGCTTATCTTATCTACTTATCACAGACTTTTCATTATCTGTGTATCACAAACACATTATGATGTCACATTTTCTTAAACGTATGAAATTATTAGGGCAACTTAAAGAGGATTAGACGCAGATTATGGAATGATTAGAAAATGAGGTGCTGATCAGTTATAAATCAAAATACATTGGAAACTTTGAAAATGTTTTACTTTTATATTTAATAATTAATTATAGTTTATGGACTTAAAAAGAATTTGAATATAAGCATAAAACTAATAACCTCAATTTCTTTTCTTTTTATGTGTCATGTCCTTTCAGGACGTAGGCGATCATGGCTCTCCACCTCCCTCTATCCCTTGCAGCTCTCAACAACTTCTCTCCCTCTGCTTCCTCCCCCAGGCCACGTTCTGACATCCACTTGCTTAAGCCTGTTAGTTATGTCACGTGTTGTTTTCCCTTGTCTCTCTTTCCCTGCATTCGACCCGTGAGTATGAGATTCTCCAGTCCTTCCTTTCTCATTATGTCTCCCAGAATCTTCAGCTTCCTCTTCCTGATGTTAAGTATAAGCCTCATCCTTGTTTACAACCTCTCTATGACCTCCTTGTTGCTCACACGCTCGGTCCATGATATCCTTAGCATCCTTCTGTAGAACCACATCTCCGACGCCTCGAGTCTCGTCTTCATCTTTGAGGAAATCGTCCAACATTCGCTGCCGAAAAGACGGACAGATGTCACGTAACAGCTCAGTATTCTTTTCTTTTTTTTTTTTTTTGTTTTTGTTTACTGAAAACCTCAATTTACTGAGCTATAATGCATTGCCCCTGTTATCTGTGTGTGCGTGTGTGAATATGTGTGTGCGTATGTTCTGCGTGTGTATCAATGTTTATGTCAGTGTGTGTGCATGCGGTCACAAATACGTGAGCCTGTATGTGTACAAAATTATGAGATGAATAAGTAAAAAATTAATTTACCCGAACTCAGTTGGTGGTTTACTCACAGTTTCCCTCTATCCCTTTTTCCTTTCATTATGTTTTGTGTGTCTTTAGTTTTCAAAGCTCTTGAAACGTGTCTCGAAAATTTCAAATATTTTTTTCTGATTTTAAGTATAAGCACCATTGCAGTTTCCATTTTCTTTAGAAGTTCCTCGTTGCTCATATATTCTATTCATAGTATTCTTAGCATCCATTTGTAAGGCCACATTCGTCTTCTTATCTAAGAAATTTAATAACATTTAATGACATAGCAGTTCAGCACACTTGTCATTGATTCTAACGGAATTTTCCTATCTCTTAATATTTTGCTTAGTTTCTTTGCGCCTTCGGAATTCTGTGTTACATTTTCCATCGTCTGTTAGTATACAATCCAGACAATTTAGAAAATTTAATAGTATAGTCAGTTTGATCCTCACTAATGTAACATTGTACTAGACAGGAAATATCTGAAAACACACCATGCGCACAAATATGAAAACTTAACCAGAAAGGACAATCTTATAATTATGTACTAAGCATAATGTCACAATAGTAGGGCATCTAATAAGGATCGAAATCACACTAGCGAATAGGTTTCTAGCTTATGGGCTAACATGCCACTGTAGGTAACCAAGGTATTTACCTAACCTAAATCAGTCTAGAACAAGCCATAAGTGTGAGGAACTCAATGTGGATTGAACAATATAAACTAGAAATGCACTACTAGACTAGCTCGTTAACCATTATCCTACCTACATGACATATATCTATACAATATATCTACATATATCTACTAATGACGGATTTCCGTTCCAAACATCACGTGGTAAGTCGTTTCTGAAGTACGTCGAATGCACCCTTTAATGATTTGTAGTAGTAGTAGTAGTAATAGTAGTTTAATTTAACACAAGTGTTCTTTTTTTTCTTCGAAAACCAAAATACACGAACAACAATAAAAAATATATATAAATTTTTATCGGCACATATTGCCCTGTTAGAAGTGCATGTAGGCGCCTATGGCTGGTCTTTATGCTTTAAAAGCAGCCAAACGTATAACTATAAATGCTGATTATTCAGTGCACTTCGTCAATTTTCTCAGTGCACTTGGTCATTTTCCCTCGCGTACATCATGAACTAGCTATATATCTATATATATATATATTTAAACGAATTTGGTTAAAAATAACCGACAAGTTTTGTTTGTATAATATTTTTTATTGTATTCTTCCAATTTTCGTATGAGTTGTTAAGTGTTGAAATTTAACAAACAGAACTTGTTGATTCTTTTTAATTAAAATTGCTTAGATGAATATATATATATATATATATATATATATATATATATATATATATATATATATATATATAAAAACATTTTATGTTTTAACATTCTTTTTTTATAGATCCAAGTATTTAAGTAAATGCTCTGTTTATAATAAACAGTATTAAATAACATTCACCGGCCGGTAAATGTTATTGAATACTGTTTATTATAAACAGAGCATTTACTTAAGTACTTGGATCTATAAAAGAATGTTAAACATAAAAATGTCTTTAAATAATTGTCGACTTTGTTCATTTTATATATATATATATATATATATATATATATATATATATATATATATATATATATATATATATATATATATATATATATATATATATATATATATATATATAATGTAGGACGCCCATGGCTAAGATATAAAGACAAGCTGAAAAGCACCTTGTCAGCAGTCAGCAGTCAATATACCACATAACACCTTTGAGCGCTTAGCCTTGGAGCGGGTAGAATGGAGATCAATGTGTTTTAGTGGACTCAGCAATTTTCAATCTGCTTATCTGAATCATCTTCAAGAAGCGAGAGCAAGATCTAAAAGGTCATCTAATTGATTTCATCTCACAATCCTCACACTTGCTCCATATGTGGCCTCCTTTATAAATCAGTAGCGGGTCTTAAATGCCACTTAAGATTATCGCAGAAAATTTCATAACTGAAACAAGTAAGCTGTCAGATCCTCATACGTCGAAACCGACAAGAGAGTCCATTATTATTATTATTATTATTATTATTATATATAAAGCTAATTTCGAAAACTGTTTTTGAGGCCAAAGTTTCTGGTTTTTCAGTAGTTTTCTGATAAAGGCATTTAAGGCACATAGGTTTTGTCGTAGAGTGCTCCATATCGAAGATAAGCATAAAGCATTAACAAAATAAGTAATAAAAATTTTTTTCACTTAACTCTTGTTTGCTTTAAAGTTCCGAAGTTACATAGATACAATTCCTTGTCAGAACAGAGTTAGACTTAATTTTTCTCGATTTTCTTGTACTTTTATTGTCGTGCGAATGTGTTGGTTTCATTTTCGTCAGTTCACTGATTGGTACTTTCATTTTCTCTCCCTTCTTTATTTTTTATTTTTATTTATTCTTTTCATTCTTCCCTCACCTTCTCTGGTGACATCTGGTTTATTGTTCTTGTGTCACGCAGCTGAGTGTTTATATGTGTGTCTATGTGTGTGCATGCGTGTATCTATGAATATGTATGTACCTATTCACCTGCACGTGTGTGTTTGTACATTTGTGTATGTACGACTAATTGGGCGTTTGTGTTTGTATTTGTGTTGACTGTATATGTCTCCGTTGGATTTGGGTTTCTTATTATTGTTTTGGCCATTTATTTTTGGTTATGATTGAATTTTTGAGAGTGTATGCGTTTTTGTGCAGGTGTGTGTTTATGTGTGTGTGTTTTTGTGCGGGTGTATGTTTATGTGTAGGTTTTTGCATGTGCATGCATGTAAGTATATATACGTACAAATATGTGCACACTCGCTTGTGTATGTTTGTGTATTCGTGTATGCGCGTCTAGTTGTTTGTTTTGTTTTTTTTTTGGTAGGGTGTATATATTTTTGTGGGTGTATATTCGCGCCACTATATACGTTCTCGTTTGTGTGTATGTGTTTTATAAAGAGTGTAGTGGCGGTAAAATTTATTGGGTGTTAGTTACTGTTATTATGGTTATTTTTTCTTGGTGGATTGTGTTTTAGATTGGTATGGATTAGATGTTATGTGTTTAATGTGTGCATGCATTCGTGCCCTACATGCGTTCTCTATTTTTTGTGTATATTTTTGTGTTTTGTGAAGAGTGTAGTTGCGGTAAATTTTGTTAGTTATTGTTTGTTGATATTGCGGTTATTCTTTTCTGGTTGAGTTGTGCTTGAGATTGGTATTGGTCACTAGATATAGTGGTTTGTGTTTGTGATGGTATTGCGTTTAGTGTTGTATTTCTTTCACTTCTTTTTATGTCGATATTTAGGTAGCAACGTAGATATTTGTTTAGATGGCCACGTTTTCCTATTATTTCATTCTTTTGTTCATTAAGTTGTTTTGATTTTTAAATGTAATAATTGCTAGTTTTTTTTTTGGGGGGGGTACCAGAAACAATCTAAAGTTTCTGCTATCTTCGCTGTGCGTTGTCGTTTTTTTTATAATTTCCCATTTAATCTTGTTAGTAATGTAACTTTGTTTCTAGCTTCGTTGATAATATTGTGTTGTTTCTGCACTTTTCTATTTTAAATGAGGTTTGCTGATTGTTAAATCTTTCTTTGAAGGTTGTTCTTGTAGCTTCTATGTAAACTTTTTCTTCCGCGTCTGTGTTGTTTGTTACGGCGACTTTATATATTATGTTTCTGGTTAGACATTTGTTGTTAAGTGGGCAATTGTTTTTATTTTGACAGTTGCAATTGTTGTTATTATTTTGATGCTTAATGCTGCGTTGTGTTTCTTATTGCCTTTTTTGAGTATTTTTTATTGTATTTAGTTATTATTTTCTCCATGTTATCCATGCAACTGCAACTGCAACTGACTTTTACTGTTTTGTTGATGATTTTTGATAGTTTGTTGTGTTTAGGGAAGTGCTTTACGACTATTTTTAAGAATATTTTCCTATTTTTGTTTTTATTCTCTTATTATAGGGTAGATTGAACTAGATTATGTTTCTTTTTCTATTGTGTTCGTTTGTTTTGTTTTCGTTTGTATATTCTTGTTTGTTCGAATAACCGCTATTTAATAATGTAGTCTGATATATTTTTCTTCTTTTCGTTGAATATTAAAAGTAGAAGAATTAAAAGTACAAGAAAACCAAGAAATATTAACAGTCTAACTCTGTTCTGACGAGGAACTACATGTAAACCACTATGAAACTTTAAACATGAGTTAAGTGAAAAAAAATTACTAATTATATATATATATATATATATATATATATATATATATATATATATATAGGGTGCGATGGATATATTGTCGACACTTTATACTTTTAATTTCGCGCATGCGAGTTGTTTGTTTTTGATTTTGCCAACTTATATATATATATAAGTGGACACTGTCAGCACCGAAGTTTGCGTTTAGGAATGAAATAGACTGTCGCCACTCCTCGCTGTTGACTTCAGCGTACACTTTTATATTTACATACGCTCTACCCCTGATATTGAGCACCTTAACCCATAAATATAGCATGCCGTAAAACTATATTTTTATCTTATATATATATATATGTGTGTGTGTGTGTGTGTGTGTGTGTGTGTGTGCGTGTGTGTGTGTGTGTTTGTCAGACTGGTTCACACATCTATTTCGAAATATTTTACAAGCATTTTTTTCGCGCTGAATATGAAATAATATGGGCTCTTCAAGAGCTTAAAACTATTTTCAATATATTTCTCCTCTTCATATAAATATTTGTAGCCCTCATTATTTCATATTCAACGCGGAACAAAAGGGTCGTAAAATATTTAAGAATAGAAGAGTGAATATATATATATATATATATATATATATATGTATGTATGTATGTGTGTGTGTGTGTGTGTTTGTGTCGTCTGCAAGAGAAATGAAATTCATTATGTCACGTAATTCATTGCCCTTGTCTACGATACTAACCACAATAATGATCGAAATGTTCGAAAGTACTGAAACAAAAACATTAACTTTTGACACCATTTTAATCCAGATGAACAGCAACTTATTCGAAAACTGGAAAAATAAAGAGGCCCTGCCCCACTTGGGTAACTAACACAACGCACACTTCCTGTTCATCGAATTGCCCACTATTTGTCCTTGTGCCTAACTAAAAAATATCTATATATTTATATACTTTTTTCTTTTCCTTTCAGTCCATCTCTCTCATTCTGTCTCTGTATTTATCTCTCGTTCATCTCTCTCCTACTCTATCTCTTTCGGTCTCTCTCTTCTTAGCTCACTTACGACATCTTTCTTTTTCTCTTATGCTATCCCTCTCCATCTCTCGCATTATCTTTCATTCTATCTTTCTTGTTCTAGCCCTTTCACTTTCTCTCTCTCACACACACACATACACACACACATACACACACACACTTATTCTTACTATAATCCCCTTTCTTTCTCCCGCACATTCACTCTATACATCTGCACAATAATCATTAGAAAATACATAGAAATTGCATATACGTCTATACATAAACATTCCGTTACATTTAAATAGTTTATTAAATCAAAAAAGGCTTCCAATGAAATCTTCGTATGGCTTCTAATATTACTTATATAGAAAGACAAAGCTGTATACGTATGATGAGAGTCGTGCATAAAATTGTAAACGCAAATAAAATACCCGCACAATAGTTTCATTGTCTTTTAAAGAAAAATAAATGAATAAACTCAGATTCTAAATTGTTATCAACACCCGCTCCTTAGAAGAAAATGTCAAAATTAATCCAACTTCATTACCGCGCTGTTTACTTATTCTTTACCCAACACCGACTCTTACCTTGACACTTAAGATGAACTCTTGGGTTGCAGTATCATTACGTAAGCCACTTACAGCCAATCATTGTACCGACTGACAAATACACGACTTCATATTTCTTACCACAAGCAAATAGAGTTAAAAAATCTCAAGGCAACAAATATATCGCCACTGATTTTGTCAAATGTTACATTTTCTTTTCTCCATTTTCTTCTACGTCCGAGTCAAATCGTCGATTATTTCAAGTACAATAGATATTTAAGTGATAACAAACAGATTATCAATAATTTCAGTCCACATCCATGAATGCTATGGGCGGGAGGGGGTAATGTTGAGCTTTAGCCTCCTAACTTTTTACTGGAACGGAAAACTAAACAGAAGCTTTTCCCCTAATGACAACTCGACTGAACTGTATTATTTATAAAAACTGTATTTTCTTCTAATCTTCCATTTCCTTTCCTTTGTAGCTTTTAGTAAAAAATTTTCCTGTTTCTCCTAAACCCTGTTCTGCTATCCATATAGTCAAACACGTTACGTAGGTTTTGCACTGTTCTCCTCTATCCCTATTGCCTTCACTATGTCATGTGAGTGTCAAATTTTCCAAGCCCTCTTTCCTCATTATGTGCCTTAGACATTTCAACCGTCTCTTTCTGATGCTAAGTATACGTGTCCTTTTTTCGTTTCAATTTTTCCTAAAATTTCGTCATTGCTCATGTATTCAGGCCATAATATTCTCAGTATCCTTCACTAGAATCACATTTCTGTTGCCTCAAGTCTTTTATTCATCTCTAAGGAGATTGGCCCGCATTCACTGCCATATATGTGGATAGATATTACATAACAGTTCCACTAATTTTCAAAGCAGTTCAGAAAACTTCATTTACTGTTATTTGTTGTATTTTTTTTTTTTATCCGAAACATTACAATGTAAAACTTTGATATAATTCTTATACGCGGAAAAATTTAATAAGTCGCATTCCAGAAATTAAGTATATGCGAAAAGCAATAAATTGTGTAATCAAAAAAAAATGTTCACAGTGCGGTAATAGATGAAAAAAAAACCAAAAAAAAAAAAACACCTTTTTTTTTCATTTTCTAGGAGAGCCAGATAAAAAAAAAAAAAGAAATATAAAATCAGGAGTCTTTTGAACTTCATATCTGACTTAGCATCCTCCTCATTTTTAACATCTGACAGCCCTCTCTCCCTAGTTTTTATTTTGTGGCATCCTGCTTGGTCTAAATAGGTTTTCCGTAGCGAGTTCATCTGTTCAACATTGACATGGAAATTCAGGTTTAAATGCTCAACTATTGAACCATACAAGGACAATATACTAGAAAGTATTTTGATCAGATTATCCTTTCAAACATAACATGATTTTCTATGTCAGTCAACGTTGACCGATTTTCAAGAGGATATAAATGTTGGACATTTATAGAATTGACGTATCAGATTATTATAAAGAATAATCTATTTATTTCGTAATCTGAATAAAATAATAAAAGCGTTAAAAGGGACGACGAACAAACTAATGTAGAAAGCTATTAGTTGGTGTGGTAAAGTCGATTCATTGTAACTGTGCTGCACTGAACTAAACATAGTAATAATAATAATAGCCTCTCGTCATGGAGTTGTGGTCAGTCAAGTTGCAAAACGTTACTACTGCATTGAGCCTGATTCTCACTGAATACCTCAAACTAAACTCTGTTTATTTGTACACATTTTTAGAGCATTTAATTCTGCTTACACGCTGGAGGAATTTTTTGCATTACAACCCAGCGATTCAATATTTATCATTTGAACCCAGTCGTTGAATCGCTTTTGTTAAATATAGCTTATTCCTCATAGGGAAAGACAGGTTTCCCCACCCACATACACATACTTATCTTGGTTTCTTGGTGGTGGTGTTGGCGGTGGTGGTGGTAGTGTTGGTGGTGGTGGTGGTGTTGGTATTGGTGGTGATTTTGGTGGTGATAATAATAATAATAATAATAAATATCTGTATTGGAAAATATGTATGCTAATATCTGTATTGTCAAAATATGCATACACTTTTACAATCAGGATCGTTATCAAAGACTACAAAAACAGAATGTGATTTCTTGCTGAATGGCAGTTCCTGCACATTGTAATCTATCTTTGAAGATATTCAAAAAAAAAAAAAAAAAAGCATCATCACCCAGAGCCGGTTTTTATGCGACTTTAGAGATAGAACCTGTCAAAAACAGAATAATTTTGCATACGATGACAATAGAACCTGTCATAATTTTATGCGACTTTACAATACACACAGACAGAACAATCAGATCTAATTGCAAAGACATCGTTATCAAAGACTACAAAAACAGAATGTGATTTCTTGCTGACATGGCAGTTCCTGCACATTGTAATCTATCTTTGAAGATATTCAAAAAAAAAAAAAAAGCTGGTATGAACATCACCCAGAGCCGGTTACAGAGATAGAACCTGTCATAATTTTATGCGACTTTACAATACACACAGACAGAACAATCAGATCTAATTGCAAAGACATCGTTATCAAAGACTACAAAAACAGAATGTGATTTCTTGCTGACATGGCAGTTCCTGCATATTGTAATCTATCTTTGAAGATATTCAAAAAAAAAAAGAAGCTGGTATGAACATTGTTTTTGAATTATTTCTTGCTGACATGGCAGTTCCTGCATATTGTAATCTTTGAAGATATTCAAAAAAAAAAAAGCTGAGTATGAACATCACCCAGAGCCAGTTACAGAGATAGAACCTGTCATAATTTTATGCGACTTTACAATACAACAGACAAAAATCAGATCTAATTGCAAAGACATCGTTATCAAAGACTACAAAAACAGAATGTGATTTCTTGCTGACATGGCAGTTCCTGCATATTGTAATCTATCTTTGAAGATATTCAAAAAAAAAAAAAAGAAGCTGGTATGAACATCACCCAGAGCCGGTTACAGAGATAGAACCTGTGATAATTTTATGCGACTTTACAATACACACAGACAGAACAATCAGATCTAATTGCAAAGACATCGTTATCAAAGACTACAAAAACAGAATGTGATTTCTTGCTGACATGGCAGTTCCTGCATATTGTAATCTATCTTTGATATTCAAAAAAAAAAAAAAAGAAGCTTTAAGATATTCAAAAAAAAAAAAGAAGCTTGGTATGAACATCTTTGAAGATATTCCCATCACCCAGAGCCGGTTACAGAGATAGAACCTGTGATAATTTTATGCGACTTTACAATACACACAGACAGAACAATCAGATCTAATTGCAAAGACATCGTTATCAAAGACTACAAAAACAGAATGTGATTTCTTGCTGACATGGCAGTTCCTGCATATTGTAATCTATCTTTGAAGATATTCAAAAAAAAAAAAAAAACTTATCAAAGACTACAAAAAACAGAATGATCTAATTGCAAAGATTTCTTGCTGACATGGCAGTTCCTGCATATTGTAATCTATCTTTGAAGATATTCAAAAAAAAAAAAAAAAAAGCTATTAAAATACCTGTGATAATTTTATGCGACTTTACAATACACACAGGAACAATCAGATTGAAAAGGGAATGTGAAATTTCCTGCATATTGTAATCTATCTTTGACAAAAAAAAAAAAAAAAAGCATGAAGATTATCCGAATAGACAGAACAATTATCAAAGACTACAAAAACAGAATGTGATTTCTTGGACATGGCAGTTCCTGCATATTGAATTATCTTTGAAGATAAAAAAAAAAAAAAAAGTTTGAACATCACCCAGATAGACTCAGATCTAATTGCAAAAGACATCGTTATCAAAGAGTACAAAAAACAGAATGTGATTTCTTGCTGAATGAAATATTGTAATCTATCTTTAAGATATTCAAAAAAAAAAAAAGAAGCTGGTATGAACATCACCCAGATTACAGAGATAGAACCCATGCCTAATCTATCTTTGAAAAAAATTGCAAAGACATACACAAAATTGATTTCTTGCTGACATGGCAGTTCAAGTACAGTTTCAAAAAAAAAAAAAAGAAGCTGGTATAGACATCACCCAGAGCCGGTTACGAAGGGCTTTATCTATGAAAACAATCAGATCTAATTTTATTAATAAACAAGGAGATTTTAAAACATTAAAATCTATTTTGAAGATTTCAAAAAAAAAAAAGAAGCTGGTATTTTTTTATTTTTTTTATTCGTGACAAAAAACAGATTTTTCTTGCTGACATGGCAGTTCCTGCATTTTTAGATTCAGAGCATTTTCCTGTTGCTGGTTAAAGTAGAACTTCAAATTTTAAAATTTTCATTCCACCTGAGAATTTATCTTACAAAAGAACAATCAGATAAATATTTTTATGTTCAAAAAAATTTTACAAGGAATTTTTCAATAAATACCAATTGGAATTGATAGATTTTAAAAAAATTTTGTACTTTGGCAAATTTTTCAAATCTATGAAAAAGTATGTGATTTTATTAATAAACAAGGAGATTTTAAAACTTTTTATTTATTTTTTTTTTTATTTTTTTAGATTCATTTTTCTTAAATAAAATTTTCATTCCACCTGAGAATTTATTTTTAAAAATAAATATTTTTTATGTTCAAAATATTTTACTGAATTAAAAATAAATACCAACTGGAATTGATAGATTTTAAAATTATTTCCACAAATTTTTCAAACAATTTTATTAAATTAATTTATGAATCAGATAATCTTTGTTAAATTGTTAAAATCTGTCTTTATAGCGTCATATTTTCTTATAACGCACATTATTATTATATCCCAGGGTTTATATAACGTTTCACGTACAAGTATATACAGCTCTATATAGTGGACATAAATATTTTTTCTTTTAGGATTTTTCCAATCTCTCTATTTTTTTTAATCATTTCACCCCAAGCAAGGCAATAAAGCCACTAGAACACAAGAGGTTACTAAGAATATGAGAAAAGCTAATATTAAGGACAGTAAAGAATAAAAACTAAGAAAACAAAAAGCGATTTAAATTTGCATTTAAATTTTTAAAAATCAAATTTGACTGGGATTCAAGAAGCCGGAAGAGAGTTCCATGAGCTAGAAGTGCGATAGAAGAAACTGTTAACATAGAACTTACGGTTACATCTTGCCATTTCAACTGTAAATTGATGAATCCTTTCCGGCAGTCTAGTACTGCGCTTAAATTTTAGGTACCATAGAGGAAAGTTCCCCCGAACAGTTGTCATGAAAGTATTTATACAACAGGAAAGGGCAAGCTACATTACGGCAGTGTGAAAAGAACTGAAGCCAAGATGCCAGGTCATGACCAATAACATTTCAGATGCCAGGTCAGGACCAATAACATTTGGATTTTATCAAGAATCTCTAAATGTATAGCAGAAGCACCATGAGCATATGTGGCAGTAATATTCAAATATTCAAGAGAATAATTGTCTGGTACAACACAATGACCCAACTTTCATAATCTTTCCAATTCATGTCAGCAGAAAATGTTAGCCCAAGAAAATGTAACAAGACATTCTCCCAGAGGTTAAATTCAGCCATGTTGATAGAAGACAGAAAGGATTTTCTCAGATGATTGATAGCAGTTTCATTTTGGAAATATTAAAATTAACAAGCCATTCCTTACCCCAGTTAACAATAGATTGTAGTTCATTTTTTTAGATCAGCTGCCAATGTGACCATATTGAACTGATCAGGTTTCCTATTAAGACTGGAGTAAGTAGTTGTGTCATCAGCATAGATACCGAGTTGAGAACTGATGACATCAGGAAGGTAATTTATGAAAATTTACTAATGACGCGATGATTATGGCAATGAAATTAACTTTTAGATAAGTTTTGGGCTTTTTTCCGGTCCGATAACGCTTTTTAATCAAAACTGCATTCAACGTTGCAACGATAATCATTCTGTTGTAGTATGTGAACAACTTTGCTGTTGTTTTTATTTTCTTGCCTGTAATGTTCACTTGTTTGTTATTCCAAATTTTAGTGTACCAGCACTTGGTAATTATGGTAAATACAACGAAGTGCTAACAGAAATTTGCGTGACAATGGTAGAAAAGAGAAAAAGCCGATCTTACTCTTCGCTGATAAGATCTTTAAATATCAGGTAAATTACGGCTACTTAGTGCATGTATGTAAAGCACCTATCTTATACTCCATTGCCATTGAGTTCTACGAGTTTAGTCAATATTCAATGCATGACTGAATTATTTCTGACCGTCCAATTCACCCGTCAAAAATACAAATACATTTACGAATGATGCACTTGTAATAATTTAATGTATAGTATGCTTGTTATGCAATCGATTTTGCATAACCAATATATTGGCATATATGTCAACCGTTACCTCGTTCGCTCCAGAAATATATGCTACTCTTTACCTCGTTCCTCCCGGAAATGCAATTATATGCCAGTATTTACCTCGTTGAAAATATACCACAGCAACTGCTATAAAACAAGATTCAACGTTTTAATATTTATTTATCCACTGCGTGAATTCCTTCTTAACTGGGTGCTCTTTAAATATAAACTTGAGCCTGAGTTGGTTATATCCGAAAAATAACTACACTTAAGAGCGAAATATTTTACAAGCACCAGAACTGAACTTTACGTACAGATACAAGCTAAGATTCCTCATAGCAGAACAATAAACAGACGGCTTTATCAGATGAGCTTAGACATTTTTAATTATCACTTTTGTGTGTGAGTGTGACCTACATCGTGATAATGAGCGTGGCCTTGAATACAGAGGAGACGCCAAACTTTTGTCACATTAACAGTTAGTTAATTAGGTGGCAGTCGTCTCTTTCATGGTTTTAATTCACCATGACAAATCATTACACTTGTAAAATCCGTCATACACATTAGCGATAATTCAAGTAATTATATTTATGTGAGGAAAACGATCTAATAAATAGAGAACATAAACGCAGTTGAATTTTAGTGGCGTTCAGAATACCAAACCTCGTAAATTAATCGAAGTACTTGAAAAGTTTTAAAAATGCTGCGTGAAAATATTTCGTGGTTAGATAACTTTAAGAGAAAAACCGTATTATAGGTTTTTCGTTTTTTATTCTTTTTTCCAAGAATAAGATCCTTAAACACAAACTTAAAAATACCAGAATTTGCATAAGTAAGAAATTTTGATCTTAATTCCGAAGAATAGAAATATACAGGCGCCCTCTCCACAAGAAAAATAGTATTGTTAATATGAAATTTTTATAGCCTTATAAACATCGCAAAAACCTTTATTCTTTGTCTAGGAAATGTTGGAGATCGAAAGTTAAGTTTGCTATTGTTCGATTCTCATTGACCCCCTCCCAACTTTGTAGCCGTGTGCTAGTCGAAGCTAATTTTGTTAAATATCTGCAACAAACTATAAATGGATGAGTGCCGTAAAGCTATGATGAAAAGCTGGCATTATCAGCCTTTGCAAGACTTATATCTTCGCTGGATGACCCCAATGTTGTAGTCTTTTCTTTTTTTTTTTTTCCAGATTAAGCAATTCTTCGTGTATCCTAAGTAAAGGTTTTTTTTATCCAAACGAATTGATATTATTTAATAAAAGGTAAAAATAACGGGATTATTTATGCATAGGTCAGCACTTCAAGCTGAACTACTATGTCCTTTATCTAGAATCAAAATATCGCTGACTAGATCTTTTCCTAGGATCAAAATATAATACTCAGTGAAAAGTGTCACAGCCTATTTTTTCTTGTGTTCGAATAAGTGTTTTCTTTTTTGGACACAGAGTATGTAGAAACTGCCCAAATGTTCTAGAATTCCGAGCGCTTTCGGAAATACTTTTAGCCATTATAAGAGTGATTTTATTTATAATCTAATTGAGTGTGCGCGTTGTGCGTATGTTTTTAGTGTTATAGAGATGCTTTATTTTCCGAACACAGCATATTGTGGGAGTGTTCGTAATTAATATTATTAAGTGTTAATAATAAAAAAAGAAAAAGCCAAAACTCAAGTATATAAAGAAAGCGCTCGGAATTATAGAACATTTGGACAGTTTCTATACACACTGTGTCCAAAAAAGAAAATACTTGTTTGAACACAAGAAAAATTAAATAAAAAGCTTAATTGTAGTACCTTGTCTGTCGTTTTTAATGAAACATGCAAAAATGAAGGATTGCTGCCTAAATACACAATATATATATATATATATATATATATATATATATATATATATATAATATATATATATGTCATTTTTTCGACCTATGGGGTTAATCAACTCACTTCTTAAATCCAAACAATAGATATGATTTGATTATAGTGGCGAAGCCTTGTATACAACCAACCACACTTTTTGGAATGCCCGAATAAATGGCAAGGATTATAGTTCGTCTGAGGGAAAGAGCTTGTAGGGTGGAAAACAATTCACCACCCGCATGACCATGCAAATGATTTTAAACTCTATCGAGGCTGGAAAGTGAGGATTGGGCAGCTCCAGAAATACTCAATTTTGGGTCTGATCTAAAGAAGTCAGGTACTTCCTGGTACGGTATTTTGTATTGTAAACTAATAAAATACTAATGATGGAAATACAAAAAATTCAAATAAATAACTTCTTAAGAGGGCAATTTATATATATAATAAAACAAAGATGTCATATAAAATCCGAGAGGAACAGACAGCAAAATGAAATTGAGGATCCGCTTAATCATCCACACTGAAGTATCTTAGATGATGAACTACCGAAGGATAGATTGCGATTTCGAATCCCATCGTAAGCTATTCCATTTTTATGGGTTGTTTCCTCTAGCAATCAAGAAGTGTGCCAACTAACTGTGTTTTGCTCAAAGCCACAATAATAAAGCACATAATAAATTAATACTAACCACTTTAATTACCTCTCTCTTTCTTTCTGTCTCTCTGTCTTTCATTTTCTAACTTACCTGCATAGCAAACCACTTTAATATTCATTTCATGCTTCTTGTATATTTTAGACTTAAATGTACAAAAATGCACTCATTGCTAAGCTAATAAAACGATTGTGTAGCACCAAATTCACGAGTAGAGTGGGATTGCCTGTCATAAAAATCACTAATCGAAATCTTGGCTTTTATTTGAAATAGTCTTGTATTCTCGAAATGTATATTTAACAATAAAGAAAGATACACAACATTCCATTTTCATGCTCTCTATGTTATATAAATCCTGAATTTGCACACAATTCTTTATGACTGACACTTTTGTAGCAAACATAGAAGCTGACGACACAACTAGAAAATAAGACCTGACGCACTATTATACTTAGTTCACTTTTAACAATAATAATAATAATAATAATAATAATAATAATCTAAATTACAGCTTTTGATTTACGTTGGCACGGAGGTTGTTTCATACACTTTCACTAAGTCGGTGGTATTCTTTTCTTTTCTTATTCTACCACTCAGCGATAGCAGCAAACACAGTGTAAATTTTTTCAGTAAAAAACAAAAACAATAATCATTCTAATTTCTAGGGCAAAAGGTCGAATACGTCGTCGGCTAACAGTCTGTGACCTCGACTGGTTAATCTGTAATAGTCATGTATATAGTAATCTTGAATTATCTCCCTTACTAAAAAGACATGCGATCAGGAAATGCAATTAGTTACGTCACCTACATTTCATCATGTCTACTTTTACGTATTTTCAAGCTAAATTCGTATGTCGCAATTTACCACCACTCTTTTTTTCTATGAGGGACATAGAATAACTCTGAATTTCATTTCACTATTTTTCTTTATCAGTATATGTAAACTTTTCATATGTCATCTTCGCATTTTCACACAGGCGCGCGCATGCGTATGTATGTCAATACTTGTTACAAAGTGTGTTAATAGATTTTTTTTTTTTTTTGCAAAGTAAAGTTGATGACTGACAAAAATCTACGACTCATGTCTGGATGGATGAATTCAACGTACACATTAAATATAAGTGCAAGAATGCAACGTTCGGTTTTATTACACAAATCAATGTTTTCTCTATAAAGTCAATATTAACAAACTGATGCTTGTAAAGATTTCCGTATATGCTTATTTTTGTGGCAAATATACCATAATGTTTGTTTTTATTATATTTACAACTTAAAAAATATGCCAATGTAAGCTTTTATTATACAACTAGAAGATTATTCATCATCTTGTAAATAAATATACATATATATACATGTAAACACACACACACACACACATATATATATATATATATATATATATATATATAATTATATCGATATATATATATATATATATATTAGAATCCTCAAGAATCCTCAACAGAATGCAGAAAGCACTGGACGGCCGTTTCGTCCTATTTTTGGGACTTATCAGCAGTGCGCATCCACTATCAAAATTCGAACCTGTATCGTTTCGATACAACCCAAACGTCATACCAACTGTACTAAAGGTGACGAGGAAGAAACTGAATAGTCTCGATATAGCGCCGCTACTCACAAATTCCGTGGTGATACTCATCCAAGTATTGATAAGCCAACAGATTGTGCCCCAAGAGCCACGTTTTTCCTTTCCCCCGATCGCTCCATCGAAGAGTATTAGCAGGGTCAAGCAAAGATATATAAGTAATAGAATTTGGGGGATTTAGGCAAATCGTTATATTAACTCATCGCGTCTAGAAGAATTCTCAACAGAATGCAGAAAACACTGGACAGCCGTTTTTTGTCCTCATGGGACTCATCAGCAGTGCACATCCACTACCGAGATTCGAACCCGAAGTCCTCAAAATTTTATTACTTATGCATATATATATATATATATATATATATATATATATATATATATATATATATATATATATATATATATATAATTTAGGTGAAGACGTACATGAAAACTGTTTTCTCAACAATATTTTAGTGATATATTTATAGTTCCATCAGATGGATCTGATAGGTGAAAGGTTAAGTCTTTAATGGAAATAGTCAATTAATATAACTTAGATTACAACAGTTGTGGGTGAAGTAACGTCTTGGGATACTATTGCAGGCACTAAAATAATAAGTCTCTTCAAAGTTAATGAGAGTGAATAATGCAATTGTAATTTCTTGAACAAGGATATTTTTTTTTGCACAGGTCGCAATCCAGAAACTTTAAGTTAAAATGTATATTCATACAAGACAATGCATTCGCATATACTGCAGAGATAATTATCTCACACATTTCCAAAAAAGATGTTAATAGCTACAAATTAATGGAGTGTCATCTAGTCTTTCCATTTACTAATCCAATATCAAACTGTTGGTGAATCAATGAAAGAGATGTGTTGTGATTGAAAAACAATAATCACACTCTCTGGGAAGCAGTAAAAATTGTTGCAAATAATGTTAAAGTTGAAAGTGTAGAGAAGTTAAAATTAATCAAAGAAGGCGATAACATATCAAGAAGCCCATACTAATATAAAAAATTATAATCTTATTTTAATTTTTTAATCAGTTATATGGGATACTGTGTTGTGCAAATATGTTTCAGTGGCCTATATCTTTTGGATTTATTCATGAATAAAAATTCGTTGTACTTTGTTTACATAATAAACTTCCACAATAATTTATTATCAATATTTTAACAAAAGGTTAGATGTCATAAGCAGGAGCTTATGTGAGGTATTTTGCTAATAATATAAATCTTGAAAATTTAACCAGTATCAGTTGTTTCATGCAACAGTTAATATCATTAAAATATTATCAAATTTTGGAACAAAAATAAAAATAAATAACATGAAAGATAACACGATAACATGAATTGTTACGTGAAGACGCGAAGATGCGATACTTGAAAAGGATGAAACTGACATAGAACAAAAAACAAAAGTCTTTGATAATGATTTAAGAAAGCGGACTTTGAACAATTTATATTCAAGCAAGAAAACGACCCGAAAATATAGAAATACAAAATAAATAAAGTCCTTAACAAAGACCTTTTACTGATCTTTAACCAAAATTGCAAGCAGGGATACACACACGCGTGCACACATATACTGACACACATAGAAAAGTGGACAATGAGGCAAACACCAAGAGGTGGCAGACTGTTTCATGCTTCAGGAAAACCAGAAAATTGCGTTCAAGCATGAAACAGACTGTCGATGGTTGGGGTAGACGCCATATCTATCTATCTATCTATCTATCTATCTATCTCTATCTATCTATCTCTATCTCTCTCTCTCTATATATATATATATATATATATATATATATATATATATATATATATACATACATATATATATATGAAACAGCCTGTCGACTCTGAGTGTTGACTTTTACACACACACACACACACATATATATATATATATATATATATGAAATCAAATATCACTGAATTTAATTTGCATATTTAGTGATAGATAGATAGATAGATAGATAGATAGATAGATAGATAGATAGATAGATAGATAGATAGATAGGAACAAACTGGAATATAAAGATCTTTAGGAACAGACTGGAATAGATAGATAGATAGATAGATAGATAGATAGATAGATAGATAGATAGATAGATAGATAAAAAACGCTTTCACATACGCAAAACAGTAAATAAGTACTCACATGTACATACAAATTACTGGAATGGTTACATTAACGTGTGTATACGCGTCTTTGTGTGTGTGTGCGTGCGTGTGTGTGTTAAATGTTTCTGTCTGCCTAAAATGGCTCAGCAGTATTTTATTGGTTTCTGCTTAATTTCCATCAAAATAAATTAGTGGCCTTTGTCTGAATTATCAAACAAGTGTCTACTTCCAACTTCCTCAGCCTTACTTTTCTTTCCGCCCTCCATTTTTCTTTTCAAAACAAAAGATTGTGTGTTGTCTGTTTCACCCCCTACGGCATACACACACATATTGCTCATAATTAAAATTCCTGTGCATACGAATATTTACACATATATACAAATTACGCTTGTACGTGCATTAAAATATATAATTGTTATTGTTAGTCAATAAATTTTCATTCGAGTGTTAAGTGTGTATAGTGGGAGTGCAGTATTCTAACATTCTTCTCTTTGGCAATTTACAACCACTCCTCGGTAACCTAAACGTTAAGAATAATTTACCTCTTCCCGGTAATTTAACCAACTAAATTTCGAGTCACGTGCTAAATTCAATAAACTAACGTTTCTCTCCTTTTCGAAGACTTCAACCCGTTACCCCGAACTGTGGATGCTTATGTCAAGCGAGGTGCAAATAAACAACAGGGAGAATTAAACAGTTAAAAAGGTAAAGCAAAAAAGTTCGATTATATTTAATTAATCTAGTATTTAAAAAAAAAAAAATCTATGTTTTGAATTGTAATAATCATGATTTTCTTTTGTTCAAAGTCCATAGACCATAAGAATAATAGACAAAATACGGAAATTTCGGGGTTTTTTTTTTTTTTTTATTCCGGATAAATACTAAAATCTAAAACTCATAAACACTTCGTTGTGATAAGATGGGGTAGGTAGAGGGACGGATAATAACATGCTCGTTTCACAACAATATTTCCGATTTTAAAAAACTCACCTCTCTTTTTACATCTCTCTCTCTCTCTCTCTCTCTCCCTCTCTCTCTCCCCCTCTCTCTCTCTCCTCTCCCTCTCTTTATTTATCTCCATTCTATCTATCTATTTCCATTAATTTCTTGTTTCCATTAAATGCAACTATTTTCCATCCCATTTTCTCAGCAAGCAGAAAATTATCAGCAATTCTCTGAATTTTCTTCTTTTTTTTTTTTTACCAATTTGAATTTGAATTTTGTGGGCAAATAATTATAATCTGTGAACAATTGAAAAATAAACTCATACAATATCTTCTACTGGTTTTGTAAACTGTCAAATAAAACAAAAATACCATTTACAAAAACGAATTTTTTAATCCTCAAATATTTTATAGTTATTTACTAAACTTCATTAAGTCTGGTACAAGGTCAAAATAATGGGGCATTCAGTGAATATCAAACACACTACGAAATATTACTCGACTGTTGGAGAATTTGGACTGGGAGCACTAACCAAGTGTACTACGGATTTTTGTTACTACCCTTTGATGAGATCGAAGTACATTCGCTCAGGAGGGCTAATTCGAGGAAAACTAATCTTTTATTAGTCAAAATCCTTGAATATTTGGATAGGCCATTATATAAATATATAATATCTACGTGTATAGATCTATAAACTTGACAGATGGGCATGAGTAAATTTATATGGGTTGAAATTTCACTACATAATATTCGATCTACGTGAATCTTATTCACCACTGAATTAAGGAAGACGATTATGCTGTAAAACAGTTATTTGTTGAACAAAAATGTTTTTTCGTTTTTAGGATGCATATATATATATATATATATATATATATATATATATTACGAAATGTTCTGTAATATGAGTCTGCTATCACACTAAATAAAAAGCCTCTTAGATATCGTATGCACATTAAATACTTGTATATTTATCATCTTTCTTTTGTCCCTAGAGGAGATGTATTTTATCTTATTCATTGATTACTTTTAAATATAAGATGGTCTACTCACATTCTCAAATACCCATTGTTTGTTAAACAAATAAATCACATTATTTTAGCATGATTTTCAAGAAAAAATAATTACCGTACTTGTTATTATATGTTTTGCTAATTGAGCCAACATATCATCTTGGTTGCTATATTCACGACTACGTCTTTGTATTCAGTAACCTTGGATTTTTAAACATAATCCACAGAGGTAAGTTTTTCTCGTTTGGCTTTTAAGGGATATATCACATTAGCTAATACTCACAATTCTTATTCACCTTTGTGTCGTTTGTTCATTTCTCTAACTAAAACAGAGTATGTGACTTTTCAGCACTATCAGACCCGGGGACTGAACTCACCACTGCTAAGGATCTCGATATGTTTTAACCCATGCTCTTTTCCACTGGGCAACGATTCTTATGAGTATAACAACCTAGAAGAACATGTTGATCCGAATATCAAAGCATATAATAAAAATTCAAATAATAATTACCGCTTTTGTTGTTACCTGTAATTAATAAAATCGTAGTAAATTTATATGATGAACACTATAGAAGCTGGGTCTACTTGGCATACAGGGGTTTTTAAGTTCTAGGTTTTTTGCTGAGATTTTTACGTTTTAAAATTTGTTGTGAGCAAAGTTCTTGAAAGGTCTCTCTTCTCATAATGACATAATAGAACGTCACTTAATGTTAAAAAAGAGCGCTTCACTATAATCATCATTACTATTTTAGTGCAGGCTTTCTGAAAATTATCTATGCATTTATCGTTAAGTTATATTAAATTTCACACAAAACAATTTTGAATTGCAAATTTACTCAAGAAAAAAACAGAAAACGAATTGTTCCGTAAGATCTGGCACATGTTTCAAGTCGTTTTATACGGTAGGACTAGAATTATCGACATCTTGCATAGTAAGTAATGGAGGAAATTCTTTAAAATAGGCTTTTCTTTGCTTATTTCTTTATCCGAGTTCCCATTGCCTTTTGTTTTGAACCGGTTCTTGAACCGATCCCAAGACACTTTCTAAATTTTAATTTATAAGATAAATAAAACGCAGTAACAATTTTATTATGGTTTTATGCCAAGTATGTATATTTGCGCGTATTTTGCTGTCAGCAGGAATATCTACTTAAGTACTTGTTACAACATGTTTATGAATGTGTGTACACATATACACACGAATGTGTGCATATGCGTGTAAAGTACGCTTATATATACGATGTATAAACAACTTTTCATTACCTTGCAGGTTTCAACAGTCTTAGATTTTCTTATTTTGATTTTAATCTTTGCTCGTGAAAAACTTATGTCCACAAACAGCAACTACAAAACAAACTTTCACAATCACTGAAGAAAAGTTTCATTTCTTGTTTTACGACTCTAAAACCAACAGTAAACACAATTCGGACATCGTTCTTCTTTTCTTTTTCTTTTTTCTTTTTTTTTTTTTTTTTTTTTTTTTCACAGGTCATTGCCCTAAATTGTGTCTGGCGCAGAATTAGTCGGAGAAAAACTAGTAAAATAAAAATGTAGGTAACAAGTGACTATCCAGTTGACTAGCTCTTGCTAAACATTGCAACTGGTATTGTATTCAAATATCAAAGATTTCGAATATTTTGTTTATTTTAATTATCGAAAAAAACGAATTAATTTCTATTTTCTTTTGCATTTGTTTCTTCTATTTTTTCTTTTCTTCATATATTATTATTGTTAGTATTCCTAGGCTTAGCTTAGTATGGCACAAGTCAAATTAGAAGGGGAGAAATTGAATCAAAATTGTGTCAAGCCGATCTTCCAATTGAAGAAGGCCTGCCGTAGAAATCAGTATTTGAAATACTAGAGTTTAGGCTTTGGCATAGAACCAATTTGGCCAAGACTGTCCTGATTGTGAAGTGTATGTCTCCGTGATAAATATTATCAGTATCTTTTGTTTTTTTTTGTTTTGTTTTTTTCGTGTGTGTGTGTGTGTGAGAGAGAGAGAGAGAGAGCTCTGAAGCTTATGGTTGAAGTTGGTTCAGGAAAACAATAAAAAATTAAACGATAATAAAATTGAAAACTGACCCGGATTGAGGTCTAAAAATTATGGTGAACCTGAACTCGAACGTTGACCTCTGCTACAAGTGGGAATTATACAGTTATAGCAGACAAATTTTTATTATTACAATTATGCTAACTTTTTTTTTCTCGAAGTCCCCAATTTTCCTCTTATCTTTTTTCTTTTATTATTTCCATTTCTTTCTTATCATTTAACTTTCTTAACCTTACTTCATTCCGAAACCTGCTAAACTACTAATTTCCCGCCTTGATCCTCAGGCAACAACAAATTCTCTTCCACCATCTCAGTTACTTTGATGTTGTTTTAAATATATTTTGTTCTCCCAATTTTAGACGAAATTTTATTTTTATTTTTCTCTTTGTTCGCTTTTTTTCTTTCATCTTGTTCTCCTCTGTTGCTGACAAATTTTACTGTCCTCTGTTCTGGTTTTTCACGTTTTTACAATTTATCTAAGAAAAGAACAATAAAAAAAAACAGTTCCCTTGATATTTAAAAGCTTTATCTGACGATTCATTATTAAGGATACTGAAAAAAAATCCTTGATAATTTCAGATGAAGATAATAGCTTGAACCTAAAGTGATGCTGTTGTTTTTTCAAATAATTTTTCCTGGTTATTTCATTCTAAGAACGTGACTTTAATTTATTCGTAGATTTTCTATTGATATATAAAGAAAGATGATGCAGTAATGTTTTATATTTGCTGAAATAAATCTATAGAGATCGAGAAAGAGAGTCCCATGCTTATGCACTATATTATAGTGCCAATCGGAAGAATTTACTAGCAAGTTTTTCATAATTTCATTTTGTTTAATAAATGTATTAAAGCGATGTCGCTAAAATAGCCTCTACACTATTTTACAATTCTCCGGTTTTGATCAGTATTCGTTGCTATGAATAAAACCTGTAAATTTGTATTACTTTTCAAAAGAAGAGGGCCAATAGAAAAATGATGATCCGATTATCAGCTGCTGTCAAATATGACCCCAAAGCCTTAGTAACAGTATTAAGTATTAATTTCCGTAGAAATTTTAGAAACAACGAAAATGAAAGATGTAAAAATGAGTAAATCGATTTAAATACATGCAGTGAAATCTTGAAAGAAAACCAATTGATATTTGAAAAAAGGAAAATGTATTATTGTTTTCATAAAATTGGATCGACTCAAAAGAAAACTTTTGATAAACTCCTTGTTGATTGGACAGCAATACTTTTAAGTATTAAGAAGAATGCAACAAGACAACTGATGGCAATCCCTAAACAGAACTTTGCAGAATGTTTTCAAAATTGGAATGGACGACGTGTATGAAGTCAGAAGGAAGAGTACTTTGGAGATAAATAAGGCTTTAGACAGGATATTGTTTGTTAATATTAAATGCATGGATGCTTTTTTTAACAAATGATTTTTACGGCAAATTCTGACCATAAGGGGAAATGAAAAAAAAATAATCAGAGTTTTAAAGCCACCAATATTCGAGCCTAGGATACACAAGTAACATTTTTATTATTATCCACTCATTTAACCATTACTTTAATATTCATTCATTCTCTCTCTCTCTCTCTCTATATATATATATATATATATATATATATATATATATATATATATATATATATATATATATTATTATATTCTTCTGCAGAAGAAATATTTAATGGTTAAAGCCCGAATTTTTTCAATATTTTACTGAAAATTTGTTTTATCAGAATGATAAGAGTTGACATATTAAAAAAACAATTCATAAAAACAGAGGGAGTAACGTATATATATATATATATATATATATATATATATTACTATAAAATGGTAATACCGAAATATAATATTGATTAGAAACATATTTTTTAATATAACATTTGTTAGGGTTGTATGTTTTTAGTCACGCATTTTGTTTTTGTTCTGGATTTTTACTCTGCCCAGAGAGGTCCAATGAATCGGCCTAGCTTTTTTTTAACCGCTGTTATATTTCTGTATTACCATTTTACGGTAATATTTATTTTTGTCACCCCTCTTTTTTGTTATGAATTGTTTCTTTCTTGCTGTTAATTTGTTTTTGAATATGTCTGCTCTTATTGTTATAATAAAACAAATGTTCATGAAACCCGGACTTAAATCTCAGAATGATCAATTTGTCAGGAATACGACTTCTTGTCATCGACCAGAGAGTGAACTGAACGTACAGTATTTCTGAAAAGTGTCTAAAAATGTAACGTGACTTTATCCGAGCTTTATCACTGAGATTGGGTTGATAGGCTATTCAGAAGCTGTCGATAGTTGCGCTAGCCCGAAGTCACAAGTCATCGTGAACGAGGACTTGAACGTACTGTCCTTATTCAAACTGCTGATCACGCCAGATTGTGCGCTCTCTCCCGGAAACTGTAATTATGGTTTGCACAGCATAAAGGAAGTGATATACATTCCTCTTTTGGACAGGAATAGAGGTTTATCTCTTGTTTCCTGTTTAGGATTGTGTTTCCAATTCTTTCTAAAGTCTACTTCAGCTATATACCACTAACGTCTGCCCCTGAATTCTTAAGGTTTATTCACTAACTATTTATTTCATTTTATTTTTATTTTTTCTCCCCTCCACCAATAGAAGTAGATAGGGTTCGCCTATCGTCTGGTTAACACTTCTCCCAAGTCTTCTGAACAAAAGTAGAAGTTTATCCCTTGTTTGCTGTTTCGAATTGGGTTTACGGTTCCTTTTAAAGTCTACTTCAGTTCTAATGATTATCCTTTCCTATACTAATATAACTCCAAACAGTAACCCTCTACTTTGAGTAGCTATTGGGCCTTGTATTGGTTGAACATTAGTAAAAAATAAAATTAGATAACATTATTAACTTCAAATTATTGCACGATCTTTGTTCACTCAGTAATCATTTGAACATCCGTGATACTAATGTGTTATTAAAATCTAGTCTTACTTCGGTAGTTATGTATCTACCAACGCACAAGGACAGATTACCCGGTTAAATTATCGTAATTAGACGAAAAGTGAAATGTTAGATTCCATAAAAATCATGAACCGCTATTATTTAAACAGTGAATATTTCTGAATATATTTTTTTTTATTTTCTTCTTTTTAGTTGTGGTTGCCATTATTTCGTCTGTGTTTTTTTTTAATGGTTAACTATGTTTTATATTGTTCTTTGCAATTTCTTACGATAATTGTAATTAATGCTTATAAATCATATCTCATGAAATATCTCTTGATATATCTGGTGAGCAGAAACCATACATTTTAGTCGTTATTTTTAAATAAGTATAACGTGGAACAGTACATTCTTCTTATTCATTCTTTATCATGATATATCAAATTCTTCTTCATTGAAAAATAAAGCAAACTCAAATACGCTTAATAGATGCCGAACATAACAAATAAGGCCCTATCTATCTGACAAACCCTTAATTAGTAATAAAGATTCATAGAAATAACAAAATGGAATTTGTATCAACTACCCAATATCGATCTTAAAATTATGTGTAAAGGCTTTTGTAAAGTGGTGCTACTGTACCTGGACATCATGGAAATGTCTAGATCTATATCAGTTTTGCTATGCTGCTGATGGCAAGGCGACGTGAATTATCAGTTAGAACTGATCATGATAGTAGGTGCCATACAGATGAGACATTCCATTTTCGAAATTTTAGGAACATCTGATATTCCTCGATCACGATAGAAGGTATCATCGCCTATGGTGGACAGCAAAGTGACTGAACACGGATCCTCATAATGTCGGAGGAGATATCTGGTTAAAATTGTCTGCGGTAACGGACACTGGCACAAAACACATCGATATTTAATGCAAAAGTACCAGATGAATATCGTGCAGGTCAGTTTGGCGTTCTTTAGCTTCTATGGCATATTGAAGGAGCCCCACTATGATGTCCATAACAACCCGACACCGGACATAGCGTTTCTCTTGAGCTCGTGGCGTTACTAATTGGGCCCTAGAGAACGGCAACATGTGGCATGGCCTGGTTGATGGTAGGACTTAGGTATGATGCAGACCTCATGAGACTACGGACCCCAGTGGTCACCAATGCTCTGGACAGGCTGGTGGTGATTCCATATTAGGGTGCAGTGTGTTCACATGACACTCGCTGGATGTGCTGCTTCACCTAAACATGTCATTAACTGGTGACAGCTACGTTGCTTTACGAACATCTGCGCCTATATATGGACTATATGCACCCCAGTAACACAGTAACTTCAAGCCAAAGGTGTTAAAATTACTTTGAGGAGCATTTAGGAGAATTTGTGGAAAATCTTGCCCGACAAAAGACCAAATCAAGTATTTATAAGACATGGTGGAGAGACCAATTCGCACACATGTTCCTGCATTTGCACATATCAGAGAGCTGTAGACATATATCGAAACGGCATAGCTTAGTATATTTCCAGAGGTTTTCCTACTACTTATGAAAAATTGATGCTACACCGACTTGCTTCATTTCAGTAAACTAGAGAATGCCATACAAAATACTAAACACTGCCTGTAATCATTAACACGTCACTGGAGTAGAAAAGTTAAAAGTTGATGCAATTTTAACAGCTATGATATTTAAAGGCGCCATTTAGCATTTAGCACTGGGAAAGAACTTATCAAATATCACTGTACGCTATTTCAGATTTTATTATCCAAGTCTGTGTCTTTCACAATAAAAGTAGTATTAACCAATCGATATTAGTAAAATTTTCAGGATATACTTATATTGCTAACATTGGCAAGAATAATGCCACAAAAAGGATTTCAGAAAATTAAAATTGTAATACGCAAGAAAATATTCGAAGAAGTTGATGTTGCAAATGGTCCGTGAAACATTGATTCTTATTACCCACCTCACCGATTCGAGTTAAAACGTTAAAAATTATTTTAGTAACATTAAGAATATTTGTAGTTTAGATACATCGCTACAGTTGGTTTGGGTTGATTTGGTTTGATTTGTTTTGATTTAACGGCATATCAACACCCCAATGGGTTCTTTAATGCTAACAACATTTTTTTATTGCTGGAAATATTTTGTTTTGTCAAAAATCTGTTTCTGGTAATATATTTCCTTCAAAATTGTATTGCTGGTAATAATTTGTTTCAAAAAAGTATTGCTGGTAATAGTTAACTATTTTCCCATAACTGGGACCCTAACAGGTGCTACCACCGCGGGTCAGGGTGGACCTGGAAACACCAGCAATTAAGAGGTGGTTCCACGCTCCTCAAAACCTCCTGATCAGAGTCCTTGATGCTGGATGTAGTTTATCGTCTTACCCCGGACGGGCTACAGTTGGTTTATAGTAACTTCACTCATGAATCCAAAGATATTTTGTCACCCAAAAGTAAATTACTCATGTGGTTTAACTATCCAAATAGTTATTAATGAGTGAGAAATCTTAGTCATATTCACAAATGTTGATTAACGGCTAAACCTCTTATAGCGATGAGGAAAGGAAATATGTTCTATCTGCAAAACTTGTGAACACTACATTGAACTGTTGTACTCGGTAATTGAATTCGCCACACTTCCCTAGTATTGACTTCACAATTTTATTGTTTTCAGTGCCTGACTCTCAGATCTCATATGTCATTTCGTATTGCTACGCATTCAAAGTACAAAACACAAATAATATGTTATGATCTTTTTGTATTTTTATAAATTTTTGACTGTATAATAAGGTAGTACGAGAATAATGACAGGCAGTTTTTGTAATCATAGAATAGTGATCCAACTATCCACAATACGCGACTAATACAATATATGACAGTTATATTCAATATTTATACTGTTAATTAATCTTTTAAAATAAAAAAAAATAGTACGTATTTTACAATGGTCTTCTTTTTAGAATTTTCTGTAAAGTCTTCGCGCTAGTTTTTTTATGTATACTCAATGACCTCTACAAACAATTTAGTTTCCAATTAATTCAATAAATTACATTAAATTTCCTTTTTGCTCTTATCAGTTTTATTCTCTTTAACGCTCTTTACTCCTTTATTTCCGGTGTCTTTCCATTTGATGTGATCAGCTGACACTTCTTCCGAGAGACATTGATTGACATCGTTAACGCTTATATGGTTTTTCCATTATATTGTCTTAATTTAACAATTCCCCCTTTAGTAGGAAACTAAGCTGAGTAAATATCGATAAATAAGATTCTTCTGATATGATTTAGTTTTTAAGATTCAGTTCGAGCATATTTTCTGAAAGTTCATCTTGTGTTTAAATTTATTCTTTCCCCAGTAAACCCGCGTTAAAGATTAGGTAATCTCCACACAGAATATATTTCGTCATTCAATGCATAAATATCTACATATTCACTTAACGGTTTCCAGTCTCGACTTTTGTATAATATTAACGACATCTTGCAAGTGTCTAAAGTTTATACATTGTTGTACAATCAGTCAATTAAAAGACATAATTTAAGCGCTTCATCGTGATGCAATGACCAACAGAAAAATAATGTAGATTTATAGTAATGAGTTAGATTGACACTCGGTGCCGCATACTTATTGACTTGTGCCAAAACTTAGATATGCTTAGTAAATTGTAGGCTGGCTCATCGTCTGTATAATGGCAGCAAACTGGACAATGTAAATGATCATTAGTGAGAGAGATACTCGATGAAGACACGTATAGTAAATAACAACTAGATTATGTCGCTGAAAAACCTCACGAAAAATCCAGAAGCTATGAAAATAGATTTCAAATAAACCAGCGTTTAAATATCGACACAACCAGGACATTTTTAACAAGATTTTCATTAGCAATGAAAAATGCATTACCAGAATCAAAAACAAAGAAAACAGCTACTCGATTCAAGACAACTCTGTTCATTTCAACTTAAATGGAGTTTATTAATGAAAAATGCTCTGGCCAACATGTTATTAGGCAACGTTGCAGTAAGCAATTGGCTCCTTTGAATGACATGCAATAAGAATTTGTTTTTTCCTAGGCGGACAAGTTGATCGAAAATTTTGCTGAGTAACAACGTCGCTCCTCAAGTTGCAAATGCTATGCTGCAACAATCATGGATTCTAATTCTTCCTCAGGAAATACATTCCCTAAACTTGACATTTTGGGGGCAAACTTTTGTTGGTTTTGGGGTTTTTTTATCTGATCAAAAACTTTCCTCGAATATTTCAGTTAGTTAAAAAACCTGAATTATATATATATATATATATATATATATATATATATATATATATATATATATATATATATTTTGTCAACAAGAGTGAGCAGGTTCGCCTAACGTCCGGTTCACACACCTCTCCGGTCATTGGAAAACAAGTAGAGATTTATCACTTGTTCCCTGATTAGGAGTGAGTTTCTAAAGTCATTTCATTCTCTTCTCCTGCCAGTCTTAGTGACATCATCGCCTTGCTTAGGATAAAATGATTATATATATATATATACATAAGGTTGCATGAGGTGATAGAAAAACAGGAAAATAGGTTGATGACTAAATAACAGTGGTCTAAATTTATGGCAATAAATTTTTGTAAAAAATGATAATAAAGTTTCTATTAATCTAATAAACAGAAATACACACATGCGTGTATGTATATCTGTATGTGCGTGTGTGGTTCATATTAACGTTCACGATAATCTATGAAATGATTACATCAAACTTTTGCATTGTTTCACGCTGATTGTTGGCATTTTATGCCGAAAATGACACATTTATGGTGTAAGCTACGTAGTTTACTCTTTAAACAACAGTTCAAAGTTAATGTAATTTTAAAAGCTATGATATTTAAATGTGCAATTCAGCATTTAGCACTAGGAATGAAGCACGGTATCAAATGTCGATATGCGCAATGACAGATTTTATTATGCAAGTCAATGGTTTCACGATATAATTTTTTTTTCTTTAAGCGTTTCACCCCAAGCAAGGCGGGAAGCCACTAGGACGCAAGGGGTTACAGAAAATTTAGAAAAAGATCAGATAGGAGTGATAGAAGAAAGGATGAGGAGAATGGTAGTGGATAGATCAAGGCAACTGGTGATGTCGATTGACATTACATTTGAATAGCTGGAGATTATAGATCTCAGGGAAACTAGAATAGGGAAGGGAGTTCCACAGGCGAGAGGTGCGAGACATGAAGCTATTGGAGTAGAAGAGACGGCTACATTTAGGAGTTTCGACAGTGAAGGGGTGAGAGTGGGATGCCAGCCTCGTCGGGCGCTTGAACTCATGAAGTCTGGGAACCAGCGAATGCAGCTCCTCGGAGCAATTGCCATGAAAGTATTTGTAAAACAGGCAGAGAGAGGCGACGGCGCGTCTTTGAGAAAGTGTCTGTAGAAGAGATGCCAGATCAAGGCCAATTATATTGCATATCCGCCTCTGGAGCCGATCAAGAACCCCGAGGCAAACAGAAGGGGCTCCAGACCATATATGGCAGCAATACTCCATGTAAGGGCGAATTGTTGATTTGTAGATCTGGAGGATCGATTCCGGGGAGAAAAATTCCCTGGCGCGGCACAAGGAGCCAACTTTAAAACAAATTTCCAGGATATATTTATATGATAAATATACCACGTGTATTTCAACTTACAATCAGTCGGTTATATGCCATGCGTGATACACGCTTAGGCGATCATGTTTCTTTCGATACACGACTAACGAGGCAGATTTTTCCCGCAGTAGGTTGCCATTTCTTTCTGCGGTAGATTAGTTGCCATCCTGTCCTTCCCTGCTCTTTACCTGTAGAGAAGAAGAGGATTTATACCTTTCCCAAGGGTATTAGTACGTAAGTGAATGTAATGGATTCGACTGGAATTCGAACTCGACTCTCCGATTCCTCAATCAGAACTGCTATCCATTACTCCACTGTGCGTCCGCCAAATATCTTTTTTAATTAGAAAAATGCTAAGTTATTGGATGGTGTGACATTTTATTCTGCAGCTGGAATGTTTCTCATCATAGAGTACAATACACAAAAAATTATAAACAAACGCAGGTAAAATAAATGGCTCAACAAAAAGTGTGCAGAATTAAAAAGAATGGACATTGCAGATACGACACATATGCATAAAAGAATGACAGAAATAACAAGAAAAAAGATGAGGTAATCTTATAAAATCAAAAGAGGAATTGCTGGTAATTGAAAAAAAGAGAAGAAAATACTTTAAAGATGGAACAGAACCAACAGAAAGGGCCAGATGAGATTGTAATAAATATACTGGTAACCTTACAGAAATGATTAATGAAATACACGGCAGTGATGATATACTGGAAGTAGATCAATGTTCATAATGTTACTTTATAATCCATATGCTCAAATGAAAGCAAGCTCCATCAGACACTGAGTCTAACATCATCCAAGGGCTGGTGAATAGAGTACGTGGACCGGAAATAGAATAAGAAACTGGAACAAGGGATGCGATATTTATACTCAAAATAATATAAGAAAAACAAGATAGATGAAAAGGATATATACTTATCTTTTATAGATTATGCAAAACGACACAAAGAACTGTTTGAACTGATAGGTAAGTTTGATTCGATTTGTAAAGATATTAGAATAATCCAGGAAATAAATCCAGTAAAAAGTAGAAAAGAGCGTAAGACAAGAATAAGTCTTCTCACCGGTTTTATTTAACCTTTACAGTCGAGGCTTGCCGATTGTTTGTTTTTGTCTAGACAAAAACAAAGAACTAGGAAGCTTCGACGCAACTTCAGTCAACGTGAAATTATAATCATTCAGTTATAGCAAGATTTTTCCGGAAAATTCAAGTTTAGTCATCTCGAGATTTTCATATATATATATATATATATACATATATATGTGTGTGTGTGTGTGTGTGTGTGTGTGTGTGTGTGTGTGTGTGTGTGTGAATTAATACAAATATAAAATTTGTCATTTAGCAGATTAATGTTACCTTCAGCATTCCGACTCCGGGGATTCGTAGACGGACATTCCATGAATCACTCCATCCACTCGTTAGGACGCATCAGTTTATGACTACTTATACTTCTCGATTTATCTTTTATATATGCACTTTTCATTAGTGCAAGGATGTTCTTTTCATAGTGTATGTGTGCGTGCATATGTGCGTTCGCGCGTGCGCACACGCGAAATACATATATGCATGCGTGTGTTGTCGCGCGCGCATGTGCACGTGCATTTACTGATTGTTCTCCGTTGTAGCTTTCTATGTAAATGCTGATCCCAACATGAAAAAGGAGCAGTAAAATCATCAGTAAATTGGATAAAGTGATCAATAACTGTAAAGAAAAAAATTGCATAATGAGGAAAAAATTAAATTTGTGCAGTCAAATTCTGATAATCATTTTTTTTTTCTAAGAAATATTTTACTGGTGATATAATAATATATATAATTATATATGATATAATAAAAGAAATAAAAAATATATATAATAATTTTTTTAAGCCTAACACAACAATTTTGCTTTTATTTGCGGTTGAAAATTGTTTTAAAAAACCCATTTTTATAAGGCTTGCTTGATGGACACTTTAAAAGAACAGGTTTTCATAGTAATTATTTCCATTAATTTAATTCTAACATGAATTTGTTTTACGCATATAAAAATTCCGTATAATTAGTCGCATAAAGCGGGCTTGCTTTTACTTCAGTTTAAAACTCGACATGACAGCAACCGTCCGAAACTGCCGCTGGTTAGATATTAATGTTTTTGTGACATAACCGGCTTAATCAATAATACTAGGACGTTTGTTTGAGTTCGAAACCTTAAACGTAAATTTGGTTTTGCATAGATCTTTCATACCCAATATAGTCGGCAACTGGTTCGTTCACATTATTCGAGCATATAAATATCAACAAATAATAATTATTGATAGTTTTCCATCGTCTGCGACTTGAATTTATTCTTTTCCTAGTGAATTAGTAATAAACTGAATTGCTGTCAAGAGATCACTTAAAAACTACCGATGATGTGGTAAATGGGGAAATGGAAAACTCCAGACAACACTCAAACAGCCAGTTAGTAATAATCTTCGTTAGCAAAAATAAAATAGATAATTAAAAATAAGACAATATCATTTGGCAGTGGTATCTGGCACTCCCGCCAGAAAATGATAAGACTGTGTGAAATGCACAACCCCAACACCATCCCACTTTACGCCTACCTTATCATCTATCCATAACAGCAGTTGGTCAAACGCGATCGTTCAAGGCAGATGTCGATTTTAGTACAAGTTTAATTGCAGAGGAATATAACAAAACATTTCAGAATCAGATCGGCTGTTTATTTGAGAGAAGTTGCGAATGTTACAATGGTTCTGATGTGTATTGAATATTCAGCGATTTACGTATAACAAAAGAAAAAGGAAAACAGCACAGAGTAAGTAATTCTCGCTTCTTTAGATTTTTCAGCTATTATTATTATTATTTTTATTTTCTTTGATTTCTGGCGTTTATACATTTCTTTCCGGGTCCCGCCCAGGGACCTATGGTTAGAAATGGCATCATGACACTTTCCACTGACAAAAAAAAATTATTATTATTATTATTATTATTATTATTATTATGTACAAACTATCCCAGTGATAACATGTATATTGAAGAAAACTGACAAGTTATCGCAGTTCTTCATTAAACTTACTATGCAAAAAAAAAATGAAGGGAGAACTCTCTCTCTCTCTCTCTCTCTCTCTCTCTCTCTCTCTCTCTCTCTCTCTCTCTCTCTCTCTCTCTCTCTCTCTCTCTCTCTCTCTCTCTCTCTCTCTCTCTCTCTCTCTCTCTCTCTCTCTCTCTCTCTCTCTCTCTCTCTCTCTCTCTCTCTCTCTCTCTCTCTCTCTCTCTCTCTCTCTCTCTCTCTCTCTCTCTCTCTCTCTCTCTCTCTCTCTCTCTCTCTCTCTCTCTCTCTCTCTCTCTCTCTCTCTCTCTCTCTCTCTCTCTCTCTCTCTCTCTCTCTCTCTCTCTCTCTCTCTCTCTCTCTCTCTCTCTCTCTCTCTCTCTCTCTCTCTCTCTCTCTCTCTCTCTCTCTCTCTCTCTCTCTCTCTCTCTCTCTCTCTCTCTCTCTCTCTCTCTCTCTCTCTCTCTCTCTCTCTCTCTCTCTCTCTCTCTCTCTCTCTCTCTCTCTCTCTCTCTCTCTCTCTCTCTCTCTCTCTCTGAGACAATTTCCTGTTAGTATTATTAGTTTAATTATTATTATTTATTCGTTGAATTTTCCCACCAGCCGTATCTGGTGGCTTTCTTTGGAGCTCAAGTGACAGTAAACTTCCCCAATGTTCTGGCAGACCTTAAAAAAAGTTATCGCGATCACTTCAGTTCTTCGTCGGATTTCCATTATTTTTTTTTTGTTTGTTTGTTTCCTGTCTCTTCAGGTCTGTTCGAATCGTTTTTTGTAGTTCGCAATATTTTTCCCACATATTTTCTACCAATTTGCGGTTTGCTAAAACGACGTCACCCTCTTCCAGATCTTAGTTTCTTTAATGTATCTGGTCTTCGAGTGTGAATGATTGCAAGAATTCCAATATCCTCTAGAATTTTATTCTCTTCTATCAGAGTGCATCTGATTTGTGTTTGTATCATTGGTTTCCATGGTAAAATCACAGTGGTTTGCACAATTCCCAGCGTTTAACTGTTTCCACCCAGTGATGACTTTTTATTTTTTTTTTATTGTAGCTTTTATACTAGCATACGCATAAAAATAACGGGATTACTTAAATATGGATTGGGACTTGGATCAGCCTGGGATTAAAATGTTTCTTTCCTGTATTTCTCACCAGTATTATTGTAATTTGCATACATTGTGTGAAAAGTGCAACGCATATTATATACGAGGCGAAAAGTTCTCGGCCCAACAAATTTCCAAAATCATCTAGTCAGAGATTGGGAAATGAAATGGGTTCGACCAAGAAACTTCAGCAATCCTTGTATATATATATATATATATATATATATATATATATATATATATATATATATATATATATATATATATTGTCATCAAATATATTTCCACACAACAACACGATTGGAAGAACACAAGGAAATGAAAACAGTATGAACGAAGGTATGAAAGAGGAAATTTTTAAGTTAGAAATCTCAAGAAAACCCAAAAAGAAAAGCGTAAAAGTGAGAAAGGATGAAGATGAAAGGCTGAGATGAACAGATAGCCTTTTCTCTTGAGCTATAGTACTTCTTTACTCCATTGATATTTTAAAGTGGGCAAGGCTTTAATATTTTTCTTTTGGAGTGTGACGCTTAACTTATGCAAGATCGTAGGTAGATATGATATTAATATATATAGATGATCGAAACACGTTTCGAGATGAGAGTCATTTACTATCTTGATGTTTCTTGTCTTTCTCATTAATATGGTTATTTATTCTTTTTTATATATTCATTTACCTTCTACACTATTCGTAACTGGTAGATTTAATGGAGATCAAGTGACAGCATGTCTTCACCACACTCATTTGGATTCTTGCAGATTTTAGTAACGCTTTCATCTGGATAATTTCGACTTTTTCGTAGATGCCCAGTTCTTCCAATCCTTCTGCATGGCTATTTGGGACTATTCCAAGCACGCTTCTAATGATGGATACAGACGTCACCTACATCTTCCACATTTTTCTATCCTCTCACAAGGTCTAGAAATATTTGTCCAGCATTTCACTCTCTTTCAATTTTTACTTTGTGATCTGCTGGAAGGCTGATATCCACTAGCAGAAAAATGTTCTTCTAGTTTAAAATAACGAAATCTGACAATCTGATCTTGATTGATGGATACGTTTAATTATTATTATTAGTAGTAGTAGTAGTATTTACATTCATAATAATATTCTTTCAAAGTGTTTAATAGGGTAAATTTTTCTATATTCATACACAAAAATAGATGTCTATTAATTCGTCCTTTTTGTTTCCAATATATGTATATAAATATGTACCCATCTAAATATATATATATATATATATATATATATATATATATATATATATATATATATATATATATATAGTCATCCATATATGACTGTCTGGATGACTATATATATATATATAGTCATCCAGACAGTTTTGGTCTATCACAGCTCATCAGCGCAGGTAGACATCCGATCGATTCAAATCGGGACCGAAACCCGACCGATTTGGCATCAGTCGGAGATTCTAACCATCCAAACTATCATTCGAGAGGGAGAAAGGCGAATTTTCTCGTATTATTTTTTCATAAACACGCCACAATCCAGCTTGGAGAGACTTGAAATATATATATATATATATATATTGAAACCAATCAAAATTTCGTGAAATAATTATTCATAAACAGATTTTCTTTGCTTCTTTTGTTATTGTTTCAGCCACGTCTTATTTTATGAAAAGCCACATAACTTTAACAATGCTCCTAATTTTACTCGCTTTTTCTTAATGACAGTAGTTATAAACGAGAAGAAGGCTCTCGTATTTTATCACACAATAATCCAGTAAACAATGGATAGATTGTTCTGTGTATTTAAAGTCAACCTCACTTGGAGATTATTATTATTATTATTATTATTATTATTATTATTATTATTATTATTTCCTTTGATTTCTGGTGTGTACACATTTCTTTTCGGGTCCCGTCTAGATACCTAAAATCAGAAATGGCATCATGACATTTTCGACTGACCAATTAAAACACACACACACACACACATATTTTACATAGATAAAGCCCCTCGTAAAGTATGGGCTGTACTCGTGAGAACAATTTTTTGTATTTCCTTAAGACATCGTCATCCAGGAATCCCTTCAATGAGTCTACTGGAATCCGAGGGCTCTAACTACAACAGGGATTGTTGATACTATTATTATTATTATTATTATTATTATTGAGTGAGAGAGGAAAACAAAGTGACGCCGGGGTACAAACAGACGAAACCCAATATATACATCATGACACCGAAGGGGCATATCTCACAGCCAAATGTGTGCGATACGGTGACAGGTAAACAAAAGAATGGGAAAAAAAAGATCATAACCTTGTAGGTTGTACCCAGTTAAAAAATACCTCCAAGTCTGGTAAACCAGTTCACTCAGATGGTCTCCGATTGAAGGTATTCCCAAGTATCTACATGTCAATACCGAAGCAACTTAGATGACTCATTCTTTAAACTGTAAAAGAAAAGAACCATCTTGACACCCGTTCATGATGTTCCTCAACAACTCCCGCTCATGGACAGAGATGCACAATGCGCCTGCCCCGAGGGTACATGTCCATTTGGTGGTGCTCAATGGGATATTTACTACAGCCCATCTTAATTCACAAAAACAAAACATGTATCTCCAATCAATTAAGATCAGAAGCCATAAGAGCCGTGCTTGCTGTCGTATGAATTCATTTATTAGTAGTACTATTGCACCCGCGCTGTTAAAAATGACGGCAATCATTAGAAAGTTTTAATAGTGAGATGCAATGAAACAAATGTCTAAAAAAAACCGTTTGTCGCGCCAAGATCTATCGCAGGTAAAAAGTTTTAAAATTCCTATTTTAAATTATAGTTGACACTGAAATTTGTCACATTACCTTGCTGTATAATAAATTTAATTGAATGTTTTAGCATTTATACGCATCATTAAAAATTTAATACGCTCTTTATATTATCTGCTACGGGTCCCGAATTAATCTAATCTAGTCTTTGGATAACTGCATATTCACTCTGGATATCTTTTGATATATGCGACAATATAACTGTTGTGGATTCCGAAATGAAATGAAATCCGGTACCAATAAATAACAAACGCCAAGAAGGAATATAGGAAAATAAATGTATTAATGTAATAATACAAACTGGTAATGCAGGTTAGTAGTTCCAGGAATGCGGTTAGTAGCAAAATATATATATACAATCTTTGGTATCGACGTATCATTGTATGACTTCTTACTGAGTCTACGCGCATGCTCACTGTGACTCTTGCTCGTTACGTTCGTTCTGATTCGTGCTCGTTCTTCCTTCTTTCTCGTCCTTCTCCCGGGTATTCACTAGCAGTAGTATATGTATACCCTGGGTGAGTCCATTTGTGTAAAATAGGGAGAACCCCTCAACAATAACTTGTAGGCACATCACTCAAGACACGAAAAATATTTGATCATACAAAAACTGAACAAAAGAGATATAACCTCAATCGACCGACTAAAGCCAGCATACGTCGATGACAACAAACACTAGTGAAATACAACTGCCTTTTCAAAATAACAAGACACACATATTCCTACATGCAGTGACGAAGTGTCACCCACAACAGGACGCAAAACAAAGTCAGAAAGTTACTTCAAAATATTTCTCATATTGACAGAATGACATCTTCTAAATCTTTGTATTTACTTCACTTAAAATACTAATTAAATTTAGCGTTTGATTCTCTTTTAAAGTAGCTGCAACTGATAAACAGAAAACAGGTCATCTAACTTATCATCTAATTTTTTGACCAATGGTACTGGAAAATTCTCGGAGCATTTTTCAAGTCACAAAATCTATAAATAAGAATAGACCAATTAAAAATCCCTTTTCGCTTTCAACAGCAGTCACGATCATTCTACAGCGTACATGCCAAGGATCCCAAACAAGATCAACTTCAGCAACCAATAAGTCATTCATACTATCACCATTTACACACAGACAAATACTTCTCACTCGAACCTGCACTTCGAACTCCAGAAAAAGATTTTTCTTTTATACGATTCTTAGCAATTCGGCTTTAACTTTGTTATCCTTTGCCATTTTTATAAAATGCACTTGTTATATACCCAGTCTACTTTTGTTCTTAATTGAAATCGTAGTTTGCTTTCGATGAAAAATAAAATGGTGGCCGCCAATGTTAAAAATATTATTAGATAGAGCACGCATCCTTTATTAATTCATTGTAAAAGTGGCGCACCTCGGCAAGTTTCCTATAAATATTCCAACCACAACTATTCACCAAAGTTACAACAATGGGAGCCGCCTTCAACACACACCTACCATCATTTAATACTGCCATCCCGAAGAACTAGTTTTTGCAATTACAGACAGATTTTACCACGGGACAGATACCTTCACAGAACCTGAATTCATCTGTGTGGTCGAAAATCTCCCATCAGAATTATTTAACAAAATAACTTACATCCTAGAATATGTTCTTGGCAGTAACCCGTACGACGTTCGTCACAATAGAAAAAAAAAAGGAGATATAAATAAAATCCCTATTACAAGAACTGTTTAACAAAATAGAATTAGGAGACAGGACGTCCTTGCAATTATTTAAGCATGTGAAAACTAACGTTCCATATCAGAGGTTGTTCTACGCCGGTTGTGAATAGATAAAATCCCATCAACCGATATGCAATTTTTGGTGTCAATATCAGATGTTATGACTATTGAAAAACTCATTGTAACAACAGGTAAAATGACAAGTTTCGGCCAATATGTCTAGTGATTTAACCAAATCGTCGCTTGAAGTTACCTACAGAAACAGATACAAAACCTAACACTACTTTAAGTCGAAATGATGTTCCAGTATTGGAATGTAATATTTTGCTATCCTACAAAATGCGAACAAAATTTGAAACGTTGTACCAAATTTTATAATGAGGATATCTGCACCTTGAAATACTAAAAGTCGTCTTTTTCAATTGTCTTATAAAAATAGTCGCTTCATATTCCTGGTGGACACCGTAGCTAAAATATGCATTGTTCCACACACAAATAGAAACAACCTAAAACAGTGAATTTTCCCGTTGCAAACCAAAAAAAAATGGTTCCAGAATCCTTATATACATTGAATATATAGTACTCTGTCGTGACATTGTAGAAGTCGATTTTCTAAATTCAGTCTGCCTGGGAACATGTATATACACAAATTCTCTGATAACGTGACAGAGAATGAATATTAAGGATTAGAACTTAATATAGTTCAACAAGCAGTAGTTCCGCGGTATGTCATAGCAAGAAATATGCAGATATTTTAAGCCTTATCACTCCATTCAAACTCGTTCAAGTATGTGGTTAAATATTGCATGAAATGCAGTACTGGATATCCTGTTTGCTCTTCCCTTCGTCGATTAAATTCTGAGAAGTACAAAACTTTAAAGGTTTGGACTTCAATAATTCTTTGAATTCAGTTTCTGCATCTTCCTTTCAACGGAATTTCTTTTGGCATAAAAAATGCCAAGATGATTGAAAAAAAATGGTAGTCAGTGTGTGGGAGATCAAAGGAATATGGTGGATGTGGTAAAGCCTCCTATCCCAAATCAGTGAGTTTCTATAGAGTCATCCTGGTAACATGTGGCCTCGCATTGTCATGAAACAGAATTGAACCTCGTCGATTAACCAGTGCTGGTCGCATTTTGCATAACTGAATATGCATTTCATCCAATGGCTATCAGTAAACTTCGACAGTGATGCTCTGCAATGGATAACTCCAATGACGGACTAAAAGGCAGTCTTCATTATCTTCTGTTGGTGCAATTTTGGTTTTGAGAGTGTTTGGATCCTTCGTCATGATGAAGCCATTGAGCCGATTATTTACAATTGTCCTAAATGATTCTGTTCTTATCACAATTTACTATTCGATCAAGAAATGGATCATTTGAATTTCACAGATGCAGTATCAAACACTTCAAAACATTAAATTATTTAACTTTCACTGAGTTCATGTGGAACCCATTTATCGAGTTTCTTCACCTTGGCCAATTTTCTTGAGATGATCCTATATTGTTAAAATGCTGAGACCCATTATCCTAGATTTTGACCTGGAATTTGTCCGACTAATGTTTCCAGAAGTTGATTGTCAATTGAATATAGACGTTCTTTATCATTTTGATCTTCAAAACTTTATCCCCACTGCGAAACTTCAGAAACCAGCGCACAGTGGATCCTTCGTTCCATTCTCTGTTAATGTTGGCAGCAGTATGAAAAGCAATAGGACCAAGATTGAACTCATGCAAAAAAAGTAAACTTACATCTTCTTTTTTTCATGTTCAAGATGAAGGGTATATAACGTTTTAATTTAAATATAATAGATTGATATAAAATTAACGAAAAGGACACTTTACTCATTAAGAATGGGTAATATATTTTGTGCAAATATTATAATGATATATTAGAACACCATATATTATAATAATATATTAGAACACAATATTATAATAATATATTAGAACATCCTCGTCGCCAATGTGTTGTAGAGTAGTTTTCACAGTGGAGGCTTGTATTTCAATAAGTCGTCCTAAAAAGGGTTCGACGTACAAAACGTTAGGAACTTGAAATAAGAGTTAATGACGCAGCAATCTAGTTGTGATGGTTGATACTTCAATGTCCGACATCGACTGACTCACTCAACACCACTGAGCTCAACTGGCGACCGCTACTACTACTACTTATTATGTGTGGGAGAGTTTATTAATAATAGAATAGGTACGTTTAAGTATGACAAGAACACAAAAAAATTATTCTAAAATTGGACATTATTTTCTGAACAACCAATCATTTTGTGGTTCGTTCAGTCGAACTGATTCACCATTTTTTTTATTTATTCCTAAAACTATATGTGTATGTTATAAATTACACAACCCCATAAATGCTTGGGGGTGAAATTGATGATAAGGAACCAACTAAAGATGCCACAGGATATCATGAAATCCTTAACCCATTCATGAGTTCGAACACCAACCGTCATGCCACTAACTGTACTTTAGTAACACCTGCAAAATCTTAAAATTTTCAAATTACTGCAATATTGAACAGACAAAGAGTTTTAACCTGGTAGCTAACGTGTTAAACAAGAGAACCTGCTCAGAGTGTAAGGTTTGTTTTAAAATTTTTCCATGTCCCGAAAAAAAGTGAGAAAAACTGTTGGCATGAAACCAGGACAGAAAGCAATCAATATTGTATAATTATATAATGTCCCATTCACAAAGGGAATGAATGTTGGCTATCGACATTATACGGACGGTTGGTGTGCATATAATAACTATGTGCATGCAGGCACACAGACCCACATATATACATACACACAGTGGTATGCGTCTTTGTGGAAATACTTATGCATACATGTAATTAAAGCATACAGAATGAGTTATACATCATTTAAAATGCATTGCGCACATAGAAATAAAGACCTGCATATATTTCCCCATATATGAAGCTGCTGACACCTTTTAAAATCCAAGGAAATTAAAAAAAAAAAAAACGCTTTAAAATGTATATTCCTATTTCATTATTGTGGGTATCGTAGATTCAGTATTATTTGTAGCTAGAGTAAGAGTAATGTCCCTGGATAATCTCCCTTATTTTCAATGTGCTATTTACATTTCCCAAACTACCAATGATCGTCATATTACTTTTTATGTTGCCCGCTTTGAAAACGTGTTACTGGTAGAATCGCTCTATGTAAATGGTGCCGCAATAAAATCAACATTTTCCTCTTGTTTTTTTTGTTTGTTTTGTTTTTTTTTCCTAACAACACCTAATCAAAGTACTATCATTTTCAGATTTATTTATCACTAGAAGCCTTCACGAAATCGGACATTGTATTAAATGTGCGAAGGGTTTTTTTTTTAACTTATGTCTAATTTCTAGAAAAGTTTGCAATTCGCACTGATGAGATTGCTACTCTTTCGGTAAGGTCATGAGGATATCGTCTTCACGATGTCTTTAAACATTCTCGGTAGGGTTGAGGTTTGGTGACTTTTCTGACCACCTGTGAGATCCATTTTTTGCCAAAATAATCAAACCACTCCAAAGTTTGTGCAGCTTTGAACATGTCACGCGCAATCCGTTTCTTCATAAGTCAGCGACCTAACTCAATAAATAAAAAATCTATGTTTGCGCATGCGCATCATGAATTCTAACAAAGCCATGTGCAACTTCAACTTCCATCAAAAAGATAATATCCAGCTTTGAAAATGTCAGTTTTATTATGATGCTACTTTATGTCATACTATTATGTGTGAGGTATTTCTGGTTGGTATATGTAGGAGTTATTATAGACCAATGCCTATAATAATACAAATACTGTGAATGAATTGCGTGAACTTTGTTCATATCCCTATTTAAAGCTACACAGATTTGAAAATAATGCGTCTAAATATCTAATATTTAATTAGTGAGACACTGACGCTCAAAAAACAAAAAATCAAAACACGGGAATTATTTTTCGGCGATGCACACAAAATAATAACATATCACTCTATAAAGAAACTAGTTTTTCTTGTTTCTGTAAAAAAAATATTTTTAAAGTGTGGGCGAGGGAGAATTTGTTGTTAAAACATCGAGAAATCGACGACTACAAGGATTCACGCCTGCACCCATGAATAATTTGAATCACCGATCACACGCACATTTGCATAAATATTAGGCTTCTTCAACTATTATATTAGAAGTAAGTTTACTGATGTTCGAGACTTGATAAAGACTAAGTTTCGAATAACAATATCCGCAGAGGTGGCGGAAGGTTAGTGCGACACATCCCACCAAAAACAGGTTTGTTTTTGATACAGCTTAAATAAATACCTTTCGACATCTGCATTCTGTTTTAATCAATTCACAGTGGATTAATGGTTAGCGGGTTTGTCTGATTAACCATTACTACTTAGTCGTAAGTTTGATCCTTACAAGGTGCCCAAGACTTGTAGCCTTATACGAAACTAGGTTAAGTTATTAAGTTAATTTGAATACGGGCATATGTAGCTTCGGCTCTGACACCAGTATCAAGAACAGTTCAATATCTATAGAAAGAATAGTTTTATGATCGGGAATATAGGTTGTTGACAAATTTTTTAAATTTTAATTTCAGTATTATTTATTCATTTCAGTACTTGTAAAATCTTGTAATATATATATATATATATATATATGTGTGTGTGTGTGTGTGTGCGTGTGTGTGTTTGTGTGTGTGTGTTAAAGTTCTCAGAATAAATCTATAGAGAAGACAAATTGAATAAACTAGACAATCGGAAAATAGTACTTAATCCTTGCATATATATATATATATATATATATATATATATATATATATATATATATGCAGCTGCTCAACTCTCGAAATAAAATGTCAATTTCTATTCTATATTTTAATTGTTTTTTTTGGGGGGAGTTCGTCGGTCGGTAGCGGAAAATAATTTATCTTCAAACACAGTGCCGTTCATAGTTAAAACAACCAATGCACAATCAGCACGATTTTTGACAATGACCACTGTAGTAGAATACCGTGGAGTCATCCACCGTGGGGCATTTGCGTTTTTGTCTAGCCTCTACCGCGTGCCGAACACTATTCTTTTCACGGCTCTTTGCCCCCGCGGAAACAGCAGCTCTCCATCTCACTCGATCCCAGACAACTTTATCCCAGTTCGCAAAATTGATAGAAAATTCCATCATGGACGTTTTACACTGGTTCTTGAAGCGTAGCTTGGGTCGTCCAACTTGCCTTCAGACAGTTCCCCCATACAGTATCTATTTGGAAATTCTGGAGTTATCCATGCGCGCAACGTGCCCGAGCCACCTGAGACGCCGAGAGCACAGGATGGGATAAAGTGACTGAATGTCAGCTCTTTTGAGCACTTCTGTATTACCATTTAATTTTTAAAATATTTCTTAAACATCTCATATATAATTATATATAATATAATTATATATTATATAATTTAATAATATTAGCCAAATCCTCGTCTTACGAACATTTCTCTTAATAATAATTTTAAAATAATTCAGCAGACGATGTTATTTTATTTATGGTAATTGGATTTTTGGCGATTGCCTTACTCGGTTACCGTCATTCGCTACAGTGCGTCTGAAAAAATGGCGCTTTTATTGCGGTGGCTATCGCTTCTTGGACATTATATGATCACGTATGAAAAATATTCACCGCTTAGCTAAATTTACGGAATTAAAACATTTTGACAAATTTTATTTAAATTTCTTTTAATTAAATTACAAAAGTTGAAACAGTGCAGTAAACGAATTTTGAGTAAAAAACACTGATAAAGAATTCACTCCTTTAGCAAATTTTCAGTCGCTTTTAACATTGACTTCGTCATTTCATGAAATTAGTCGACTAGTTTGGAACAACTTATTCATATATTTGAAATATTTTAAGCTTCTTCGTTGTATAATTCATGTTTTTGTAAGAAAAGTCCTGTTTGAGAAAGAATTTGATTTATAATTTGATTTTCCCTTTCTCAGCATTTTATGACATCAGTCAACATTCAATTGATATATGCATAGTCTGTGTGTGTGTGTGTGTGTGTGTGTGTGAGAGAGAGAGAGAGAGAGAGGAGAGAGAGAGTTAAATAGAGAAACAGCCGTACTCGTGCACTAGGGACCAGGCTGACGTTTTAGATATAATTTACCGGTTTGCCTTTCTCGTCATAGGATAACCAGTTCTTTAGCCGTCACTTCACAGAGATAAGTAATCATTGGGCACATGTTTCATGACATCTTCATGCATAGAATGACATTTTATTTGTTTTTAAATAGAAGCACGACTTTGAAACGCAAAAGTGAGAACAGACAGAAAGGGAATTGAGAATATTTTTTTGCTCTTGTTTATTTTGTTTTTTTTCTCTTGTGGGTCCGTAATAACACGACGAAAAGAAAATAGAATAAAAGTTAGACATTAGAGAAAGAATAATAGAGAGAAAGAAAAATTAAGACGAAAAACATAAAGCACTAAAGAAATCAAACTCGCATACAAACTCTTTCACACACACACGCGCGCATATATATATACATATATATATATATATATATAGAGAGAGAGAGAGAGACAGAGAGACAGACAGACAGACAGAGAGGTACATCAGTAAGTTCGCATCCTAATAATAAAAATAGCATTTATTTTATACAAAATTTAGTTTTAACATTTAAACCAACTCTTCTCACCCTAATCATATACATCGAACATCTTAAAATGAATATTTCAAATAGTACTTTAATAATTATGACATGCAACAGACACACTGATGTACTTTCATATATATGTGTGTGTGTGTGTGTCAATATCGACCTGGAGAAAATCACAACCTACGGCACCGTTGGGAACTACCTGAAAAACTCTTCACCTGTTGACCCAGGCCATGTAAGGGAAAAAGGATGGACAAAACTACTGATTAGCTAGCACGAATTCAAAAGTAATCGTGACTGAGACTTTTATTGTACTGGCCTTGTTCAACTCTTGATCACGCCAGGTTGTGCACTGTAATAAAGTTTCGTTCAGCAGAGTTGCAATATAATCCAGATGGTTACTCTGTGGGTGTTGAAACATAAATGTAGGTGTCTTCAACAAGGTTATCTACCCAACCATTACATATATATATATATATATATAGATAGAGAGAGAGAGGGGGAGAGAGAGAGAGAGAGAGAATTAATATAAGTAAAAGTTTGACACTTAGCTGATTGATGTTACCTTCAGCATCTCGACTCCAAAGATTCCTAGGAGGACCTGTCCATCCACTCTTCAGGGGTTATCAGCAATTTACTTCTTATATTTTTCGATTTTTTTCTTTTTTATGCACTTATCATTGGTGTAAGTTTTTTTCCGTAGTGTTTGTTTCGAGTGTGCGATTGCACCCGTCTGTGCAGATGTGCGTTCGCACGCGTGCACCTCTCTGCGTGGAAGTGTGTACTTGTAGGATATCGTGATCATTTGTCCTTTCCTTGGTTATTTTTTAATTTTTGCTTTACACTCACACTTTAGATTTTCCTTTTTTTCCTATTTTCTTTCGATATTTGCAATTTGTGACGAATTATTATATTCTTTAGAAATACCACCGTTTTTTTTTTTTTTTTTTTTTTTTTTTTTTTTTCATTTTGGAATGTTCTAGAATTTTTTTTTATAAAAGAAGTTATATATATATATATATATATATATATATATATATATATATATATATATATATATATATATATTTTTTACTAGGCTATTATTTCGTTTTCTTATTTGCTTTGGTGGTATCATAAGTATCAATTATCAGTTATAGGAGGTGAGATTTATAATTAAATATTTATTATTGTTTGAATTTATGTGCATATGTCTGTATTTATACACTTTCGCATACGCACACGTGCACATTTATGTATGCACCAGCACGCACGCACATATATGTAATTGCTAAATACTGTATATTTATTAAAGTATTTGCTTATGTCATATGTTATCGTTTGTCTAATGTTTCATTTTTATTTCATGGTTAGTAGTTTTTTTGCCTTGGTGTTACATATCGAGGTATTAATTATAGGGGTTAGGCTTGTTCGTTTCTAGGCGTTTGTGTGTGCGTATGTATATATTTACATGTACATGCACACGCATATAGGTGTGTATGTATAATATTTGTTCGTTTATCATATTTATTAATAATTTTTTTTTAAGTTTATATTATATTCATTTCATTTATTTATTTAAAGTTTATATTATTTTATTTATTTTTAAATAGTGCTTAGTGGCAAAGTATTTATTTATATGCCTACATTTACACATTATTTCAGTTTTCTTGTTTAAGAGTTTGTCATGGTTTTTAAAACTAATTATTGCTAATTTTTCCTCTAAGTATAATTTACAATTTTTACTGTTAATACTGTATGAGGCTGCTCTTTTTTTAATTTCCCATTTGATTTCGGTGGGAATATTGTTTACTTTCTGGCTCCATGGATTTTGATAGAGTTATATTGTCCGTGTATTTTTTCTTTCGAATGACATTTTCTGATCATAATATCTTTCTGTCATTTTTTCTGTAGCGCCTATGTAAATTTTTTCGTCTGTGTTAATGTTATTAGTTAATATAGCTTTGTATATTATGTTATTGGTTAAATATTTATTGTTAAATTGGCAATTTTCTTTGTTTCTGCAACTACATTTAATGGTATTATTTTGATGGATGTTATTAATATTGTTGTAATTGTTACTGGTTTTTTTTTTTTAGTATATTGGGTTGTTGTTTGTAGGTTCCGTTGTTTAGGTTGAATATGTGTATATAAACTTGCCACTTATCAAAACTTTCTGCAATTCGTACACAGTGGTCAAGCCAAACCCAATAAAGCCAAAATATGGCTATGACAAATATGCTTCGTACTGTTAATAAAAAATATAGGAAAATACTTTATGACGTTCATTACAAATTAATGCTGAATGTACTTGGTGCTATATATCTTTAATCATAAACAATTACAGTTTGATACCCGGCGCTACTGCATGAGTTGCTGGAAAGTGATTCACTCTGTCATTCACCAGCTTCGGGGGCCCGAATCTGGGATTGTGTAAGGTTTGTTACTTTAGCTTTTTCTTCACCTGAATATACCCACAAGGCAATGAGAGTTTAATTCAGAGTTTTCCTTCAACTAGATTGGCAGTTGGCTATGGTAAGAGAGCCTAGTCTACCTTGTTATTTAACCGATAGCTGGACGAAATGTATTTTGATAATAACTGCGAAGTTTCTTTTTGCTTAAAGAAAACGTTTGAATATTTCATGTCTTAGTCTCCGACAGGCACTTTGAGCAATTCCACTAAGAGCGATCGTTCTTCTCTTTAACAACATGGAAAAGAACTTTAACTTGTTTTAAAAAAATAATTTAATATTTTCATCTTCAGCCGAACTATCACTATAGTACGGTATATATATAAATATATAAATTATGCAACGTTCACTTTTTCAATCAGCACCTGATAATATATATATATATATATATATATATGTGTGTGTGTGTGTGTGTGAATGAAAACTATACGTAGTTTAGCTAACGCGTTTCTTCACTCAGACTTTATCAAGGCAAATGTATGACGAAACGCGTCGGCTAAACTAAGTACAGTTTTCCAATTGTCTTTTTTATCCGTGTATACATATATATATATATATATATATATATATATATATATATATATATATGTCATCAACAGACAGACTGTTTCGCTGTATCACAGCTCATCAGTGTGCCTAGACGTCCCGTTGCCTCTAGCTAGGATCGAAACCCGTCATTCGGAGATTCTACCAGTAATCCGTTGGGGCACGGCAGGGATGAAGGTGAATATATATATATATATATATATATATATATATATATATATATATATATATATATAGATGAAGTTACTAGAAGTTATTAGATAGTGTATTACACCAAGTATCGATTGAATTCACGAGCAATTGTCTGAGAGACTAGCACCGTCATTAAGTGATGACTGAATTTATGGATTTTTGTGAAACTTAATTATCATTAACGCAAAGCACCCCGAAAATATCTTACAATATAACCGAACTTGTTTCTCCATCACAATGCATGAATACCAGATTTCAAGCAGATACAGTCCGAACGCAAATATAGACTCGCTTAATATATTTCTGCTCTTCTAATATTGTCATACCGAAAAGATTCGAACTCCTTACTCAGTAGTAATAATCAATCAGATTCACTAGCATTACCCAAAGCCGAGGCGCCACGTACAAGATGTCGATTAATTACGAATCCCTAAGTAAAGAGATCGATGATAGAATTAAATGACCGCTTACATCTTTACGTAGAACATTTCTACTCGCATAAAAAAATTTATAGATTAATATATTTGTTCATAACTTGCATTGACTTACATGCAGTATTTATAATGCTTCCTAAACTCCTGTAAAATATATCGATTCACTTGCTATAGGTTTCAGTATTACTCATGGATAATGATTCAGATGAAATGAAAAGCTATACCATTCAATGTTATGAAAAGAAACAAAAACTCCAAGCTTCCAAGAAACAGAGAATAATTATGGCTAGAGTTAGTTTTTAGCAAAAAAAAAAAAAAAAAAATCAACAACAGATTCCTATTTCCGGAGTTAACGCATTACGAAATCGAAAACAGTAAGACTACAAGTAGTAGATTTTTTTTTCAATGAAAATTCTTAAAAGTTTAATGATGTTGCAGAATGAGAGAAATTAATCTCACGAGTCTTCTTTTATGTACAGTGTCCCTTCCGGAGATGAGCCACTATGGCTCTCTACAACTTCCTATACTTTCTAGTTCTTAACAATTTTTTGTCATGAATTCCTATTTAAAATAACAATAACAGATATATTTTTGGTTTGGTTTGGTTTGGTTTGGTTTGGTTTGGTTTGGTTTGCGGCATATCGACCTCAATGTGTTATTTAATGCCGACAAGATTTTTATTGCAGGTAATATTTTTTTCAAAAAAATGTACTGCTGCTAATATATATTTTTTCCTAAAAATCTATTGCTGGCAATATCTTTTCTTCAAAAATATACTGCTAGTAATATTTTTCTTCAAAAAATGTATTGTTGGTAATAATGTATTGCTGGTAATAATTTTTCTTCAAAAATTTATTGCTGGAAATAAATTTTTAAAAGAATGCATAGCTGGTATTAAAACCTATTTTTAAACTTTCATAGTGTTTTGACCCCAGTTTGGTGGGGGGGTGACTATTTTCCCACAGCTGGGACCCTAACAGGTGTTACCACCCCGGGTCAGGGTGAACCTGGGACCACCAGAAATGAAGAAGTGGTTCCATGCTCCTCAAAACCTCCCGATCAGAGGCCTTGCTGCTGGATGTAGTTTATCGTCATACTCAGGACGCAAATATTTTTTGTAACATTTAATTATATAATTTCGTGTTCTGACAATAAATTATGTAGACGCAACATAATGTATGTATAGAGTCATTGTACTGTTTTTGCTGTTATATTGTTAGAGATGCTAGTTTTTTATACAATTTTAAAATGTTGGCTTAATTGAATTTGTGTGTGATAACGGCGTCACAAATGCATATAAAATGTATTGGATAATACATATATAATATACCATGTTAATTGTAAGAAACCTTGAAGTACTTACTATTAGCATAAAGAACCTAAAGTTAAATAAGAATTTACTTAAAGCAAGGTGTTAGAATCTTCACTATATTCAACATTTGATTGACACAGAGTGGGACCTTGCTAAAACTATATCATCCTAGTGTCAGTTTGATTGCTAACACATAGAAAGAGAATGTCTCATATCGAGAATATTTAACATCGAAAAACATAAAGGAGAAAAAATGAATTATTTTTAATAATATGTGGAAATCTCCACTCTTTACCTGATGACGGTCGCGAGACCAGAAACACGTGTAGTAAAATTATGGAAAATCATAGAAAATAAAGCATAATATTTTTAAAAAATAAAAAATCCACATTACAACCAAAAACGTTTGCGGTATCTCTCTTCTTTTTTATACATACATACATATATATATATATATATATATATATATATATATATATATATATATATATAGAGAGAGAGAGAGAGAGAGAGAGAGAAGCTGAAAAAAAGTTTTGTAACGCGTTTCATCCGTTAGGATTTCATCGGCCTGGGCTTTGCTGATGGTGCCACTATTACACATGCGCACGAAACGAGAGACTTGGGTAGTTTCAAAATTTTTGAAAAAATATTTTTGGAAAGAATATTTTTCAATCTAGCCAAATTCATCTATATTCTTTTTCATTTTCATTTTATATCCATCACTATCCCACATTATAACAACAGAAACTCTACCAAGAATGGTGATATATTGCCTGAACGCAAATTTACCGTGGCTGAAGTAGCGATCAAGGTACTTTCCAGACATTTTCGTCTTACTGAATTTTTTTTTCTTTTAATCACAGTAGCCATTCCCTCTGTCAAAATTGTGGTCAGCTTCGTTATGGTGAACAACCAATGCATTTTGTGTGTTGTTTTTTAAAGTGTGCCCCTTATATTTATATAGTCTTTTGTTTGAACTTCTTGACGTTTCTCTAATATATTCTTTCTGGCAATTCCTGCTGCTGATAAAGTAAATTCCTCCTTCAACTTTTGGCTTGTTTTTTTTTCTTGTTTTTTTTTCTTTTTTTTTATTGATTAAGTCTTTGATTGTTTTAGATGTAGTTGTGACAAATTTTATGTTGAGTTTAGATAAATTCTTTTCGGTTGTAGTTGTGATAGACTTAGTGGGTAGAATAATTTTTTTTTTTTTTTGATTCATTGTGTTTGTCAGGAAGGACAGCTCTTCTATTTTGGAATATTTTATGAGCCTTTCGTTTCACATTGAATATGAAATAGGTTATCGAAGAGTCTTGAAAGTATTTTCAATATATTTCTCCTTTTCATCTAAATATTAAAGCAAATTCTGAGTACTCTTAAATAGAATCCAATGATCATTCCGGATTTTATTTTGTTGTTATATTGGGAATAGAAGTTTATTAAGTGATTTGTATTGATTGATTTTCGGTGGACACTAAGTTTTAGGCTGTTGTCAACTCGGTGTAATATAATGTCTAAGGAAGGTAAAGTATTGTTTTCTTCTATTTCGTATGTAAACTCGATTGTATGTTTGATTTTGTTTAGTTTAACTACAAGATCCGTTAAGTTAGTATCACGGTGATATGTTAATAGTTCAATATCAATATATCGAAAGTTGATTCTTTAGATTAAATATTTTGGGAAGAACCAGATACAAGAAATTCTGAGAAGATACACGTCATCACTCCACCGAAAGGTTATCCGATTGGTTATCCAAATTTTTGTTTATAAAAATTGTTATTAAATGTGAAATAGCATTGATTGGTGATGAGACGGCAGATTTTGATTATTTCAGCTATTGGTAGGGAGAGTTTTATCTTTAGTTGTTAGATGCTTTTTAATAGAATTAAGCATTTTTCAACCGGGATATTAGTGTAAAGTGATTTTATATCAAAACTGGCCATGAGTTTGTCAGTCATATTTGTTTCTCTTAGTTTTTCAATAAGTTTGCCGGAATTTTTTATATGTGATGGACTTATTACTCCAAGAAGAGGGGTTAAAATTTTTGCTATGGTTCTAGCTATTTTGTTGTAGGGGACGCTGCCTATTCCTGAAATGATGGGCGCATACGGGTACCAGTTTTGTTGGACTTAGGGAAACTGTAAAGTTTTGATGTTCTAGGTTGATATTCTATGAGTCTATGATTTGTTTTCATTTTTAATTAGTTTCCTAATTTCCATATTGATTTTTTCCCTTTCAGCAGTTATTTTTGGTCGTTTTTTTTTCTCGTATGTGTCGGCATCGTTGAGTGGTAAGTTAATTTTTTCTCTGTCTGTATTCTTGATTATGATTACAGTCCTCCCTCCTTCCCTTGTCAGAGGGAGTAATGTGGATTTCATTATTTCTCGCTACGTTCTTTAGAGCATTTAGGTGTCTCAGTCGTAATGTATTTTCGTTGTTGGTTTTTATAGTAGCAATGATTATGCCGTCAATAGAACCTTTGTTAAACTCAGAATCGTTTTACTTGTGTATCTCATTTGTGTATTCTGGTGGCAAATTTTAAACCGAAGCTGAGGGCTTCTCGCCCTGTACTGGAAAGCATTAAAAGCCAATGAATTTTCTATTAGATTAGGCTTTCCGATATATTCCCACTAGCTGTTGCTACATAGGTTGATGAGTTTTGTCTCAATTTGTTGTTTTGATTGTCACTCATTCGTTTGATAGTTTAGCGCATTTGAGTCATTTCCGGCTTTGTTATAATGTATTTTTTTGCTGTAACGTAGAGTTGCATTCTATCAGTTCTGGCTTTTTAATTGGTTAGTTTTTCCAATCCTTCTAGTTCTTTAGTAGATGCATTTAGGAAATCGAATGTGTATGTTGGAAAAATGTGATGTAATGTTCTAAGTATTTTGTGTGTGCATTTAGGGATCACTTTTTCATCAATGCACTTCATCAAGAAACTTTTTCGGTTTCTAAATGAGTTGGCCAATGCTAATAGTTTTTTGTATTCTTTTATAATTTGGTGTTTTTTTTTCCAACTCGACGGTATGATATAACGATATGTAACGATATGTAACGTTATATATCAAGAAACAATATTGATAAAATAGTATGACAAATTGGAAAAAACTTTTTGTGGCGCGTTTCATCCGTTAGGATTTCATCGGACTGGGCTTTATTTGATGTTGCCACGACTATCCATTAAAATAACGTATAAAGAGAAAATATCTTAAAATATTTGTCGGATTTAAACCATTTCTTATATGTTGTCATTGTTTACGTTAGGTTACGTTTCAGAGCAGAAATGATATAACGAGACAGATCGTCGAAGATGAGTGTTTATAAGCAGTAATTTGAGCTTTGCTAGCCGGAAGTTATCTGTATCTGAATGATTGACAGCAGGTGAGGCCAAATGATTGTTTCCGTATGGAATACAGGTTCCATTCCTGTCGAAGAACGCATATTTTCTACGAAATTTCTCGAATATTCAGGCCGGTAAAGGTAAAGGTAATTAATAGTGTTTAATTAGAAACAGAGCATTTGCTCAAATAAGTTGTATCCATAAGAATGAATGTTCACTTATTGTTGTAGAGTAATTTTCACAGTGGGAGCTTGTATTTCACTAAGTCGTTCCTAAATTAGGTTCGACGTACAAAACGTTAGGAACTTGAAATAATAGTTAATGACGCCGCAATCTAGTTGTGGGGCTCATACTTTAATGTCCGACATCGATTGACTCACACAACTCACTGAGCTTCACTGGCGACTGCTACTACTACTACTAATCTATTTACAATAGAAATAGGTACCTTCCGGTATAACACTTATCCTGTCTCTACTTGGAGTTTTGAGTAGAGACAATATAAGTGAACATTCAATTATATATATGAGCGTATTCTATTGTAACCAGTTACACTCTAACTACAAGCATAATTTTTAAAAAAATATAATTTGCTGGTACATATTAAATAATGAATTTAATAAATACTTTCTAAAAATAGTCTATGCATGCAGCAATAAAATTACTATTAATAGCTACGGGGAAAGGAAGAATGGTTACTGTGGAATCTTTTTTAGACTAAAATGAAACTACCATTTCTATTTTTAATTCACTTGAACAGCAGCAACAACAAAAAAATTAATAGTGTCTGTAACTAGAAAAGAAAAAATAAATAATGATATCATCAAACTGTTCACTTTCTACACTACCGAAAACAAAAGGTTTGGAAGGAAAATCCTATCAATTCTAGAAAAGGCGGTAATATATCTTTACTTGAGAAGTCTAATTTCCCAAATATTTTATAAATTTCAACCGAGAATAAAATTAGCTGTTTGGTGAATGAATGAAAGTATGAATTTTTCCTACATTGAAAAAGCTACTTTTACCATTACTACTACCATTCTATACGTCTAGCGTCTCCTGCTTTAATCCTTAATTAAAATAGAAAGAGAATATATTGCTGTCAAAATTATTGAAGATCATTCTAATGCCAATTTTACGAACTCCTCGTTGACAAATAATTGTTTAACAACGATAGATTAGTCTCGCCTTTCCAGGAATTATATTTAGGAATGAAATCAATATCACAGACTAAAAACTATAGATATACAAAGTTGACCGACGTCAATAAAAGGTGTGCCCATGCGTGGGAAGAGTTATAAAATACAACAGGAATTGTAATATAGAAATGAGAGTTAGAATAGCGAAAGATGTCTTCCAAAGCTAAACAAAGTAAAAGAAACAGGAAATGCTTGTTAAAATCAAAGAAAAGTGTGCTTAACTTACATTTAATGTCAATACTGGTATATGGTAGGGGATGCTGGACGTTTTTCTCTTAGATGAAGGGGAGAGTTTAGGCAATAGAGATGGCATGAACGAAATATATGAGCAACGAGGATGTTTTAAGGAAAATGAAAAGATTCTTATATTTAAAATGTCTAAGACATAATAAGGAAACAGGGATTGGAGAATTTGATACAGGACATATTGACACGAGGGATAGAGGGAAACTGTGAGTAACCTATCTAACAAGCTTGTGTAAATTGATGACAGAACAGGGACTTAGAAGGATAGTGTTATGGTAATTTACTCACGCACACAACGACTCTCCTAGCTATAAATAGGAGCAGGTACTGCCTTTTGGAGAGGGAAGTTTCCAGTAATCAGCTCTGACAGTCGGACCGAACATTCTTGCTGAAACACTCTCGTTTGTATATGTTTGTATTACTGTTTCTGTTAATATATTTAACTCAGTTTCTCTCTTTGTGTCTTTATTTCTGGCCCCTAACAAGGACACAATAGACAGTAAGAGAACAAACGTTGCTTAGAGCTTGAAAGGATAAGAAGTTGTGGAAAGCCATGATCGCCTACATCCTAAAGGGATACGGCACATTAAATAAGAAGTATATTGTTTTCAAATATAAAACAAAGCAGGTATTTCGCCGTCTTCGTCCTATCCCCAAGAATTGATGAAATGTCAATGGCGCTCAAAAGAAAGGGAGGTTCTGTAAGTTAAATTTTAACTGGTTTTCTGAGAATGTCGCCAGTACCACTTTTAGTCCCAATTTACAATTTTATTTATCATCAACAATTATCGACCTTTTTATAACTCTCGTGTCTTGCCATCGTTGTTATCTACAAAGGAATATGAGTGATATTATAGCATATACTAGTCACTTGCCAATGTCCGCCATATATAACAAAAACAAAGGTAGGTCTATTTTTGAAAATGAGTAGTCATACAAAAGAAATACAAACACTCCCTACATTTGCGTACCAGACACACATATATATCAATTTACACTTTGAGCACATGATATACACATACTGAAAACATAAATACATGTATATTTATAAGCATGACTACCATTGTATACATTTTCACAATGATGTTCACTCTGTACAAGGCTCAAGAGCTACTCAATGTAGAGTGTTACAGAGTAAGAGATACTACCACAAGCAATGTGATAATGTTACCAAAATGCATCGGGCCACCGGAAGTGAAAGAGAAGGAAAACTCTTTAAAGGGAACCGGAAACAAGGAATAGACCTCAACTCTTGTTCAAAAGACCGGAGAGGAGTGTAAACCGGGCGATAGGAAAACCTATTTAGGCTTAGTCTTAAAAACATAAAGTCGGTTAATTAGGGCGCTAATAGTTTGATAGTAAGCTAATTTTGGAGATCATGGCGCTTTTTTCGAACTGAACCCTTTATTTAATCTATGGCGGTAGATTGTTCTCGTTTCACTAACCATGTCTCGGGTTAACAAGATAACGTTTCTTTTTTTTTTTTTTCATTTTTTGGTGGGTGGGGGCGGGGGGGGTTAATCCTCAGTTAGTATTTCTTTCTGCTACTGAACTTGAGTTTGAACTACCGGGACCAAGCATTGAACTCACAATTTGTATGTCACCAAATTCATGAACCAATGCATTCATCTTCTTGGTTTATTGCTTCATGGGACAATACTGAATGTTTACCATTTCAAACCTCTCAAAATATGCCAACTGTTATAGGCCTTTGTCAGACAAAGTTAATCTTAAAAAATATCTAAGTGACTTGTACGATAGCTAAAGTAGTTGCATATTTTTCATCGGTGTCGGTGGTCGGTGTTCGACCTCTGGTAAAACCGTGAGCTTCGAATTCTGATTTTCAAAGCAGACAGGTGTATTGAGAATACAGGCGTAACACAATCTTCTTATTCTCATTTTATATATAATCCTGTGCCAGACTAAGTTTAGCTTAATAAAATGCGTGTAAATTGAACTTCACACGCAGCCATGTACATATACGCATACGTACACATTTTTTGATGCATATATTTACATATTAAGGAATGATTTACAAAATAGTCCCACAAGTTATTGATGGCGATTTTGATCCTTAATGAATTTTCCATTACTGTGATTTTGTGAAAGATTTAGGTCTTTTAAATATTTACAATAATACTCAAAAGTTTTGAAGGCTACTTATTCTAACAAATACGTACAGAAAATCTTTTACATACATAAATATGCAAAATATATAAATATATATACATACATGCACACACATACATATATATTTTGTATTAAAAAAAATTCCAAGAGGATAGAATCCAGGTAGAACTCAATGTCCAGGACAGAGTAAGAATATAATAAAAAGGCTTAAGCACTAATATTCCATGGTCATAATTTATTCCATTGGAATCGTAAATACGATCCAATTCATCAGACCTACAAATTCAAAAAGAAAACAGAAAAAACAACTCCGGAAATAAAAAATAAAATTTAGAGAGCGTGTAAGTATGAGAGTGTGGGACGAATGTTAGAGCTATAGAGAGGGGTAACAGACGAGAAAGTATATATATGTGGTCCCATAACATATGTTCAGACATACGAATAGAAAGAATAAAATATGAAATGATACAACTGTATGGCTGGCCGCTTGTATCCGAGTATGCCAGTTTAATAGAGTGGCTAGCTAATCCCTGCTGCAGTTGCCTTCTCAGTCATATAGTTGTTTAAACAACACCCACACAACTTGTATATTCAACTGTGTAGCATAGAACAAACAAAGTGCTATGTGATCTCTGAAATCCTTAATATTTCTTAGTTGATGACTTTGGGATTTATTTATACTTGTCTATTCTTGTTCATTAAAATTAATATACTGAATCGACTAGTTTAATTTCCAACAGCCATCAGTGGGTGTGTAGGTGGTGTAATGGATAGCGGCTCTTAATCAGAAAGCCGAGTTCGAATTCTGGTCGAGTTCGGTACATTTACTTATACTCAAATACGTTTGGGAAAGGTATCCATTTTTCTTGACGTAGATATGGGTTAAATAGTAGGACTCTATCCGCAAAAATTATTCTCATATAGAAAAAATTGTTAACAAAATATTAACTCGCACAAAGATAATTTTGCCTAAAATCCAAAATATGTTTCGGCTTTAAATAACCTACAACAGGTTGATAAGCCGTAAAAATAAGAGTAGATAGATGCGCTTAATAAGCGTAAATAGTTTCGCCTAACGTCCGGGCTATCAGGGCTTTTTGTGAGTAGGTTCTGGGCCGCACAGTAGTCTCTGGTAGGGGCCACTCGATGCCATGATGAAGGGTAGAGTTACGGCTGTTCTTCCGGATGATTAAATCCAAGTCGTTGGGCACTTCAGACCATTCATTGATCGGTTTTAAAGTTGATGCCAAACCAAAGGCATCCACTAATGCAGCGTTTCATAGGACGATTTTTCGATACACCAAAGCTAGCTTCAGATCTTACGTGGCTGAAGTCCTTCTCTCAACATTCTTGAAATATAGAGCCTCCAAAACAGACACTCTCATCTCTGAATGGATCCTTTTCTGGCATGAAAAGTTTTATACCCCAGTAAAATATCATCAAAAACCGCCTAACCAGCCCTGATTCAATCCAGAATATACTACATCTATAGCTCTCCGTAACCACTACTACAACAAGAAAAGTGTAGTAGAAACCTTGCTGAATTCACAACTGTTCACAACCATTGCAAGAGGGTTATTGGAAGTGCATACTGGATATACTGGATAAGAAAGTGCATTGGAGTTAGACATCTGAAGAAATCAGCGCATATGCTAAACTATGAGGACCTTCTTAGTATAGAAATAGAATATGAGAGTCGCTAATAAAGAAAGACAGACAAATGACAGCAGACTTCAACAGCAGCAGCAGTCAAACATGACAGGTAGCAGCAGCGGTAATCTACAGTCAGGCTGGGTTTAAGGCTCCAAGTTTACCACAGAGAATTTGAATAATATGTAATATTGTTAATACGGGAATTTGGTGAGATAGTGAGTTTAATCCATGGGTCGGGCAGTGTGTACTTAATGGAAACAGGGCAAGCAATAACTGTGCAGTACTAAAACAAAGAACAAGACGAGATATCTCTAGACATGGGCAGTGAAACGAAAACAGTCTACCCCCGTAGATTAAATAAAGGGTTCCGCTCAGAATTCCATGTAGGTTACCCAAATATGACATACACCTTATGAAGACCATCCGAAACGTTGTGATAACAGTAACAAAGATAAGGACAATTGTCCAAATATAAATAGTGTAAATAATTTTAAAGTTCCGCCATCAACAAGCAGATCCTGAATATAGCAATGGACGGGTGTTCTCTCATAGAGGAGCCTTAACTTGAACGCCTATTGCGATTTAACCAGACCTCAAATGAAACTCATATATACGAGTCATCGCTAAAGTTGCTGCGAAAATGATCGGTTTTCTGTACGGCTCCTAATATGCTCTATATTTAGAAGAGTCAGATCATGCCAAAAATGACGTAGTGCCGCCATATCTGGGCTGGTGTTGCCAAGTCTTCCCTTTCTAGATTTGATGGAATCCAAAAGCATCTACTTGTCCTTGTGGGTGATGAATTGTTTTCCACATTACAAACCCTTTCTCACAGACGAACATTGAAAGTCTCTCGCTATTCTACTGCTATTTCCATGGAAAACGAACTACATCCAACTCTAACCCTCCCACAGACCCGCCACACTACGTACATTGACGCGAACCAATCTTATTTCTTTTGTATTCCTTTAGTAAGGAATAAGTTCCACTAAATCTTTACTAAATGTTCAGACGAGATACATTCCTTAGTTCCCCCAATTTTAACCCTAACCCACGCTGTATAAATTGAGGCAAACTATCCTCATCCCTTTCATATTCCTTTTGTAAGGAGTAAGTTCCACTTGGATAGCTTTTTCTCAAGAACTGTTGCTTTATGGATCCAAGAGGATGCTTTCCCAACCACTACAATCTTAACCTCTTCAAGTCTAGGGTTAACCCTTATCTTTTCCACATATCCGTATAAACTGCACCCTTTACTCCTACCGCTCACACAAGAACCGCCTTCTGTAATGCTCTGCCTTGAGTGGCCCTTGGGCTTTGTGTAGGATGAACATCATTAAAAAATTTAGAAAAGAAAGTGACAATTTAAAAAAGAAAAATTTAATTAAAATCAGGTTTTTCATTGTTCGAGATATTTAACTTTGGTTTGGATGTGTCAGTTTTATATGTCATGAACAGAGAACTATACTTGTAAAGTCGACAACCTTCACAAATAGGCTCAATATATATGCAGCTACTGGTTGGCACATTGACGTGACGTTTTGTACAGGGTATTTTTTTTTTTTTACTTTCTATTATTTTCATTATAATCACGCCTACACATATACTTGAACACAATGTGACACACGAACATAAAGATACAGGCGTATATCCGCGCGAATGCACACACACATAGATAGATAGATAGATAGATAGATAGATAGATAGATAGATAGATAGATAGATAGATAGATAGATAGATAGAATCAATTTTACAGACTAGTAAACATTGACATTCTTTGAGAAATACATACGCGCATAAGTAAACGGTTGTATATGAGTGCATGTTCTCCATGAAACTAATGAGTATTAAAGAGCTACACATACATACAAATGTCTACATTATCATACACACAAAGAAAATGACTATATATATTTGCAGGTGTATACAAACATGCATACGTAGAGAAATTACATTTTCATCTAGGACTTCTTGCCATGAAGCAATGATTTGTATTTTAGTCCCATTGACCATTACTACTGTGGTGGATTCAGTGCTCACTCCATATTTGTTGTCTTGTGACAAACTAAGTTAACTTCATTAAATACATAGACTAAGAAAGAAAGAAAGAAAGAAAGAAAGAAATAGGGAATGAATAGTTTAACAACTTGGTACACACTCACACACCCACACACGCGCGTAAGCAGATTCATTGCCTCAGAAAATCCATGTCAATTAAATAAAGTTTATATAAGTTTCAGAGCAAAGCTCAATACATTGCAAAACTTTTCGAAAACGCTCGCTCTCTTTCTCTCTCTCCCACTGTCATCTCTGCATTCAACACCCTCGCATTTCGACCGTCAATTCCACCAACGTCAACTTTCTTTTTTAATACTGTCAGTCTTTTTTTTTTTTTTTTTTTTTTTCAGTTTCCTTTATTTACAGGCACACCCTCAGTCTTTATTCCATTTACTCACTTTCCCTCATCTTGTTCTTTCTTTCTCTTTTACTCCTCTCTTTCTCTCTCTCTCTCTCTCTCTTTTGTTAATATTTTTATTTATCAGCTGACAAATATAAATACAGATGTCTTCAACTCCTCATCTACGACATTCTCTGTCTCTCCCTCTCTCTATTTTTCACTTTTCTTTCTCTTCTTATCTAGCTTCTCTCTACTATCTCATTCATCAAACGACAGACTTTTTAACTTCTAAGACCTAATACACAGTTTATTACTTAGAAAAAATAACACAAGTATTAAGATATTTTTCCTTTAATTCACAAACTGAAGCAGAGATGCATGTGTTGCACAAATATGTGTTTGCCCGTTTGTTCCTGTGTCTGGTATTTGGCGCCTGCTAATTCATCCTTCAGTCAGTCATTCAGTGTATGAGTCACTCTGTATAACAAACGATGTCCAGAGCATTCTCCTCAGAAGTTAGTGTCTGCTTCCTTCACCAACTTCAACCTTTGTGACCGACTGTTTAATGTTTATTATTGATTATACCATTATCGACTGCTAAAAAAAAAATCTCCCCTTGTATTAGCCCCCCTCCAAGGCCTACCTGTCTGTCTGTCTATCTATCTATCTATCTATCAATCTATTTCTCTTCGGACACTTACCTGGTATTTGTCTATATTACCTGGTATTATTTCATTTCTTTGCTGGGAACTGTCCCTGATCAGCTGTGGTCCGTGGAAAGACGATATAGGAAAGAAAGTGGAGAGCAATAAACAAAAAAGGAACAAAAAGAAAAGAAAAAAATGAAAGAAAGAAAGAAATTAACCAAAAATTAATGCAATGATATTTATTTAACGTCATGTTCATTTTACCTGGTATTGACTTTGTCGTCTTTGGATGCGTTGTTGGTTTGGTCTCCATGGCAACGATACTTACTATATTTCTGCTGTTTAAATCAGTCAAGGTAAGTGATGGATGTTCCATTAGGGTTAAACTGGAAGAATATATTTTCTACTAAGAGTTAACGAATCATTTCTTTTCTTTTCTTTTCTTTTTCTCACATTTTTTTAAATATATGTCTTTGTTCGTTTCTCTTTCTTTTTTTTTTTTTTGTCTTTCTGGTCGGAGGTTCGTTAAATATGTAAGATTTTATAATTTACATGCATTTATGTATAAACATATCTGGCGTGTACACCTGTGTTTATTTACATGCATAGCGCTACACTTGTTGATTCTTTGTCCATCTATATGAAAGGGTTCATGAGATGAAAGACATTATTAAGGTGCCGCGTGCATCTCTAAATATTACGAGGAGTGCTCAAAAGTTCTCGGTTAAACCAACAAGGGATTTCCCGCCAAAAAATTCTGATGATTGATTCAAATATCAATATTTATTTTGGAAAAACTAAACCAACTTCAGAAACGATGTATCAAGTGTGTTGAACCTTGGGGTAAATATATGAAACAATCTGAACGTTTCATGACTCGTGATTGAACCGGGAACTTTTCCGCACTCTCACATATATATTTTTGATCGAATTATCGCACACACACACACCTGCATATATTGTTATTATTATTATTATTAACGTGCATATACAAGTGAGCTCACGCCTGTGAGTTCGTGTCATACCAAATTAAGCAATAAATGTCTATACAAATACATATGTGTGTATGTGTGTTTTCGCGCGCGTACGAGAATGTACTAAAAAGTTCAAGAACCGACCAACTTTCTAAAATCTCACTAAATATGATATTCTTAGGGAGGAGGAGGGTTTCTTTGTAGGCTCTTTCAGCATCTTTCATACATGCGATTAAATTACAAATATGTACGTAAAATTTTTATTTATTTTCGGTAAACCTGAAATTTTTACATAATAATAATAATAATAATAATAATATTAATAGTAATAATAATAATAATGACATAAATGAAACCAGGAAATCATTCGATATTTATGAGGTGGATACAATAAGAAAAAAAAATTGAAATCTACTTTGCACTTACTCACCATACCTGTTATTACCAAAGGTTTAATTTAATTTCAAATTCATTGACTGTTGAACACACAAGGAACTCTTCTACAAATATATACACATATACCGACACATTGCATACATTGGCTAGATATACATAAAATCTCAAAATGCAGTAATATTAATGCAGTAAAAGCAATTAAAGTATACTGAAAAATATAATTTGTCTGCTAATTTATTGTTTAAAAGTAAATAATGATAAGCGCTCTTTTTTATATTATATATTATCAACGTATTTGAAGGTATGTAAGATGTTATACGACATCAAATACAGTAGTTCTACACCTTACTTTTCACTGTTCTGTTAGTGAGATCTTTTTCATTCACTTTTAAAATTTTGCTTCTACTGAAAGACTATGCCCAAGTATTCAAATAAAATATATCCCTTGTATTACTAATTCATTAAGTTTATTCCCTACCAATTTTAATTTTACTTGTAATTTCCTCTTAATAATCTCCTTCCTCAAAATAATTCAAAACCAAAATATTTTTTGTAATAATTTAGAAAAATGTAACGATAAACAAAAGAAAATAAATATTTATTTAAATTTTGTACAAAGTTTACTTGAAAAGATCACACGCACTTTGTCGGTCCATAACTCAATAACATATCGCTTTAAGCACATAACAGGCCACACTTAAGCATCAAAGTTATTATTAAATTAATAATTGGAAAAGAATAAACAGTAATCAATTTCTAAGTCTTAGAGACATTTTAGTAAGAACTTTGCATGTTAATAACTATCTCTGGACAGCATATACGTTTCTACATTTTCAGTCTGAGGAAAGAACATAAATTCGTTAATATACATTTCTAAGGCAAGTTTTCGCATGGAAAAAACATGTCTGATAATATCTGTAATCCTTTTAAAAATCGTGCATATATATATATATATATATAGATAGATAGATAGATAGATAGATAGATAGATAGATAGATAGATAGATAGATATGAAACTGTCACAATCCAGTTGCATTTCCTTGTACCGGCACAATATATCTATAAACACGTTTTCTCCGATATTCAGCATTTTTCCTCCATAGATAGATAAATATATTATTATATATATATATATATATCTACATATATATATATACAAACGGATATATATATATATATATATATATATATATATATATATATATATATATATAGATAGATAGATAGATAGATAGATAGAGAGAGAGAGAGAGAGCCGATGGAAGGTATAAGTGAAATGGAATTGTAAATACGAGTTCAAATTGTGCATAATACTGCTTACGTTCATTAATGTCCCTGGGAAATAAATAAATGCACTTTTTTTTATATATATATATATATATATATATATATATATATATATATATATATATATATATGTGTGTGTGTGTGTGAGTGAATGACAGAGAGAGATAAATTAGCAAAGAAAAGCGCAATCAAGTAGACAGCGACAGTGCGAGGTAGACGCAAAAAGTTCTTGGTTCAAATCTCTTCCCAAAACTCTCCCTCGTATACGTATATCTAACCGCCTCTCCTTTATATAAATGTATGCGTGAAATACAAATTAGTGTAAATTGAATGTATTCCGGTTCCAATTTAATTGCAATGTTAGATTGATTGAACCCATTGCCTGATTGATGACATTTTTTTCTTAATATTAAGAAATAGCACGTTCTCTTAAATAATCAGTTTTATCTCTGTAAAATTAATGATATTTACGAAATATCGATAACTGAAATTTGTGGGTCGCAAACAATGGCAAATTTTAAAAAAAAAAACGTTAATCCTTTCGTTACTATGACGTCAAGTACTTTTTTTATGTGGGAGGAATGTGATATTTAAGTTGAAACCTGTGGGTGCTTACGCTTTAAAGTTCTATAACACTTACAACTAACAACAAGGAATAATGATAATAATAATAATAGTCCCTGAAAATTGTAACATATCTTTAAAGATATTTAAAAAAATCTATCAAAATACAAGGATCTTGAAGTGGAAATCTAAGAAATGTGGAACATGAGGACATCAATAATTCCAGTTGTAGTTGGAGTCCCCGGATCGATTGGAAAAGGTTCAGATAGACTCATTAAAGGGATTCCTTAAAGAAATACAAAATATTGTACTCACAAGTACAACTCACACATTACGAAGAGCTTTATCTATGTAAAATGTGTGTGATATGAGGGCTTTTGTTTTTGTTTTTTTTTTTACAAAAATGATGAATAAAAAATGTCATGAAGCCATTTCTTACCTTAGGTCTCTAGTTGGAACCCGAAAGGAAATTTGTATGTAACAGAAGTCAAAAGAAATAATATTAATAATTTATTAAATGTGGTAGATTCCAAATGTCGCTTTTGTACAAACACTAAGAAAACTATTGACCATCTAATATTTGGATGTTTACGTTAACCGCAAATGAATTTAAATATAGACATAATAAAGTAAGGAAATGCCTGCGTTGTTATGTATGCCAATATTATATGTTCGTAGTGCTCGTCGGTGCTTTGGCACTTCATGATACATACGGACCGCATTATACAAGACAATAGACCAGATATAATAATAAAAAAAAACTTCAAAAACCATGTGTTATTTCATATACATGGCGTCTGAAAAAAACCCATCTCAGAATAAAAAAAATATGAAAACTTTTAAAATATCAAGATCAAGAATTAGAAATTAGAAGAATTTAAAAAACAATAACTATTCCAATAATAATAGTATCAAGTTTCACGGTTTTAGCATCCACCAAATATAAAACTCGGCTTGGCAGGGTGAGTTAATATATACACTGGAAAATTTGAAACTTTGACGAGCAAGAAACTGCAAGAAATTTGTATGACCACCACCCAGACGCGGTTACAGAGACATGTGACAATTTTATGGGACTTTACAATACGTACAAACAGAACAATCAAAGCTAATTGCGCATACATAATGATCAAAAACCGCAAAAACAAAATGTGATTTCTTATTGACATGGCAGTTCTTGCAGATTGTAACTTATCTTTAAAGATCTTTTAAAAAATTATCAAGATATAAGGATCTTGAAATGGAAATCTCAAAATTGTGGCACATGAAGATATCAATAATTCCAGTTGTGGTTGTGGACCTCGGGTTTAATTGGAAAAGGATCTGATAGCCTCACTGGTTGTCCATGCCTTAAAAAATACAAGTATTTGTTCTCACATATACAGTTCACATATTACGAATAACTTTATCTGTGTAAAGTGTGTGTGTTCTTGGTTTTGTTGTTTTTTGTTTTGTTTTGTTTTTGTTTTGTTTTTTTTTGTTTTGTTTTTTGTTTTTTGTTTTTTTGTTTTGTTTTTTTGTTTGTTTTATTATTTTTTACTAAAATGTTTAGTGGAAAATGTTAAGGTGCTACTTCTGACATTAGGTCACTCTTGGGAGACTGGAAAGAAATGAGTATACAGCAGGAATCAAAGGAAATAATAACAATGATAATAATAATTGTTGTTGTTGTTTTTTGTTGATTTTTTATGCTGCTGCTGCTAATATTTACTAAATTTATCTCCTTAATGCACGAGGCCAAATGAGGTTAAAATGAGATCCAAAGAATATGTTCTGCAAATCTTCAATAGTGAGTTCAATAGTGCCGACGTCAGAATCATATATTTTATATTCATGCCCTAAATTATTATTATTATTATTATTAATAATAATGTTGTTGTTGTTGTTGTTGTATATCTGGATTCAAAAGATCCTAAATGAGCAGAGGCAAGAATTGCAGTTCGATCAGGAAGAAAGTGGAAGGCATCGCTATAGTATTATCGAAAGAACAAATGCAAAGATTAAAAAGACACTGGTTCCAATATGAAAGTTATCGAAAGAAAGAAAAAACAGCAAATGGCAATGGGTCCATCAAACCCAGAAATATAAATTTCCTTGTGCAAGCAGTAGTTTAGCCCAGTAAACTTCCACGCGTGAGAGAGAATTGATTCCCCATTTTTGCCAGAATAAAGGACCCCCCCGCAAACATGTACTGAGCGGTTATCCGAAGGCATTGATTGAGGGGCGTTAACTTTGACGCGAAGATAAAGTATTGCCAGCAATTGCAACAATAGGAGTTTTCAAACGCTTAGATATGGTGATTTTCTAAACTTAGCTTAGATGTGGCACAAAGCCGAAAATATAGGACACCCAGTAAGGATCGAAGGCACTAAAAATCGTGATTGTTCTAGTGAGACAAGGTTGCTAACCATTACTCCACGTCGGGATGTCCTCAAAACGACTGCATATTAGTTTAATAAGAGGCTGATTAATATAATATATAACAGTTTAGTACTCTTTTATTTGTTTCTAATTAAACTTCCCTGTTCCTTAATACTTTCTTCAGCTTTTGGAAGGCATATTTCCCTATTCCAATATATCCGCGGATTTCAGTGTCGCAATTTCCGCCCTCTGTGAAAACACTTCCTAGATTTTTAAATTGTTGTATTTGATTTTGGAATCTCCAATCTGTACTTTACATGTTGGGCTGTTCCTTTTGCTAACAACCATGCATTCTGTCGTCTTGCAATTGATGTTGAATCTTTTCTTTTCATTTTTCTTCACTATATTCTGTAGGAATTCTTGTAGTTTCCTTTCTGTGTCTACTATCAAAACTGTGTCATCTGCATACCTTACGTTGTTAAGACTGTGACCGCCAACAATAAATCCTTGTAGGACTTCTAATTCTCTCAGACTTGCCTCCCTGTATAGGTTGAATAAGTCTTGTGAGAAGACATACCTTTGTCTTACACCTCTTTCTATTTTGTATATTTGCTGAATTCATTTATTATCAGTTTGCTGTCAGTATAATGTTGCAATGGAATATCCTACACTCTTTATCGCTTATGTGGATTGACTATATCAGTAGCTATATATAGTTAGCACAGGATATATAGCGAGCACAGGATATACCTGGGGGGCTTACTTTCGGAAATTACTAGTCTGCCACCCGATTCCCTGTCTTTCAATAGTATATTCTCTTTTACAATAAGCCTCTGTTTATTTCATCCACGCGCGTGTTGCTGTTCCTTCACTCGAGTACCACCTTTATCTGTTTGTAACCTCTTTAAGGATACAACATATAAGTTCTGAATTATTCTAATATCCTTCCGAAATATGTCATACCTATATTTCCAACAGTTCTTTGTGACATCTCGATGATAACAAACTAGACATTAGTTGTAAACATGAAAATGTATAAATTGATAAAATAATAATGATATTTTTTTTTCATCTCTCAAATGCTCTGACACACATCATCAGTAATATTTTTGCTTGTTAATCATTCGGAGTTTCGTGTCTTACATTATACCACTTCTACATGGAGACCCAATCGATATTGATCAGGTATAAAATGGAGTACTGCTGCCATATATGGGTAGAAGCTGCCCAGTCTTCACTTTCCTCGATAGAGTCTAAAAGCCGCTACACATTCTTGTGGATAACGAATTATTTTCCACCCTACAACACCCGCATAACCTACCTAGCGCGCTTGATTAAATGGATAAAAAAATTGGGTTTAGGAGAGATAACAAAAAGACAAAATTTATTAAGAGCTACAAAGAACAGGAAATTGTGAAGAGCCATGATCACCAATGTCCTGAAGGGACACGGCATATTTTCCAAGAAATGACTAACAAGTTTTATTAAATCACTAGCTCATTTCTCAGTATCTTTGGAGATTCCCTGCAGTAATCTAGATATTCTCAACACTTTCTTGAATTTTTAATTAATCTAGTCTCAAATCTGCTGTTTCTCACACAGTTCCCAGTGCACCTCACTGTTACAGGCTGTTACGGGCAAGACTCTCACATTCATGATCTATAGTTTTCTCAATTCCCAGTTGAGCTCATAATATCTTTCCAGTTTTTCGCTTTCTTTCTTCTCTGTCTAGCCTACAACTTAACAGGTTCTTTCTGTGCCAGCAGTAAATGATGGTTTTCACTGGAAATAAAGTGACAGAAAATTTAACAATGCTGAATCCTGTTCAGTTCTATCACAGATTTCTTTGTAAAGTATTTTGAACTGTTCCAAGCCTGTCAACTTGATATTTCACAATTTAATTCAGTTTCATTGTAAATTCTACAAACAAGATTCTACCTAAGTTTTCAGAAAATTCAAAGAATATGCACAGGTTGAATGTGATACTAACCTTTGAGTGGCATCTTAGAAGATACTAACTTTTGAGTGGCATCTTAGAAGAAGATACTAACCTTTGAGTGGCATCTTAGAAGAAGATACTAACCTCTTGGCATCTTAGAAAAACAGTGCTAATGCGGCTTAGATATGCAAGGGGACTACTTCAGTCAGTTATGTGCCATGCGTGATACACGCTTAGGCGATCATATATCTTTCTAGATATGACTGACGTGGCAGATTTTTTTCCCGCAGTAGTTGACCATTTCTTTCTGCAGTAGACCAGTTGCCATCGAAGGCTGTAGAACCCGGTCTGTCCTGCTATCTGCGGCAAATAGAACAAGACAGACCAGGTTCTAATAATTTGCCCATAGCTGGAGGAAGAAGATTCATACTTTTCCCAAGGGTATTAACACGTAAGTGAATGTAATAGATTCGACTGGAATTCGAACTCAGCTCTTCGATTCCGCAATCCGAGCATCTATCAATTATTCCAGAAAATACTTAGAAATCTTTAAAATCTTTTCATGTTGAATTTTTTCCCATTTCTAATCATTTCCTTCCTGTTCTTTTTCCAAACCTAGATTCCGAATTTTTCGAAATTTTCTTCCTTTTTGATTGCATTTTTTAGATCCTTTCTTGTTAATCTTTGTCGTTTCCTTTCTGTGGTCTCTTCATTTATTCTTTTGTATGTCGATATTTCATAATTCCTATCATTTTACTTGGAATCATATATTTTCTTTTACTTTCATCTCTTGTTTATTATTTCGATCTCTTAACAAGTTTCTTTCTTAAGTTTTACTTTTGAATTTCAAATAATTCATTTTTTTCTTTTTTTTTTTTTCAGCTACTCCACCATTTTGTTTTCTTTCCTCGAGCTCAAAAATTTTTATCTTTTACTTTCTTTATGATTTTTTCTTTCATGGCGAGACTTTTCCTTGAAAAAGGTTTGCAATCTTTCTTTTTATTCCCACTTCTGCTATCTTTCTTCTTCTTTTTCTTCTTCCTTATTAATTCATTTTTGATCAGTGACACTTTATCAACGGGCGTACATTTTCAGTCTCCTTTTTTATTTCGCCATTTTGGATCCACGATGGCAATATAGATATCAAGTATCATATATATATATATATATATATATATATATATAAAAATATAAAATATAACGGAAAATTATAAACAACGAAAAGATATATATATCACACATGCACACACACACACACACATATATATATATATATATATATATATATATATATATATATATATACCTACATATATATATATACCTACATATATATTGTATGTGTGCGTGTGTGTGAGAGAGAGAGAGAGAGTGCGTGAGCGCGCATATATGTGGTCTACATGAAACATAAGTAATAAATAAACACATAATAGATGATCCCGGTGTGTTAAGAAACGTCTGAAAAGCAAGACATGGGTTGACCCAAGCCTTGTGAGTAAAAATGGGTAGACCAAACGTGACCGAGCATAGTTGTGACTCGGCAAAGTTGTAGTAGAAACCAGACGTTGGTCTTACCGGTATTAAAGAAACTGAAATGTGCCTGAGTTGAAATCGGTAGCATAGAATAGCACGTCACCATAATCAAAAATTAACTATATATAGTAATATTAGTTTTATAGTTATTATATATATATATATATATATATATATATATATATATATATATATATATATATATGTATGTATGTATGTATGTATGTATGTATTATAAAGAGATAATCATACAGTTAATCAATGTATGATTATTTCTTTATAATATAAAATTTATGCTATATATATATATATATATATATATATATATATATATATATATATATATATATATATATATATATATATATATATATATCTCGGTGAGTGTTCATTGGCTTTTTTCATCTTTAAACCAATTTTTTAAATAGATTTTTTTCACAATGATGCAACCAACATTTGTCTAAACATATCTATGTATATTTGAATGGATAGATGCACACGTTTACATGCGCGCGTGTGTGTGTTTGTGTGTGTGTCTGTGTGTGTGTGTCTGTGTGTGCCTTTGCGAATGCAAATGTCAATGTCTTTGTCGCCCTTATGCCCACTACTATCTCATCCACACACTCAGACCCTCTTGAAAGGCGTGTCTCTACTGATATATGTCGGTTACTGCTTCCCTTGAATTTCTGCCGGTTTTGAAAACTGCGCGCCAAATGTAATCAGTTTGGTGGAACGAGGCTAAACAGTGAACACCCAACAACAACCGTCATCTTTTTCTTAACGATCTTCTGCATCTATAACAATTCTAATAATAGTAACAATAACGGTCGAAAATGATAGCAGCAGGATTAAAAGCGAAAACAAAAGACGGCACATAAAATCAAAAAGAAAGAAGATAATTTTTAAAAAAAAAAGAACTTAATTTTATTTTTTTATTTCCAGTAAATAGAAGCCTAAAGAATGACCTTAATGTAGCATTTGATTTTTATAAAAAATTCATACAAAAGTTCAATCGGCATGAACATGTTCAATTTTCTCTCTCTCTCTCTCTCTCTCTCTCTCTCTCTCTCTCTCTCTCTCTCTCTCTCCTTCTTTTCTTTCTCATTTATCCTCTTTTTCTCACACATATAAACACATACACATTTGTTCAATACTCGTTATTGACTCATAACTTGCATTAGGAAATCAGACACAGCTTTATGATATAAAAATGTAAAAGAAACTATTTTTTTTAAATGTCATATCCCCCTTTCAGGATATAAACAATCGCCATTCTCCACAGACTCCTTTTTATTATCTGTGAACTGCCATGACTTCTTGGGGAAATAGCTGAGTGGTTTGTCGTTGCCATTTCCACCGTATTTTTATTCAGAATGGTCCTTCTCTTAGACTAGATCCCACTCAATGCTAGACAGCCCAGTCTACACTGTTATTTAATCCATAGCAGTAGGAAAGAAGACCTGGATTCACGACTTTCTCAAGATCACTAGTGGGAAAATGAACGGTACAAATTAGGTTAGAATGCGGAAATCAACTTACCGAATCTATTTTACCGGGAGCGAACTTCGCTGGGGCTATATTTACTATATGAAACTCTTTATCCATGCCACACTTATTTTTCGAAAAGGAAGGAATTCGTGAGCTTCAGAGAAGCTTTATTTTTAAATTTAGTTACAGTTATGGGGGAAACTTGCACAATGTTTGTCAAATAATTATTAAAAGAAGAAATGTCAGAGATTATTAGGTAGAATAATTATCGATTTCAAAACAAACTCTATCGATATATGGAATAGAGCTACAAGCATCAAGGTTTAATTACGTCTGTTTAGCAAGTGAATCAAGCCGGATTAATGGGCACGTAGCCGAGTGGTTAGAACGTTCGCAATCTGACCATGAGCTCACTATGGTCAATTTGTCAGGAATGCGCGAATGGTCGATTCCAGCATACGGCACCTTTGGAAAGTGCCTGAAAACAAGACCACGAGTTGACCCAAGTCTTGTGAGTAGACGGAATCCTTGAGGGCTGTCGATAGCTGTGTTAGCAAGAAGTCACAAGTCATCGCTTGTCCAAATTATTGATCATACTAGATATGTTTAATCTCTGAAACTGTAATAAGGTCTGCTTAGCATATTTGCAGTATAAACTACAGCTCTGTTGGGTGTTGAATAAACACAAATGCGTGTGAGCAAGCGTATGCCATAGGGATTGGCTAGTTCCCCTCGTATACGAGTGGCTAGCCATACATACAAACCGGTTTACCCTGTCTGGACCTGTCTATCGCTGAAAAAAGGCAAAAAATGAAATATATTTAATAAGAAAAGTACAAACTTCTTTTCCGAATATACAATTGTGATGTGATCCATTTAATTTTAATGCTAATAAAATAGAGTTTTGTATTTGCGGATACTTGGATCCGAGCAACAGGAAAATAGGAGATAACGGTTTGATATCTGTCGCATTACTTTGATGGTTATTGTCAAAGAAACTGACATGGTCAAGGCCGAGGCAAAGACTTTAACGCTGTGTGTAATTGATTTCCAATTATCAAGACGCAAGGTGTCATAAAAAGCAAATATTATAAATCAAACAAATGCAAACAGCTTCAGATGATGTTTTCAAGTTAGATTGTTGTTTATCATCTAGTGCAGAACTTTATTCAACAAAACAAGAATGTAACGCAGTCCGAAAAATGTGTGATTTTTCAGCAGTTTTCTTTTGAAATAAGTCAAGAATAGATTTTTGTGCGACTGTGCTCACGTCTTTCTGCTTTGGTTTTGGTTCATCTTCGCTAATGCTGTTTTCACCTCGGATTTTAGTATTACATGCCCTTCGATGTTTTTATTTGTTGTATATTTCTCTCTGCCGCCAGAGAAGAATTCTGAGACATATTCATTCCATCTTTGAAGTATCTTTTCATTTTCTATTATGAGCGTTCTATTTTAGATTCTATGCATCCTGTCGAGGATCACATCTTTTTTCCTGTTATTTCATTTATCCTTTTATGCATGTCTGCAGTCTCAATGTTCCTCAGTTTTTCTACCTTTGCACTCTTCTCATTGAGTTATTCATCTTTTGCATGCCTGCCTGTCTGCATTTGTACCAAATGTTTTTGTTCTGTCCTACTATGAACAAATCCTTGGCATTGTTTGCTGTCACTTTTACATCAGCTCGAGGTTTCATCTATCATCTATTTCTTTTTTGCTTTCCTTCTTGGAAAAATAGCTGAGTGGTTTGTCGTTGCCTTTTCCACCGTATTTTTGTTCAGAATGGTCCTTCTCTTAGACTAGATCCCACTCAATGCTAGACAGCCCAGTCTACACTGTTATTTAATCCATAGCAGTGGGAAAGAAGACCTGGATTCACGACTTTCTCAAGATCACTAGTGGGAAAATGAACGGTACAAATTAGGTTAGAATGTGGAAATCAACTTGCCGAATCCATTTTACCGGGAGCGAACTTCGCTGAAGCCATATTTACTATATGAAACTCTTTATCCATGCCACACCCATCTTTTCCAGATAATGCCCCTAGAACTTCCCTTAAGGTGCCCAACTTTAAACCCCTGACCTCTTTTTAAACTCTTGTAATTACTTTTGACTGTTGAAGCATCAATCTGTTTTCAAATTGTATCGTCTTGGATTCTGCTATATTGTAGTTTAGTCGTTATTGTGGATTTCTTTAATTGTTATAATTTAATCTGAGTTTGCCTATGATTATGTGGTCGCTCCCACAATTGGCGCTTAGATAATTTTTATAGTGCAGAATTACAATCCTGAATCTTTTATTGATTGTTATGTAATCTGCCTGGTTATTTATATCTCCTCCTAGGCGTTTCTACGTCCAGAAACGTCTTGGATATTCTTTAAACCATGTGTTGGCCGTTTGGTTTTGGTTGTTTGATTATTATTTGTTGATTTTCATTGAACTCATTTTCTCCATGTTCGTTGCATGATCCTTGTCCGTGAATATGCTTACTATTTTACTGTCTCATCTTTTTCGTACTTCATAATTAGATCTCTCATGTTCATAATAATTTCATGCGATTTGAATTGGCTCTTGGCGCTATCTAATGTGTTATAAAACTTAACCAAGCTTATTTCCAAGCTTTGATACCTTGGCGCGTATGATGGATTAATTGAATTGCTTTCAGTTTAATAAGACCGCTCTCTCAGACATTTGACATTATCCAAGAGACCATTTCTTCATATCGTGGTTTAGTATTAGTCATACTCCGCTTTCATTTTTTCTCTGTCCGTATATAAGATCCTGCGTCGTATGAAATCTCAATTACTTATCCATCTAGTTTCAAATAAACACAAAATGTGTGTTTAGCCTTTCCATTACTAATTTAACATTTCTATTTTCCCATATCGATAAAATATCCTTACATTCCATTTTTCAATTACTTTTGTTTTCTTCGAACACTCCATAGCTGACAGTCAAGTTACACCTGTCGCGTATAACTTTCTTTGACTGACGAGGAGTCAGTCCCAAGGTAGCTGACCACCTTCACACTATTTTATGCTGTATTTGTTTTGTGCACAGACGTGATCTATCTTGAGAAGAGGAGTAGGGTGTTATCCCGATGCCTCCTTCATGGTGACCTTATTCAGATACAACCCCTAATTAATCGCCGTTGACTCTTTTGAGTTCTTCCGCCCTTTGTTAGCGGATATTTCTGTCCAAGATTTTCTCAGCGCTTTCAGCTTTTGTTCTATCGTCGAGGTGAATGATACACAGAGAAGAATGAACGCTTAATATATTTATTCATCACCAGTATCCGGTGATAACGGATACATACAATAAACACAGAACAATAAGTTACAAAACAATTAACAAGACAACTTAAAAGGAATAGAGGAGGGTCAAATGCTGTATAGCCAAACGAAGTAAGATCAGTCCGAATATTAATCAGCTTAGTATCAACTTACTAATCAACTGTTGAAGTCCTTAATCGTAGACTAGACTATTTAAGGCTATGAGCCAAGCCATCTAGTAGAGTGCTGAAGGGGGGCTAGCTACTCTACAACAGCTTTCATAAGTCATTGACACCGAATGTTTTGTAGGCTTAAAAGAAATTTATCTATAAGAATATAAATATTAAAAGCTTTAACCATAAAAAAGTCAGCATCAGTAAAATTTCGTTCAATTTATAAAGAAAAATATCATTTTCTACAGCTCAAAAAAAATTTTAACACCTATTGAAGGCGTGTTACTCGAAAATCACTGAAGAAATACAGCAGATATCTATAGATACAACTTCATTAAGTCAAAAAATTTTCTTTGGTAAAGGCTAAAAGTACTCATAAGACATTGAACAATTTATGTTCAAACTCTGCCTGGAAAGCAGGAAAATTAAGAAAAAATAAATTTAAAATATCTTAAACAAAGAATTTCCATTGGTCTTCAACGGAATTGTATATATTATTTATGTAGATAATTAATAGCATGTAATCAAAATATATGCTTGTGGGGGTGATGAAGAGAGAGAGAGAAAGAAAGAGTTTTGACGTGTCTGTGAAACGGGTACATTTGGAAATTTACAAAATATGCGAATTCTCTTCCATTAAACTCTATTTGTGTGACAAAATTAAAACCAATCTGAATAGATTCTGAGATTTTATGAAGGTACCCATCCCTACCTACCTTGTGTTACAGGTAGCTCAATTACAGATATGCCACCAAACAGGTTTGAAGGCTTCATTAAACATTCACAAAGTGTTTATCTTGAAATTCTGTCAGCGATGGGGATGAGGCTAGGCTAGGCTAGGTCAGGCTAGTTTTGGTTTGCACAGTAACAAATTGTCTCGTACCAACCTGTAGCCAGAATTTTTAACCTAACTGATACTTATCGAGCGAATGTAAAGTAGAGCGATACTCTCTTCTTATTTACATAACCAAATTATTCAAAGTAATACAAATGAATAACCGGACGAGTCGTGTGATTGTCAGTATTTTGTGCTTATCCTCACGAAACAAGTACGGGTATGCAATACGGGTACTTCTATAAAAAAAATATATCTCTGCATTTAAATATATTAGGGAATACCTGAAATATCCCCTTTAAGATCTAGAGGGTAGTATTGTTCAGAGAAAGTGTGTCTGAATGAGTCCATATAGCCTAATGGAGATAAAAAAAAGAAACTGCATACGCCAGTCTTCCTGGTGGGTAATGTCTGCCTGTTTTATGATTGGGTCGAACGCCACTAGGAAATATATTATTATTTCAGTCACGAATCAGAACAAATTCCTCTGGTACTCTCACTCAAGAGTGAAAACTGAAATATTTACGTCTGTCTTTCTACCTGGGATTGAATCTTAAACAGCGATGAGTAGAATATGAAACAACTTTTTTTTCCCAAAATAATTAAGAATAGATACATTATAAATGGATAGAAATAGATATTGTGTTTTTACAAGATATAATTGTTTTACGCTTGACTCTAAGCCCAAAGTTCAGATGATTATTGAAATAGAATTAACTTGATTACTCAACCAACAGACTGAGTTCGTTACTGAAACACCAGATTTATTAATCATAGTTTAAATCTTTAACAGACAATTGTATCTTCTATTTACTGTGTCCCTTCAGGGTGTGGGCGATCATGGCTTTTCATAACTTTCTATCATTTGTAGATCTAAGCAATGTTTATCTTTTTACTATTCTTCCCACTCCCTTTTCTGATATCCATTTACACAAGCTTGTTAGGTAGGTTGATCATGGCACTCCACAACTTCCTATTCTTTATAGCTATTAGCAATGTTTGTCTTTTTATTATAGTTCCCAAACCCTTCCTGCCATCCATTTGCAGAAGCTCGTTAGGTATGTTACTCACTGTTTTTCTCCGCATTTCTTGCCTTTAGAATGTCCTGCGAGTGACAAATTCTCCAAACCCACTTTCCTATTTTTTATTCTAATTATAAATATCCTCTCTGTTTGTATTTTCCTTAAAATTTCCCCATTGCTCACATGTTCCGCCCATGCTATTCACAGCATTCTTCAATAGAACCACATCTGTTGCCTTGAATTTCCTAATCATGTGAGAAAACTGTCCAGTATTCATTGCCAAAGAGGATTGATATTACATAGCAATTCAGCATTCTTTTCTTTGTTTCTAATGAAATTTTCCTGTTTAACTTTTGTTTAACTTTTATAAATCAGGGTCTGGTCACTCTCTTAAAACTCTTGAAAAATCTTTCTCAGTTCCACAATTTACTTCCAGATATATATATATATAATTCCTCAAATTCAGGATTAACGTTTGACGATACTTCCCCGAGTATTTTTTAATGAGAAATATTTAATTATGTCTTACAATCAGCAAAACATTTACCTCGAACAACTCTAGAATATAGATTAGACTTTTTGCTGATTTAAGAACTTTTTCACATACTTCATGTCATTGACATTTAAAATATCTTTTCAAATTAAGAATATTTATAGTGATGGATTCGTCCAAGTTCCTCATCATACTGCAACATCATGAATGGCAAGACGTCACACTCTGCCAGCCCAGTCCACTATGGCAGCATGACTATCTCTTGTCATAAGATAGATATAATATCATTATTATTTTTTATTATTGACATTTAAAATAAAATAGCCTATATGAATCACTTAAAAAGTTTATTTTTACTTCACTTTTCATTATAACGTTATAAAGAATCACTGAATATATGGAAATTAGCAAAGGATGTCGTTTGAAACGATGACTTTTATCTTGTTTATTCTCTTGATATTAGTTTTCTGTCCATTGGGTTGTCGAAACAGTTAATATTTTTATGTTTGTCAATAGAATGTCATCCTGGGTAAATAGAATACGGAATAATTTTTATTTTACTAAAATTCTTAAAATTCTTAATGTGTCCCCAAAGTTATTTAAATTAAAATCTGCTGAGATTTTGTACAATATTTCTTATGCATATAAAGCATAATTGAGGTTAGGTTTAAACGCAGTTAAACTTAATGCCACTACAGACACACACTATACCCTAAAAAATATACATTGCTAAGATTTGAACATAAATTAGCCAATGTCTTCTGAGCGCTTCTAGTTTTCATAAGCTATTTTCAAAAACCTTTTTTGTGATTTAATAGGATTGTATATCTAGCTATGTAGTGTTTCTTTGGTGGTGCTTAAGTGTCGCTTTTTTCATGTGGTCGTGGATATCGTTTCATTTGTTTTTTGTTTTTTTCAAGTATCGCGATTTCACGCGTCAATTTGTGATGTTCAATTGGTTTTCGTTTCGCTTTTTTTTATTAGACAATTTATGTTCAAATTTTTCCCAGAAATCAGAAAAGTGATTCGAAACGAAGAAAAAAATAAATAAATACATCTTAAGTAAGGAACTTTCGTTGGTCTTCAGGGTAATCTGCAAATGAGGAATTACACCATATATATATATATATATATATATATATATATATATATATATATATATATATATATATATTTATGTTTATAAACTTCAATCTTCCATGTATATATATACGCAAATGACGTCATATAAATACAAGGTCCGACAATTTATTTATTAAAGACATTTTTATGTTTAACGTTGTTATTTATAGATACAAGTATTTAAGTGATAAAAATATTGGCCTTTCCGAGAAATTTTTAAAAAGTTTATAACCAGTTATATTTATGTCTACCGGTTAAAATGCTCAATATCAGTGATAGACTGTTTATCATAAACAGAGCATTTGTAAATATTGTATCTATAAATCGAAACATTGAAGGCGGACCTTGTCCATTTCAACATATGACGTCATTTGTTTAAATTCGATACGACGACAGTTCTGTTTTTATAAACATAAATTTAAACAACACACACACCCACAGCATATATATATATATATATATATATATATATATATATATATATATATTGTATATATATATACGCATGTAAATATAAAATATATATGTGTGTGTGTGTGTGTGTGATTATAGTTTTAAGGTATGTTATATTTATACAAAATCGAAAGACGTCAATATATAAGTCGACATTGAAGGCAACAAGGATAACAACACACACACACACACATTACACATATTGATGTATATATATATTGTAGAAATATAAAAAACGTTTTACATCGAAAACGTCAAAGATTTCAATTCAACTTTCATTCAACTTTATATCACTTTTGTTTTATTTCTGTCGCTATTTTTTTAATTATTCCACATTGCAACAGCAGTAGGTTTATTTATGTTTTGACGTTACTGAGTCAATTTCGTGTAAAACATTTTTAAGATTTCCCAATGCAATAAAGCCATTTGCTTTAAAAAAAAAAAAATAATCGAACTAAAGAAAGTCGCCATTAAGAAGAATAAATAAGGCAGACGCCATTACTATAAAAGCATCACATCAACCCATATTGATACATCGCCGACATTATGACGAGAAAAATATGAACGCCATTAGCAGTCAGAAATAAATTTGGTTTAGGGGTATTTTTTTTTTCATTAAAAAGATTATAAATTTTCCTTAATGAGGAAAAAACACTAAAATATTAAAAAAAAAATACCAAAAATATAATAAATACACGTTTTTACGTATTGGTTATTTTGCTATTATTATCTTTTTTTTTTTTTTTTTTTTTCTAGCTTAGAATTATAATTTTCTATCGCTAAAGGAATTTTTTCATCCTGATTGTAGTAATAAGCAACAGCAACATGGCACCAAGGGAGAATCCGACAAACTTTTTAGACTTAAAACGCATCAAAACATAAATAATAGTATTTTTCGTGTTGTTTTTTTTTTTTTTTTTTTATTACGAGGTGTTTACACCTAATGGAATATACATCGACCCAAGTATTTCTACATCCTTACGCCTTCATACATACGTACATATAAAAGAAGTCAGAGTATCTAATGTAACGTGATTGTTATCAAGCTGGTTTTGTTAGTCAGTTCGCAAGTATAATGATTGTATCTCTCGCTAGGTGACCTTAATACTATGACCTTGTGCCAGACTAAGCTGAGCTTAGTATATGATTATATATAGAAGACACTATTATATGTTATAGTGATTTTCCAAGCGTAACTCATATGTTATATGAGCGAACTGAGATTCTAGCAAATGGGAAGTTCTGTGGACAGTATCCATCGACCAATGTTCACTCGTAAGGAAAAAAAGAACAATTAATGAACAAACGTAAACAAAACTTGTATGTATGTATCCTGGGTATATAAGTGGGTGGTTGATTTGTTAGCATGTTGGCTTTCTGGTAATGAAACCCGGATTTTAATCTCACCAGGATCAATTTGTCAGAGAGCTGACTTCTTGTTTAGATCGCCCTGGAGAAGCGATTCCAGCGCGCGCCATATTTGGTAAGTGACTGAAAACTATATCGCAGACTAACCTAAGCCGTGTGTGTGAAATTGTGAAAAAAAGTCAAGTCATCGTGACCAAGGGTCTGAGTATACTGGCCTTGTTCAAAAAAATTGATGACGGTAGATTATGTGCTCTCTCCAAGAGAGAACATAGTTGCAGTATAAACCATAGTGAGCTCTATGGGGTGAGCGGGCGTCTCTAATATAGTATGGCTAATGGCCCTAGCAGACGGGTGTGCTCGGAAACGAGTAGCCATCTATTATCCTATATATGTATGCATTTATCTCTATCTATAAAAGCCAGGATATATGTGTGTGTGTGTGTGTGTGTGTGTGTGTGTGTGTGTGTGTGTGTGTGTGTGTGTGTGCACGGCCGCAATTTTCAACGGATTTGCACCAAAATTTACATACACATGCTCCAAGTTAGCGGGAAGGCCACGACCGGCTTTGCATTTCCCAACTCCCATCGATAGTGGATATAATCGATTTTTTCATGCTTCTACGGTAGTTTACATGTAGTTTGCGGCCATTTTCTCCTGGCCAGAGTGAGTGCCAATAGCTGGCTGCCACGAATAGGCAGGAAGATTCTGTTGGCCAGCGTGAGAGCCAACAGCTGACTGACACGAATGTTAACTAGCATGCTAGCATGCAAAAAAAAATCGATAGCTGCATTCGTCTGGAAGTGGGAAAAATTTAAATCTACATGGCACTTTACTCCAATTGGCTCAAACTCAACGTTGATTCTGATTCCGCAGAACTGGGTTAGGTGTGTGAAAAAGTATTTGTTGTTAACATTCTTTTTCATTCGTTTTTCCAGTTACGAGTCCTGTTTTAAAGCTGATCGTTTTGTGTTCATTTTGTTTAGTTCTTTTTTCGTAACAGATTTAATGTTTAGTATAGAGCCTAGAAAAAAATTCGCAGTGTGAGATAGACAAGAAGCATGTAGCAACATCAGCACGGCAAATGGCACTCCTTTAAAGACAAGGAAGGGCAAAAAAAATTTTTAAGTCAAGTGATAGCGATTGCTGTATTAATCGTACGATTTTTGAATCAAGCACGGGCAACGCCGGGTCATGCTGCTAGTCCTGAATATATGCTAAGTCATTCTATGATTGTTACATAGTACTTGTAGCAATTATAGTACCAGCCGCAGTGCACCAGTACTATATGCCACATGGTAGATAGTACTGGGTTACGGTAATTTATATGACTATATGACTAAAGTGATTCCCCACTATTATTTTCTGGTGAGGAGCCTGGCTAGACACAAACATGGTAAAATCAAAATGTGTCAAGGGGCGGATGAGACTTCTTGCGGAGTCAAAGGCCATCTAGCACACAAAATGTCCACTGATTATGAGAGAATCATAGCCCTTGTTGGGACATCACTTTGGAAGAAGGAAAACTGATGTAAAACCTACGACTAGATAGCAGCCAGTGATATTGGCTAGGTTTTCTTTTGGTTCATACGCAAGACCTCTCTCTCACTTTAAAAAATTTAATGCCTAGACATCGCTTTGTGTGTCTTCGGCATCATCATCATCTACCCACGGCTGCAATCGAGTCTAAATTGCTTCAAACGATGGCTCTACTCGAGAACGAAGAAACCGCCACCATTATCAGTATACATCTCGTGGCGTGTCTTCTGATATTCTGGGGAGCATGGAATCATCCTGTAGTTGCCATTACTCTCGGGTCCACTCTGACCTGAAGTGGTAGTAAATGGTAAGCTCCCAACTCATAGATCTTTCTATGTAAAACCGTGTCGGTGACCCGCTTAGCTCACTGAGGGAGATGAATATTTAGTTTTTATTTATCAGAATGTAATCTGATATAAAACTCATGACTTCGATAATATCGATTGGTTATTTTGGGGTAAATCTTTTGCAGAGAGTGGGAGGTGTCTCGTGTTTTCTTCAGTCCCAAAAACTTCAAGCAGATGAATTGCTCATTTTAAAATATCATCACTAGAGATTTGTTTTTAATGCGCATTTTTTTTTTAATTTTTGTAGTCTGCACCAGCGCGTTTTTATAAGTTTTGATTTTAACTCAAAAAATATTATTTTTGGATAATTTTAATTTCTTAACTGTTATATAGGAATAAAGTGTCGCTGCCGAAACTTGAGTTTGAACATAGATTGTCAGTGAGCAGAGACAGGTGATCCCATTATTGAATTCAGTAGACCACGTGACCATCTAGGAAACGCATCTATAGGAAGTCACGTGACGTCTACATGATCGTCATTTCTAGTCTATCCTCTATTACTATTCGGATCGTTATTCCTAATTTATCCTCTATTACTATTCGGATCTCTATTCCTACTCTACCTTCTGTTACTATATTGACCGTTGTTCTCTATTCTATTCACTATACTATTTCTCTATACGGATTACTATACGGATTACTATTCGAGCGAGTATTATCTAGCGAGTACTATTAGCACGAGTGATATTCGAAGGCGTCTGTCACCAGTATTGTTCAACGGCGTACTATAGTTGTATCTGCTATTACAAAGTCTCTACTACAACGAGCATTACAAAAGTGACAACGAGTATTCGTTGACATCACAAAAGTGTTAAACGAGTGTTCGTTGACATTACAAAATTAACATTGCACAAATTATGGTTTTGTTGTTAACTTTGTTACATGAAATGAGGGGAATCTGTGTTCATGCCTTCTCGAATGATATTAAGAAGAAAGCAAAATTTAAAACTTTTCTCTTTTTTCTCTCTTTTTTATAATCATTTATTAAACGATTTGGAACAGAGATTCAATAGAGACCGGCTGATAGATTCTATATCGTTATCAAACTTAGTTTCTATTGACATAAGACTCGATGGCATCAAACACATTATTACTGGCTTGAGGGAGCTAATCCGCTAACAATCGCTCTCCGGAAATCTCACTGTAAAATATATGATTATTATTGTAAGAGTGAATTCAGTTCATGAATATCCGTGGTTGTTTTTGCGAATGTGCAGGGTGCGATGGGCAAATTGGCATCATTTTATTTTTTTAATTTTACGCATGCACGTTGATTTTGTTGACTGTACAGTATAGTAGGGTCAGTTGGGCACTGTCTGTGAGAAAAAGAGCACCATGACGTAATTCACTCCACCAGAAATTTGGAAACGGCATACTGTACTGCTTGGCATTTGCGTCGGAAGATCCAATGCAAACATTTCAGAGTGTTTGGATCTCAATCTGAGGACAATGAAGAGGATTCGGAAAGAGTTAGATGAGTCTAATGGTGATTACCATGGTGTTTGAAGTGATCACTAGTGATGGTGACGTTATGCCTCCATTCAGCTTCCCACAAGGCCTCAGAATCAACATGGAGGCCTACTTCAAGTGCCTTGAAGAGATAGTGCTGCCCTGGGTGGCTGCTAGAAGACCCTTCGTCTGGCAATAGGACTCTGCACCATGCCACAGAAACAGCTCCAATACAAACATTTCAGAGTATGTGGATGGCAACTTGAAGAGAGTGCAGAGGATTCGCAAAGAGTTGAATGAGTCTAATGGTGATTATGAAAGTACAGCAGCCCAGAAAACTCACTTGTTCTGATAAGGAAAGAACACCCAAATTTGTTGATGAGGGCCTCAGACTCAACACAGAAGCCTACATCAAGTGCCTTGAGGAGATAGTGCTGCCCTGAGTCAAGAGGGTGGCTACTGGAAGACCCTATGTCTGGCAACAGGACTCTGCACCAGGTCACACAAGCAGAAGAACACAGTCATGGCTGTCAGACAATTTTTGCAACCACATCACCCCCTTACATCTGAATAACTAAGAAGACTGCAAAAAAAGTATTGATTATTATGGTTGGGGCGCAGTTGCGCGCGAGATCAAAAAAATCCTTGTAACACCAAAGATGAAGTGAAGGTAAGGATTATTACAGCATTCACCTTAAAATCGCGATATTAAACAAAGAGACTGTCCAGAAGAGTTGCAGGAGATTCCGAAGTTGTGTAGTGGTTGAAGCCAATCGCGAGTTTATTGAATAAATTTAATCTTTAGTATTTCAAGATATTTTGTGTAATTTTGGTAAATATGTCAGTGTTATTTTCATTTTTGCGTAATTTAGACGACAATTTATCTATCGCACGCTGTACACATATTTATGTTTTATTACTTTTTAATAAGACTTCTTAAATATTCAGACCAGTAAACGAAAATAATATACTGTTTAAATACTAAATGGGGCATCTACTCAAATATAGGTAGCCATTAAAAATAGCGTTTAAAGAGATAAAAAATGTCGGATTAATAAATAAAAAAAATGATTATTCTTTATAAATTATCTGCCATGTGCATTTCCTTGTGTATTTGTTTCATTTTTTGTGCCTATTTTCACTTTCATATAATTATCTGCCTATTGGTTTACCAGGACAAATGTAACGCCATTTGGCCCTTAGGAGTGTAAGACAAGAATGTGTCTTCTCGTCGGAATTATTCAACTTATACAGTGAGAACAACATAAGATATACAGATGACACAATGTTGATAGCAGAAACAGACAGGTAACTACATGAACTTCTACAGAAAATAATGAAGGAAAGCAAGAAGAAAGGACTAAACATCAATTGCAAGAAAACAGAATTCATGGTTGTTAGCAAAAGCAACAGCCCAACTTGCAAATTACAAATTGGAAATAGGAAAACAACCCAAGCGAGTTTGAGCAAATGGATGGCAGAGCGGAGTTTTGGAGAGATAACAAAAAGACAAAATTTATTGGGAGCTACAAAGGAGAGGAAATTGTGGAAAATAATGATTTCCAACGTTCTGAAAGTAGGCATTGCGTAGACGTATTACAATGTTTACATACCTATATTCAAATGTAAATTATGAAATATCAACTCTATCAACGAACATAACGTTCTCCATTGTAAAATGTGCATATATA